>CM040244.1:31222799-31685299 GCA_022545495.1 Chrysanthemum lavandulifolium | reverse complement strand
TCGTATATAACTGTTCCCACTTTTCCATGTCCTCGTGAGAGTCGTGATTAAGCCATACGTCATCCATTATAATGAAATACTTCTTTTATTTAACATGCTCGTAGTTGTCTCAAGAACACATCCAAAGGACATCTCATCCAACTTTTTATCTTCTAGGCCACATATCGATTTAATTATTCGTTTCTTGTCAAACACAAGAGACATACACCCAACACTTTAAATCAAAATGTTTCTTCACCGTTTCATCGTTGTAAACCAATTGAGCTAGTGTAGTTTTTCCCATGCCACCCATGCCCCATATAGCATAGACCCGAACACCATCATCATCATCGTTACAAATCTTATCAACTATTATCTTCTTCTCTTCATCCCTTCCGTAGATCTTGGAAAAGTTTACAAGTGAGCTAGTTTCCCTGTTTGAAACGATTCCCGCGCCATCTTCACTTGTTATCAACCCAAACTTGGATCTATTAACATCAATGTCTTCCAAAATTTTCCTTATGTTCTTAACTTTGTGAGCAATCCTAAATCTGATCATAAGAGGATTATAGCGGGAGGAAAAGAAGGCTCTTATTCTGTATTTCTTGCTCATTTCCCGGTGCAACCTTCGTATCATAGCTTCAGTTTTGGCCTCATCGAGCACGTTTTCCACCTCCAAAGAGGCAGATTTAAGATCCCTGAGCCATGCTTCCACATCCTTTTGCGTCTTTTTCTTTATCTCAGCATCATAAAGTACACCTTGAATCTGTTTAAAAGTATTCCCGAGAGCTGAAAGATCATTTTTAAGTCCCCTAAGCAACCCATACTCTTGGATAGCTGCAGAACACTACTACAAAAATGGACATAGAGCCCTGTTAAAAATGTTAATAAAGCCCGGTTTTGCATGAGGGCACAAAGGGGGAGGGACTCTATGAGGAATTGCCATAGAGCCCGGTTTTAAAAACGGGCTTTTTGATGTGTAATAGAGCCCGGTTTGATAGTTAAAAACCTTGCTCTATGTGATTAAAAAAAGGCTTTTTAATTAGCATAGAGCCCTGTTTTTAGCTTAGAAAACATGGCTTTATGAACCTTTTTTTTTCTTGTTAAATACCATTTATTTACACTAAATTTCCAGGAATAAAGCTGCAGCACAACAAGAAACAAACAGAACCAACAACAAAATTGTAACAAAACCATAACCATGAAGGTATATACAAAAACCAATGGATTGGATCCAATATCAGTTTACAATAGTTCAATATGGTCCAAATACCAAAAAATAAACATCACAACAACAGTTTGACAATCAAATGTTTCACGTGCCTTAATTTTTTCTTTTGCACATCTTGCAGCTGCTTCCCTAGATTTAGCATGTCTTCTTTCATGAGTGGTAGTGATTTGATCGGAGTAGTTGTAGATGATAAGCAGAATAGTTTATTGGACATCAAACGATGTGAAAAAAATATGAGGTTATTCACATGTACAGCTTCAGTCCCTCTAATTCCTCTTAGTACATTAATTTACTCCGCTTTAAACTTGTCTACCTAGTTTTTTTACCTAACTACTAACTCAACATGTTCCGATTTTAAACAGATATTTATTAGTTCTTCTTCATTGAAATGTCTATTACAATATGTTCTTCCAACTCCCAACTGATATATCGCATGCATATGACTTCATGCGACAAATATCTGTCATGTAAAAGTTTGTGGAAGGTAAACTTTTTTTTTTTTTTTTTTTTTTGATTTTGAATCATGGTAAGGATATTTAATTTTTAACGAAAGGTATTCCAAAAGAAAAAAATTCAATTTTCTCAGCTAGGAATATATTTTGATTATATTGAGTTTGTGGATGTTACAATCATCATCGAGGTCCATTGAACCCAAATTTGAATGCTTGTATGTTTTGTAGTAGAAATTTGCCTAGTTGTGCTAGGACTATTGATTATGGAGACGTGGTATCAACTTCATGACATTTTCATAGTGACTACCTCATTTTGTCTCATCCTAAATAGACAATCCTTGTATTCCCTTCTAGATCTGATTTTTTTTGAAGAACCGATAGTCAATAACATTAATGGAGGTATTTAGTATGATATCAGTTTCATGACACTTTCATGGAAACTGTGATGGAGGTTCCCTTTGTTTTGGGCCACAACTTTGTTTTATACAAATTCAGTCCGTATACTTTGTTACTAAGCACCTTGAGCATTGTTATTTGTTCATGGAGTGTAACTTCTACATCTTTATTTTTTCAGCAATGTTGTTGCCTTTGGTGATGAGGTTCTCATATGAGATAGCTTCACTTGCAACGCTTGCTAAGTGCAGTGAGACCGATCTTTATTTCTCAAATGACATAAATGGTTCAGGAAATTCAGTGCCTATTAGCATGCGCATCGTTAGGTTGTACACATGGACGGACCTACATGGGTGCCGGGTGTGGAGCTGGACAATCCTTTGGACTGTTTAGTAATGATGAAACTTTTACCACGGCTTTGTCTCGAGGTAAGTTATTACTGAGATTCATAGCTATTGGACGAGATGATTCCTTAGATCCGCATTGAAGTCTTTTACTGAGAGAATAGGGAGTTATGCAAGAATGGGGTAAGTTGATAATATGAATAGTTTTATGTTCATGTTTGCTCCTCCTTAAAGTTATTAAGGGGTTGTTTGTTTAAATTTCCTATTAAGTCATGATTAGTTAAGAGATGTCTTAATGCATCAGTCAACTTTCTCTGTTAAGTCACAAACAAACATTTTTTATACGACTTAATGAATTCAATTTTTTTCATATTAAGTCAGTTACATCGAATTCAAACACCACCTAAGTTGGTGTTGTCATCTATGTGCAAAAGGAAACTGAAGTGTGAATTACTTATACAAACACATGAGCATTTCATTGCGAAGAACCTGTCTCTATACATGCATGCTTGTGTGTGTGTTGGTTTTAGCTATTAATAAACTATTTGAATATTCACCGTGTCTTGGGCTCATGTCTAGAAAAAGTCCGAGAACCATGTTCTCGCTCTGTGTTATGCCGTGAAGATATAAATTATAATTGTTTTCACGAGTTGATTAACTATTTTGAAACTATCTTTTGTAAATGTACGGAGTATTAAGTTTGTTGCTTTTGTTGGTCCTCCTTATGTATCCTATCATGACGTGTTTTGTGCTTCTAAGATGATTCTAAGAACCCGTTAATTATCGCTTGGAAAGGATCATGTGTAAATGTAACAAAGCTAGTAAACTTGTGTTATTTTACTTCTCTTATAGCTCTAAATTAATGCATTACAAAGTGGTTATAACAAGATCTTGACGCCTAGTTATATTTGTTTCATAAACGAGACTATAGAGCCCTTGACGATGCGCGGGCTCAATTAATCCATATAAAGCTTCACTTTTAGACGCTGCACGTATTCTTGTTTACATGAAGCTTCAACTTTTAGATCAATTCATACCGAAATGCAACATGAGCATGTTGTTTACTTGATAACTAATATACACTATCTATTTAGCTTAGGAATACGTGTTAAAATGGCACTTGGTTGTACGAGAAAATATGTTTGCAATGAAAGAAGAGTATACATAAACATCCTTGTAACAACCTAGTCAAATCCCACATTGGCCGTGACTTGATTGATGTTGAGACATAATCTAACATTCGCCTTACACGACAAAAACGCTTTTGTGGTCTAGCGATTAATCGCTCATACGGTTAAGTGAGCTCATGTGAGTAGTCTTGGCTTGGGTGACCGCCGAACTCTTCACATGGTGGACACAAAAGCAAAGCCGTGAGCCTATGGGCTAAGCGGATCGTTAGGATTTATTTGGGATAATCATAATTTGGAGCAAAAGACCAAAGACCAAAGAACAATTATCGTAATGTAAACATAACAAGATAAGGAGCAAACCGGTATTTATTATTTACAAAATTATGAAGTGGGTTACAAAGTCTAGTTCTAGTTCTCCTTTATAAGAGATTACAACCGACATTCGTAAGCTCAACTACAAGGAAAACTTAATACTTAAGACATCACAAAATGACCAAATGCCCTTATAATACTAGCTAAGTTAAGTAGTACCAAAGTTATCAAACTACCCTTAAGAGATGAAGTCACAATATCTAACAATCTCCACCTTGAGTTCAACTCCTAAGTAACACCATATCTCCAATTATCGAGCAAATTCAAACAGTGACAAAACTTGCTCAAAGCAACTAATGGTTGTAATGGTAGCTTTCCAACTTAGAACCGAATTTGCAATGGTGAAAACATAACCTATCAAGGTTCTTCTAGCATCAATATCCGCAACATAATCCAAATCTTAATGGCCGGCAACCCAATATTCACGTTCACCACCGTAAATGAGGCCAACATCAGAGGTCCTGAGTTAAATTCCTCCATGTTGGTTTGTGGGAGTTATAAACACACGTAAACGACTAGAAGTGTGTGAGCCGATGGGGGCACACACGATAAACATGAGAGTACGTGCCGAACGTATAAAAGACTTGAATATATATACCCGATATACATGCATGATTACCCGATTAATGTTATCGACCCATGGGCTTGTCCAATGTATGGAATGGGTCGGTTTGAATGTTATTTGGGCCTAGTTTGTCCAACAACTAATCGGATAAGAGATCTGTGGGTTTGTAACTTGTAGACCAAGACAAGAATCCTAGTTTGATTAAGTCTTGTGTCCTATATATAAACAAATACACCACATCTTAATTCATGCGTATCATCTACAACTCATGGGCATGCATGTACGATATATTCCCACTTCAAGATATATTGATGTGCATAATATATTCTCATGCATGCACTAATCCCTAAACCAATTATCTTAATACCATGTACTACCCGATCGTTTTCTTTTACGAAAGAATGAGTAGGTTTTGTTTGGTTTTGATAAAACCTTTACTTGCATCGTTAATTTGATCCAAGTGTATTAGGTTTCGATATCTTGTTCCGAGTTCCTAGTTGAATCGATTTGGAAGCAAGCTTTCGAGTTGGATTTGTGTTCGAATATCTTGGACAAAGAAGGGAGGATATCGGACCTCATTGTCCGATATCGGTGTTTTGTTTGAAGTCGTTCTCGGGCGAGAAAGAAGACAAGGTCTTGGGGTTTTCTTGTTCGAGTTTATTCAAGTAATATTCAAGGGTTGATAGTTTTACGTTCTCCACTAGCCTCTTATCGAACGTGCTCGCTTTACGTGTTGTGTGTGATACTCTTGAGGTATCTATTTTAGATACTTAAGGTTTCGTATTGGTTTCTTGTTCCGTTAATAGAGATCAATTGCCAAGCAAGGTTAGGGTTTCTTTTATCTCTTTTAATTAATTAATATTGTATTAATTATTTGTTTATTAAATACGTGCTTAACATAATTGCATTAACTAGATCCTTATCCGCTGCGTACTCGTAGAGGTTAATGGTTAACTGCTTCTAAAATCCCAACAGTGGCATCACGAGTCAACTCGTTTTTGCGATTATGGGTTACACGTTTTGATATTAATAAACATGTTTTAAAAGGGCTGCATGAAACCTAGTTTAGTTATTTTGTTTTATTTTAATTTTGACAACTACATGCAATACTTGTCAATTTTTAATAAATAATAACTAGTCACACATAAATTAAAATTATATTGATAATTAGAATTAATTTGTTAATTAGAATTTAATTTACACGTGAATTATAATTACTTTGTTAATTAAAATTAAATTGTTAATTAAGAATTACATGTTAAATTAAAATTACTTGCTAATTAGAATTAAAAGTTAATTTGTATTTATTAATTGCTAATTAGAATTATTGTGATAATTAGAATTACATATTGATTAAATACATATATTGCGTAATTACTTGTTAATTGAGATTGCCATGCTTTTATGTGTTTTTCCGCCACAAGACCCACTCAATTGCTTTTTAAGTGATGTATGGGGCGATCTAGGTAATCGCATCCTAGTGACGGTCTTATGGTTCTCCGTTTGGGGAAGACTCGCAAGAGGACTCGGAACAATATGTGGTTATTTATATTGATGTTTATGCTTGTATGTTTGTGATTCCTATATGTGCATTATTACTTGCTTTGACACCTAATTGTATGCAATATGGAAGAATACATATCGTAACCATAACATTAATATTGGTCTTTATTTACACGCCAAAATACCATGCTCATTGTGACCTGCTATTTGTTTCGTGGAAAATTGTTTTTGTAAAATAAAGTGACCTAATATATGAAACACGTTTTCAAGAATTTAAAACTAGACGCTATGGACACTTGGGATGTACGGCTCACCCACTAGAACAAACTCAAAAGGGGTTCAAAGAGGTGTGCACAATGCACCGAAAGGATGTCTAAGGTTATGCTTGAGCGCTTACACGGTCCTCTGCCTCCCCTATGCGTTCGATTGAGCTACTGTGAACCATGATGATCACTCTGATGTCATTACTAAAGTTTTAAAATTAGTGTTACAAAGTTGTTTTGCATGCTTCTTTGTACACGAATTTTACCACATTTATATGTGCATACCTATTTGTTAATATTAAGTCTATGCCACCCAACTATGGACACGTGCACTTGGATTGACTTCTGCGGTCGGACCTAAGGGCCTTTCCAACCCATGGTAATTATTTCTCACCGGTCGACCTCGGTTATTTTTACACGCTCATACTTGGTCGACTTATATCGAGTTAACTCGGTCGGACCTCGGACCCGAGGCATAAGATGAGAACTAAACATGCTTTTGACATTATTACTTGATACTAATGCCTTAAACAGTCTCATAAATCTAAGAGTTGCATTTTGCAATTAACGCCGCCGCCACCTCTTGTCCTATTTTTTACACATCGGTCGGACCTATGGTAATTAAGTGGGGTTGCAAGATGGATCTTAGTCTTAATTAGTAATTAATTGGGTAGTTAATTCTTTTAAGAATGTAATTATCGAAAATACTAGATTTGAACTTTTATGTTCGATTAATTGTGTTATTGCAACATAATTCGTAAACAAATTTCTTTTTCTTTGAAAGACAAACTTAGTCTCTTTTCCTAGTAAGAAGAGTGAGACTTATACCTATCTTTTCTCCTTAGTTGACTAACTAAGATAGGATTCCAAAATTGATAAACTCTTATATGATCTTTTATTACCCTTTTCGTGGTCTAGAGTTAATTGAAAGATAGAATATTTTGTGTAATGGAAACATTGTGTTTAGAGCTACCAAAATAAATAACATCCTGCACTTGTCACGATGTATGAGTTTAAACCGAAAGAGTAAAGAAATTACTAGCATATTTGCTAGGTAATCTTCTTGGACTCTTATTATTCCTAAAGTGCTAATTACCCTTGGGGCTATGTAGACGATAAAGGAGGAATGTATGCTAAAGATTCAAGTTAATTGAATAATAGAATGGCTAGTCCATTGTCTACATAAGTAGAACTTCATATACTCTGCTCAATACCTAAGTACATGCTACTCGTAGGCAATTGAAGAGAATAGGAAAGTATATAAAACTGCTACATGCTTTCTACTGGAAATGTAACACTTACAATGTTGACAAATCCGAAGGGGAGCAATTGCATTTATGTGAAATATCATTCATGTAATGTTGTCAATTTCGTTGGAGCTACGGATTTATTCCTTGATAGTCACCCATAATCCATTACTTTCCGAATATGAACGACCATTGCTTAAAGGAAAAATGCATTTTATTTTATAAGATAACACGTTGCCTTCTCGTTGTCTTCTCGAATCGTTATCTATAGAATAATAATCCACAATTCCTTATTAAGTTATGGTTCTAAACTACTTATGGTATATATGACATTAATCATATCGTTTGAACAATCAATCACGTGTTGTTTGTTTTCATAATATGATGTTGTACCTTTCACAAGTGGGAGAAATCTCAAAGTGTGTGCACGGAACAACAATATTATTGGTATCTCTTGACCCAAGGTAAGGAAACTAATAATTTTACTAGGACTTAAACACGTTAGATGTTTAATGCCCTACTACATGTAAATAAGAATTCTACTAGGACTTAAACACATGAGATGTTTATTGCCCTACTACATTCTAATAATGATTCTACTAGGACTTGAACACGCTAGATGTTTGTTGCCCTACTACATTCAAATGTCATGATATAGTGATAAGATACTTCAACATTTGACTACATGTTTTAGTCAACATAATTATAGTTATATGATAATGATCATGATTTCAAGTATAAAATTAACTTGAAATTACTATAGAACTCAAGAGTTTATGTTCATGATTACTTTTGTTACTATAATTATGCTTACATGTTAAGACATAATTATAAAGTCCTTGAATTAATTAATGACTTATAACATAAAGTATATATAGTAAATGTGTTATGTCTTCTCGTTAACACATAAACATGAGGCTTTGAATTATTCAAAGACTGATAATGTATTATTGAAATGTTATGTTTTCTTGTTAACACATGAACATATAATCATTGAACAGTTATGTCTTCTTGTGAACACGTGAACATAAGGTTCTTGTATTGTTCAATGAATATACATTATTGCATGCACTTGGTCGTAAATACTTTAAATGCAATTTGGCTTGACCCAATTGACAAGTATTTGGTCCAAAGAGAATTAAGTTATCTATAGAATTCGATATAGTTTCACAATTCTAATAACTCATAGGATACCACTTCATTATGGTATGTCTAATGTGTTAGATCAAACCTTATTCACATCGTTTGGTTACTGATAGCTTTAATTGCTCTACCTCCAAAACATATCAAGGTTAGAAATTGCGTGTGTCATGGATACACTCAATAGAGTTCAAACCTAGAAGGTATTCAAGACAACCTATAACTGAAAACCCTAATTCATTAGGGATTTGAGGTTTTAACACTTAAACCAATTGAATCATAAACCATTTAGGTTTTTTGATTTTTCTATACTTCCTAGCTTGAAGATTGTAGTTTTGGTGTTCTTCCTAGCTTGACGAAACACAAAACTATTGCTAGAATTTTTGGTTAAAGAGTGATACTAAATTAGAGTTTTTCCATAAACCCTAATTTGAGTTGTTGGAAGGAATTCCATAATGTCTTGATTTAAGTTCTGAATTTGTTAAAGTCTTATGAAGCATTTTGTTAACAAATATTGAGATGAGAACTTAAAATGTATTTTGTGGTTCTCCGTAAAGAACAATTTATTGTTGCTTAAATACTTAGTATTTAGAGAATTGTATCTACTTACAAAAGTAAGTGGGAGTATATACATATCTCAAAGGTTTTGAGAACAAAATACTTAACCTTCTAAAATCTACTTATTAATGTCATACTAAGGTTAAACATGGAAATGTTGACCGAAGTATAATGATTACTCTCATTCATAAATCCGAAAGGATGCCTCATCACTTGAGTGATATTTTATATCAATGCTGAGGAATATAAGTTAGAAGATTGTTGTAAATCAACTAACTACTAAAATACATTATCACATCTTGAATCTGATAAATATTTTAGAATTATGAATGATAAGATGCGGTCCTTAAAAGGCAAATCGAGTTTTGAGCTTGATTGTTATTTCGCCTAACACTTAACCTATGAGGTTGGAATGAGTTTCTTCTGAAGAATGACTCACAAGGACAAAATTGTATACATATTAATGTTTGACATTTTATAAGAAATTTTAATCATACTTAAGCAATTGACTGTGATTAAATTTTCTTATATAATACACGCATTAATTATATAAAGATATTTAATTGTCATACATGTGATTTGTATGTTGAATATGACAATTAGATTTTATAACTCTTTCTTTATGATTACCTTTTGCGAGGACGGTATTTAATCAAAAGGGTTATAAATCTATATTATCTTTATGTAGTATACAAAATTTGAGCAATCCAAGTTTTGGATTGTATCATGCATCTAGGAGTTGAGATCTTGAATTTAATTACAATATGATTCTGGTTGAATTAAGATAACTCTTGAGTACATCTGACATTGAGTGGGAGCATTGTGTTTATCCTTAAAATTTACATGTTGAAGATATCATTCTATTTAAGCTAGATATTGATCCTTAAGCTTGGAATGAAACTTCACTTGGAATTTAGGAATAAAACAAACAACCTTGGAATAAACAAATGCGAAAAATAAGTTCGACACAAATGCAATATATCATTTAAGCAAGTCTTAAAGTGGTATATTTCACTTGAATAATTTACATGGATGGAAGCCTTGTGTTTTTAAACTAAGGATTCATCATGTATATATATTATATTGTGTATAAGACTAGTTGTTGCTTTTGTATAAGAACAAATGAGTGACAACAACAATATCTAATTGAGAGTGTTTAGATTATTGTTTTTATAAATCTTACTGAATTATAAAGCATAGTGTTGTATAAGTACAAATGATGCTAGAGGATTATTAATACTAGTTGTAGTAGGATTTCATCTTTTATGATAAATCGCTTAACTAGTTATGCTTAAAATAGAGCATTGTTGCATTACACATTAATGAATGAGAATACTTTACACTTTTAGAAACCTGAAGATGATCACAAGATGTCGTTGATTTCTAATACCTCATGCAAGGTAAGACGACATCTCCATACTATAATTCTTGCAATGGTATGAGCATATGAGATAAGACACTCATCTTATATTTCAAATCACTCACTATATGTGAAATTTGAAACAAGTATTCGGAAAGTTTACTCAGATGACTATTTAGTTTTTCTTTTAAAGAAAGGTTGAGAATGTTGGAAACATTAGACTTCAACTTACTAAATGAGTTTCATGCATATCTGTTTTAGTATTTGGATAATTGGGATTGATAGACAATTATTACTTTATGATGAATAAAGATACTTGGTATTTGTTATTTATTCATATAATAATTGTTATCCTATATTTGCATGTTTAATCCTTGAATAATTTTATTATTCTAAATATGTCCATTGTCGGTTAACAATATGGGAATATTGTTATGTAAGGCAAATGTGAGTGTTGGTTATATTCTAACGAGAATGTGGATTGTTCCCACCAAACTCATATGTATTCACTAGAGATGCATATTGATTCCCCAACTTTCAAACATTTACTTTTGGATCCTTGTCATAAGTAAAATATTGAAAATGGTTTGTTATCTTCATCCTTAGACTTGAGATACAAGCAAGTTTCTTATGTGTGGATATCATTTTTGTAAGTATACGCAAAACGCTATCCGAATAAGGTAGTTATAAAAGCTATATTTGGAGTGATGTGAAGCAAAGATCCACAACACTTGTAGTCAATAAAGGATTTGTTACTCCACTTGATATGTGCAGAAAGATACCATGGCGCCTCTCCAAATTTAATCAGATAAATGTTTGGCCAAACCCAAAGGGTAATGCAAGATGATACTTGATTACATTTGGTATATCTAATTAAATTCTATAACGAGATTCTAAATGGTTAAACTATATGGAATGATTTGAGATCCATAATCCATGGTTTAACGGTATCTATAACAAAGGATGATTAGAGCAAGACATTGAATGACCATGCTCTTGAGAAACTTTTATGAAACTATTCTCTCGAGACACTTTTAGTTAAAAGCGAGTGAGAGCGTTTGCTAAGACGCTTTCGTCGTTAGTTTTGTGTGCCATTCGACACACCAACTCCCAAGTGGGAGCTGTTGGTTTGTGGGAGTTATAAACACACGAACGACTAGAAGTGTGTGAGCCGATGGGGGCACACACGATAAACATGAGAGTACGTGCCGAACGTATAAAAGACTTGAATATATATACCCGATATACATGCATGATTACCCGATTAATGTTATCGACCCATGGGCTTGTCCAATGTATGGAATGGGTCGGTTTGAATGTTATTTGGGCCTAGTTTGTCCAACAACTAATCGGATAAGAGATCTGTGGGTTTGTAACTTGTAGACCAAGACAAGAATCCTAGTTTGATTAAGTCTTGTGTCCTATATATAAACAAATACACCACATCTTAATTCATGCGTATCATCTACAACTCATGGGCATGCATGTACGATATATTCCCACTTCAAGATATATTGATGTGCATAATATATTCTCATGCATGCACTAATCCCTAAACCAATTATCTTAATACCATGTACTACCCGATCGTTTTCTTTTACGAAAGAATGAGTAGGTTTTGTTTGGTTTTGATAAAACCTTTACTTGCATCGTTAATTTGATCCAAGTGTATTAGGTTTCGATATCTTGTTCCGAGTTCCTAGTTGAATCGATTTGGAAGCAAGCTTTTCGAGTTGGATTTGTGTTCGAATATCTTGGACAAAGAAGGGAGGATATCGGACCTCATTGTCCGATATCGGGTGTTTTGTTTGAAGTCGTTCTCGGGCGTAAAAGAAGACAAGGTCTTGGGGTTTTCTTGTTCGAGTTTATTCAAGTAATATTCAAGGGTTGATAGTTTTACGTTCTCCACTAGCCTCTTATCGAACGTGCTCGCTTTACGTGTTGTGTGTGATACTCTTGAGGTATCTATTTTAGATACTTAAGGTTTCGTATTGGTTTCTTGTTCCGTTAATAGAGATCAATTGCCAAGCAAGGTTAGGGTTTCTTTTATCTCTTTTAATTAATTAATATTGTATTAATTATTTGTTTATTAAATACGTGCTTAACATAATTGCATTAACTAGATCCTTATCCGCTGCGTACTCGTAGAGGTTAATGGTTAACTGCTTCTAAAATCCCAACACTCCACCTACTTCAAATCAAATTCAAAGTTCCAAAGGCTAGAGATACTAGCCTAATTCAAATCAAACGATCGATTCCCAAAAGCAATCCGAAATAAAATCGATCCAAAGCAAATGCCGATAACTTCAAAACGGCCAACGAAACAAACAAATCGGCTCAAACAATCTTCACGAGTGACAATCAAATTCGGGCAATAAACTTCAAAAGCCCGACAAACGAAGATCCAAATTTCCAAACTGATAAATTCTCAACGATCGAGCAAAAATTCGAATGACCTGATTATAACCAAGTCTTAGTATCCAAACCCTTTGGGGTTTCACGGTCAACCTTGATTTTGCCATCGGTAAACAGCTTTACGGTAGGTATCCACCTAAGTCCAACATCCTTAAACATTCTACCATACGGTATCCACTTATGGCAAGGTCTAGGATTGTTGATATTCTTATGCACAGTGGAAGACTTATTGGTATTCCTAGACTCCAAAGATTTAGCAGTTGGGATCCATCTAGGTGGAGTTTTAGGTTTGTTTTGCTTCATGACATATTGAACCTTAGCCATGTTAGTAGTCTTAGTCGATTGTACCTTAGCATGTGAGTTAGGAAAATGTTTCTTATTCGGAAAAGACTCAGAATTTCTAAATTCATTTTCTACAAGCATGCATGTATAGAGACAGTTTACTGCAATGAAATGCTCATGTGTTTGTATAAGTAATTCACACTTCAGTTTCCTTTTGCACATAGATGACAACACCAACTTAGGTGGTGTTTGAATTCGATGTAATTGACTTAATATGAAAAAAAAACTGAATTCATTAAGTCGTATAAAAATCGTTTGTTTGTGACTTAACAAAGAAAGTTTACTAATGCATTAAGACATCTCTTAACTAATCATGACTTAATAGGAAATTTAAACAACAAACCCTTAATAAATTTAAGTAGGAGCAAACATGAACATAAAACTATTCATATTATCAACTTACCCCATGATTGCATATATATTGGTTAGTGACATAAGTATCCAAACCCTTTGGGGTTTCACGGTCAACCTTGATTTTGCCATCGGTAAACAACTTTCCGGTAGGTATCCACCTAAGTCCAACATCCTTAAACATTCTACCAGATGGTATCCACTTATGGCAAGGTCTAGGATTGTTGATATTCTTATGCACAGTGGAAGACTTATTGGTATTCCTAGACTCCAAAGATTTATCAGTTGGGATCCATCTAGGTGGAGTTTTAGGTTTGTTTTGCTTCATGACATATTGAACCTTAGCCATGTTAGTAGTCTTAGTCGATTGTACCTTAGCATGTGAGTTAGGAAAATGTTTCTTATTCGGAAAAGACTCAAAATTTCTAAATTCATATACTACATGCTTAGCATTCTTCTTCATATAACTACTCTTAGATGCAAGCCAACCCCTAGTCTTTTGAGTGTTCCTAGGTAATGGTTTGCTACTACTAGCAGTGCCTTGAAATCTCGTGAAATTCATCACCCTAGGTATTGCACCTAAAATGCCGTCTTTTCGAATCTGTGCCTTTTTCCTAGCTTCTTCGAGATAATAGTTCTTCCACAAGTCATTCATATCATATGAATTCTGGATTTTAATGCTTGGTTTTGACACTGTTTTCGAACTAATCCTAGAGGTGCTGGGAGTAGAAGTGGCTACTTCTTGAGGGTTAACGGAGCTAGAAGCCTTATTCTTAGGTAACTCAGGTGAAGTGACTGGTTTTGACAAAACTTTTATCGCATCAACTTGGGAGGCAAGCCTTGTCTTTAAAGATTTTGTTCTTTCAGATATGAATGCAGTAGGCTGCCTAACAACTGACCGGTTTCTAGTGGGATGAGAAACTGGCTTCCCCAAGGTTGACGGTTTTGTAAACTTAGTATTCACACTTTTCCCTTCGGTTTTTCTAAGCTCATTCTTTAAGGCAACAATAGCGAAACTCTTTTCCTGAAGTTGAGCTTTGAGATCATCAATTTTTGCTATTAAAGAGTTTGTTTGTTCTATTAACTTAGTTCTAGCTTCTTTGACAGAGTCAGTTAGTTCTATGTGATGGTTTCTCAAAGACTCATTTTCCTTTAATAATGTGGCCACACAAACCACTAATTCATCATTTCTCATTTGGATATCACCAATAGTATTAACATCAGAATTAATTGTAACCAAATTACTTTTCACATGCATATTAGAACTATGTTTCTTCAAATTGTTGATAGTTGACTCTTTGTCTTGAAGCTGAGCTTTCAAAGTGTTAATTTCAAAAGTTCACGGAATTCGTGAAGTTCCGGATTTTACATGGTTTGTTGTTGAAAATTTTCTTCTTTACTCAGATCGCAATTTCAAGTGAAATGCAATGTTTTTCAAGATTTGAGAATTTGTTTGAAAGTTCATCAAAAGCCTTTTATCAACCATATCTTTTGTTTTGAAACACTTAATCTCGGACTCACCTCGCCATGTAACATTTATCAAAGTCATGTTCAAGATCATGATCGGCTTGTTTAAGTACTTTAGCGGATGCACTATGTTGAAGCAGTTAAGGGTACCTCATTACATGACACCGCTTAATTTTCGGTCCGATATCTACATCCACATCATGTGTAACAAGAGTCACCGGACCGGTCGTGTCAAGCTTATCTATCTCGAGCCTCAGATTCGGTGTCAATCGATTCATCATCCGTGCTTTACCCGACTCAACACTACAATCTTTTGATTGTTCTCGACATTCATTCCCCTTTCGACATCGCATCTACTTCTTGTGTGTTGGGAGTAACTGAACAACTGGTTACATCATTATTTGTTGTCTCTGACATTCTACATTCAGCAACACCCGATTCTTCAACTGATACATTATCCAACTCATCACAACTTTCTCTCAACTGCACCAGACTCTCATCCACTTTTTCATCTTTCTGAGTAACTTCCTCAATATACTTCTCCACATTATCCATTAGATGGATAAGTGTCTCTATGAACACGCTAATTTCCATTCCAGTGTGTCTCTTGAAAGACATTTCAGTCATGTTGTGGATCACTTGAAGTGCAACACTGGAACTATCCTTTTGAACATTTTCTTGATCAAGTTGTTGTTCCAATTGTTCTAAGTTCAACAGTAATATACCCGTTAATGTTATTAAATCTTGACGGAAAAAGGCAATACATGTTTGTTCCGTTGTTATGGGTAGAAGTAACATGAGGTGAGAGTGAAGTTGTTGATAGGGTATAATGCAACATTCCTTATGCATGGCATTCTATAGCATTAGCAGGTGCAATTCATTCTCATTGTACTCACAACATGAAGATCTCACATCCTCATTGATTAACTCAAACATCTTTAATCGTTCAGTGTAGCATACATTATCATTGTTGTCCGCATCATCATACAATTTAAGCACTTCTGAAATCACTGAATCAGGAGTGTAAGACATGATGTTGTTGTGTACACGGGATTTTACAAGTCTGTGATTTAAACCGAGAAATTGAATCTTTCACGGGATTTTACTAAAATCAAGACCAAACCGTAAGAGAGTGAGAAATAGGATGTAGTAAGGGAACTAGGAGATGATTTGGTGGTAAAGATAAATATGGTGTTATGGTTGAGTTTGTGATATTCCCTAATTCTTTACATATATACCCCCTGTTCCGCGGATTTTTCGGAAAATTAGGGTTTAAAACAAGGGTTTTGTATGTTAGGTTTAGAGACAAATTGCAGAAATAGTCAAATCTCAGTCCTTGACAACTCTCTTTGATGACAAATAGCTATTTAGTCAGAATGTATTGAAGACAAATCGCTTCTCACACAAGTCGCTGCATTGACAAATTGCTAGACAGACAAGTAGCTAGAGTGATAAATCGCTAGAATGACAAGTCGCTAGAGTGACAAATCATTAAAACATACAAATCGCTAGTTAGACAAATCGCTAGACAGACAAGTACATCCACTACCTCATCCTTTTTGTAGTTTTTTCTCAATAGACAAATTGCTTAGTGCACAAATCGCTTAAAAAAAATAGACAAATCGCTTAAACTTTGGGACAAATCGCTACGAAGAAAGATGGTACGAGACACAAATCGCTTCCATGAAACTTTATAAAACACCACTTTTCAATCCAAAACAACCCAACCATGCTGATTCAAGCCTTCCAAATCAAAACCTAAGCACTTATCATGATTCTAAACACAAAAGTACAATCAAAATCCAAACTTTAACACTAGAAATGATCCAAATGATGCTAACCACTCTAAACTCATTCAAACCCAAAAACCTTATGAAAACCACTAGAAATTCAAGAACATGAAAGATGAGTGATCAAACCATGGCTCTTGATACCAATTGTAACATATTGGTTTTCATAAACACATCACATAACACAATATGGTTCGAATAGTTTAAGGTTCTAGAGAGAGAAAGTGGAAGATGGAAGCCTTTCTAGAGAGAGAAAGTAAACAAAAGAAAGAATGTTAGATTGAGTGAAAGGTCCAACCCTCTACCTGTGGAGGTAGAGGGTATTTACAGTTACATAATACACGTCATCCTTCGGACTGTGGATCAGGCATATAGTGGGTAAAGACCCGTTCTTCCTCCATGGTGTTACTTAAAATAATAACTAAGCTAATAACTAACTAATAACTACTAAATAACGTAAAAGCTACGAGCTAAGATATGCTAAACAATAATTGGGGTGACCGACACTTCCTTATAGAATTTCCAATTCCTAACACAAGCATTGGACAAAAGGATGGGACAATGGTCCGAGATACACGGTCTGACAATTGTCCAAAGATAACATAGTCAAATACTGTAAAATCAATGTAAAACAAAACTTAATGTAACAAGGAACCAATTAAGCTTGCCCATTTTTCATCTTTGATCCACTTCGATTAAAATGCAGACGCGCTCACTAATCCCCACACACTTAATTAAGAAAACCTTACACATATGGGGATATGACAGATCTCATTTTGGCACAAGATAAACCATACTTTATTGTAATACAAACGCTCAACAAAACTTTATACCAACAGAGAGGACTTATACAGCGGAACACTTTACATATAGAAACTACATATCATACATACACATACAAACTGAAAAAAAATGAAAAGAAACGTCATTGATGCACAAGCTGGAAAATGGAAACAAACAAATTGTATATGATCCTAACCCACTTTAGCAAGAATCGCGGTTGCATTTAGCATAGCAACAAGCCTTTGAACCCCTAGATGATCCCTAGTGGACGAGTGTTGTCTCGTGAGGGTTTACGGTGAATATACCCACAAAATTCACCCAACGAAAACAAGAGACTCAAATTAGTATAGCAGCACCATCCTCACATATCAGATTGAACTTCGATTCTAACCATCATGCTTATGCTTCTCACTATTTTCGTTACCTAAACACAAACCAAAATGTAATGAACATTAGCTTCCACAAACTCCATTTAATCACAGATAAAAATTAAACCGAGTAAATCAAACAATTTATACTAGAATAATTGGTGAACAAATAATTTGCGGTTATATAAAAATAGTGAATCACAATTGTAGTTTTATATTTGGCTTTTTATCTTTTGAAAAATTATTGTGATGGCGTACATCATAAAAAACATTTGATACTTGAAAATACATGGTTTTCATTCACATTAGCTATATTCGTCATCAACTCGAAATCTAACCAAGTACTATTTTCTGATAAAGATTTGTTTGAAAATATAGAACCATAGTTAGAACTTAGAAGTGGGTTGTACTTTCCATAAGTTAAACAGTTGAGAGATTTTGCAACTGTTTTGTCAAAAAATAATAATAATAATAAAATAAAGAAAGAAGAAACTTTAAAGATATAAAAGAAAATGTTACCATGAAGTAATGTCGAAATGAGGAATGTGAGAAATTTTAGGCCAATCTTCTCCTATCTCCTTCTCACATCTCGTGCTTAGAATTTCACAATTTTAACGGTAATTTGATTGAGGTCCTTGAAACTTTGCTTCTCATTTGGTAGAGAACGTAAATTGTCACAATATTCTATGTACAAGGACGTGAGTTTTGGGAAGTTACTTGGCAAAGAAACAAAAGACGAACAATCCCTTATGTCCAACTCTTGTAAACTAGGAAAGAGAATCTCGTCCTTTGATGTAGCATTGTCGTCATCGTGGAAACACTTTAAAGACCGCATCAGTGACACTTTAATTCTCTTGAGGCTGGGTAATTTCCCAAGTGGTGGAAGATGTTCACACTTTTCAATACGCCTAAATAGAATACTAGTCAAATTGACTAATTTGACCAGCCAACTCGGAGAAAGAACCGTTCCAACGTAATTCCATATAGTCAACGCTTGGAGACTCGAATTTGGTTCCAATCCCTCAACAACCTCTGAATCACATCTTTCAAATTTATGATGCCATGACCATTGTAATAGTAATCTCCGTAGATTCTTTTTGTCTTTCAACTTGGCATATTTGGCATCTCTTAAATTTTCAACATTTTCAAGATTTTTTAACATCAACTCCCAACCAAGAAGATTTAGATTTCCCAGTTCACCTATTCGGGCCCCATCATCATTTCCTACAACAAAACGTGAAAGTCTTCGAAGGTTGGTCAGTTCTTTTATTCCAATAGGCATATAACTTGTCTTCATATCCAGACATTGAAAATTCCTCATGTACCTCATGCCTTTAGGCAACTCTCGTAACCATCTACACTTTTCTAGAATCAATGTTTGCAAGTTTTGGAGATTAATAATGGATTCTGGTAGAACTTCTGTGTCTGAGTGTGATATTTTCAAGTATCTCAAATGTAATGACTTGCAAATTGATTCGCCAACGTCGCCTTTCAATTCGCTCAAGTGCAACACCCTTAGATAGACATGGTTAGAGATTTGATTAATTTTACTTTTATAATCTATATTAAAGACAAGCATTGATCGTACTGGTCTTAGCTTTCTCAAATCCTGTTCTGAAAACTCAAAATCTTTACTTGATAAACTGAGATGAAGCACCTCATCCAGGGTTATTAACTCCTTACCCGACCCTATAACCGCACAATCATGTCTCATTACATATTGCGCAAGATCATGCATTAAATCATGCATTTTGCATATCTCACCCGTGTCTATATCCTCCTCCACGACATCTTGGAAAAACGACCTCCGGACCAAGCAAGTAAAAATTTCCTCTCCAAGCTCATACAAGCTCGCATCTCCTTGAGATGGAATAAAACCATTTGCCATCCACAACTCTATTAACGAATACTTACTCATTTCCACCCCTTTTGAAAATACACAACAATAAGCGAAACATCGTTTCAAATGTGGAAGCAAATCATCGTAGCTTAACCTCAAAGCAGGTAAGATGCCATTGTCTTGCATCTCCAACATGAACTTGTCGTTTACACGCTTCCACTCATTCACCCTTTTCTTTGTCGACATTAAGCTACCCAGAGTCTTCACTGCTAGAGGTAAGCCTTGGCATTTCTCCACTATCTGCCTTCCTATAAACTCCATCTCCCTTACATTTTCTCCCTCTCCTCCACTTGGGAACGCAAGCATCTTGAATAGCGACCATGACTCCTCGGGTGATAAAACTGCCACATTATGCTGTGTTAAATTTTGGGGTATTAATCTGTGGCAAACATGTCATTCTATCAATTGCTAATGGCTTTCAAGTTGTGATTCATTGCAGGCTTATTACAGGGGTTAATCATGGACAAAGCATAAATGATTTAAAGTTCCAAGTTGTTCATTTCTGCTGAAGCCTTATTCATTTCTGCTGATGAGTCATTTATAGCCATTAGAGGGGTCTTAGTGTATCTTTATCTCCTATTTAATAAGTCCCTTAATCTAGGGTTAGAAATAACTGCGTGTGCAGTTATTTTGTCTTACACTCTCTTCTTTCTGATCATTTCATTGATCTTGTCTTCTCTTTGTATTTACATGATTATTGTCTCATTGACATTAATCTGACCTTGTAACAGTTTGGATAGTATTGTTGATTTAATCTAAGCCGACTATTGAGGCTTAGGCTTGAATAAAGATTCTGTTTTTCTTCTTGTGTTGCTGATACTTTCGTATATGGTATCAGAGCTTCAGGCTCATAATCATTGTTGATTCACCTTCTAAGAGTTTCTGTGTAGAAACTTGGGGACATCTCTTCAGCAACAAAACTTTTGGTTTGGGGTAATTGCTACTGGTGTAATCACTGGTCTTTTTCTATTCACAATTAGCCCTAGACTAAGTGAATCTAGGGTAATTGTGATTTGTTCTTTCCGCTGCATATTGCTCTGTAAGTCTAAGTCTATCTTTTTCTTTTCTCTTCAAACAAACAGTACTTAAGTCTTTGTGGGTGCAAACGGGTAGACTAACATCTTGATCTGCCACCTCTGAGTGGTATGAATACCTGCTCTGGTTTACCCTAGTCCACAGGCTTGGTGCTTGTTTTCTATATTATTATCTCTGTCTGTATTATTTGTCTGTCTTACTGTTTATATTATAGCTATTGGTGATACTGCTGGTGGGGGTGGTGGTGGTTCTTCCACTGAGAAAAGCTTATCCTTTGGTGATGCTTTGTACTTACACCCTAATAACACTAATGGGACTCCCATTATTACTATCAAACTCACTGGAACTGAAAATTATAAGATATGGAATATGGCCATGACCTTTGCCTTAAGGAACCATAATAAGTTAGGGTTTATTGATGGTACTTGCATAAGAGATGATTCAACTCTAGTCTTGCTAATCAATGGGATACTTGTAACTCTGTTGTGGTTACTTGGATTCTTAATTCTCTCGATCCGAACTATTTTTGGTGCTATCTATGCTAAACCGCTTATGAAATGTGGAATGATCTTAAAGATACTTATGATAAGGTTGATGGTTCACCATTTTTAATTTGCATAAAAACATAAACTCTCTCAGTCAAAGTGGGTCATCTCTTGCGATTATTATAACAACCTTAACTCTTTATGGAAACAATTTGATTGTATGATTAGCTTGCCTCCCGCACTTGTGAGGTCACAAACATTTTGAAAACACAATCGCCTAATCAAGTTAATGCAATTTCTTATGGGTCTTGATGACTCCTATGTTCCCATCGAAGCAATATTTTAACCAGAGATCCTTTGCCTAATGGCAAACCGCTTTCTGTTGTCTCGGAGAAGAATCTCACGAATGTTTCATCGGGAATAGCTCGCTAAACCCAATGCTACGACTTTTCTTTGCAAAAACTTCGACGGTGGAAAAATTTTTATAACAAAAAGGATTTAACAACAACAATTTTAAAATTCGGTTTTAATGCGGTAATGACTCAAACAATAGGGGACCAAACATGAATCTCAAATGTACTAACTGCAAAAACCGGTCACACTGTTGATAGATGTTATGATCTCGTTGGTTATCCCGCTTTGGATATGTCAAAAGGAATTTTAATTCTAAACCCTTCAAAGAAGAATAATGTTTCTACCGACACTAATCTTTCCACCGACAATAGAGCTAGCAACTCTCCGCCTCTTTGTCTAATGAATGACTCCGCACTCATAAGTCCGCTTAATGACAACAATGTGTCTTCGCTAATGCCAACGTGGCGTGTAAATTTTTTCAGAACCTTCTTTAATGGCGCAGTAAAGTTTAACATAAACTTTGACAAATTCTTTAACAACAACACAAAACCTTATCCGAAACATAAGTCTTGGTTGGATTTTGACTGTGCAAATCATCACATGACTGCTTCGCAAAATTTTAATTAATGTTGTTGACATTTCAAATCTTGGTCTAACTGCTGGTCATCCCAATGGTACTCGTGCCTTAATTACTAAAATTGGTGATTTAAAGGTCAATAATGACCTAACTCTTTTGATGTTCGGTTGTTCCGAGTACAATGTTAGTCTGCTATTTGTTCATAAGATTGCTAGAGACAATAAAATGTTTGTTGGCTTTAATGAATCTAATTGCTATATACAAGATTTACATCAAAAAAGGATTGTGGGGATTGGTAAACAATGCAATGGGTTATATATATTTGATATTGATTCCACATGTAAGATTGCTTCTAATAACCGCATTTGCTTTGTCATGTGTCTAGAAATCTCTTGCATCAAAGACTTGGTCATCCTCCGACCAAGTCCTACATATACTTAAACCACACTTAATCTTGATGGTACCTCCGAATCGACCATCTTTGTGATACTTGCAATAAAGCTAAACAAACCAGGAACCATTTCCTTTAAGTGAACATAAATCAACTAAAATTGGTCAACTTGTTCATCTAGATGTATGGGGACCATATAAAGTCACTAGCGATATGGTTACAAATATTTTTGACCATTGTTGATGACTATTCTAGGGCGCCCGGGTTTATATGCTTAAGGAAAGGATGATGTTTATGTTTCCATTGTTAACTTTACTCATATGCTATCAAATCAATTTGAACACAATGTTAAGATATTCAGAAGTGATAATGGGACAGAATTTGTCAATAACAAACTTCAACACTTCTTTCATGAAAATGGAATTTTATATCAAACCTCTTGTGTTTACACACCTAAAAAAATGGTATTGCAGAAAGGAAACATAGGCATCTCCTTAATGTTGCTAGATCCCTTATGTTTCAGGGGGAATTACCTTTATATCTTTGGCCTGAATGTATTCTAACTTCTGCTTATGTCATAAACAGGTTACCCTCTTCAGTGTTGTCTGGCAAGTCTCCCTTCTTCCTTGTGTATGGGCATGAACCTTCACTCTCTCCTTAGAGTCTTTGGTCGCTTATGTTATGCCACTATTCTCAACATCTCGATAAATTTGGTAGTAGGTCCGAAAAAGTGTCTTTATTGGCTATTCAAATGAGAAAAAGGTTATAAACTTTGAGCTTAGAAACAAAAATATCTTTTATTCCGAGATGTCAAATTTATGAAACTGCTTTTTCCTTCAAAATGAAAAATTCTTTGTCAAAACCTTTTGTTGAAACTTATGTGCCTAAAGATTTAAATCACATAAATTTCTTTGACTCACAAATAAGTCCCAATGATGAAGGAGAGTGACATCCTATGATGATGGCACGGTGGTAAGTCATCCTACTAGGAATGATGAACCGGTTGCAACATCTATAGATGATAATACACACCCCGAGGGCACCATATCACATGAATCACATCCCGCCGATGCATCTTCCGATTCTCACGATACATCACCCGATTCGCTAAACAAGAAAGAGGCTTGCCGACCACTATCGCTAGAAGGTCAACCGAGTTTCTAAGTTGCCCAAGAATCTTAATGACTTTATTGTAGAAGGAAAAGTCAAATATGGTGTTGAAAAGGTTGTTAATTACTCTATTCTTAACAAAGAAAATTATCGCT
Source organism: Chrysanthemum lavandulifolium (assembly GCA_022545495.1). NCBI lineage: Eukaryota > Viridiplantae > Streptophyta > Magnoliopsida > Asterales > Asteraceae > Chrysanthemum > Chrysanthemum lavandulifolium. The sequence continues at coordinate 31,661,239 of CM040244.1, read as the reverse complement.
TTACTTCTAGTCTCAATAAAAGTATTGAACCTACCATTATGAAGAAGCTATCCTTGATAGTAATTGGGTTGATGCTATGAACTCTGAAATTGAGGCCTTAAATGAAAACCATGCTTGGGATATAACTGATCTGCCTCCTAATAGAACTCCTATTGGTTACAAATGGATCTTTAAAATCAAATATAAAGCCAATGGTGAAGTTGATAGATACAAGGCTAGATTAGTTGTTAAAGGCTATAACCAAAGGGAAGGAATAGACTATGATGAAACCTTTTCTCCTGTTGTGAAAATGTCTCTTCGTTAGATGCCTTATTGCCTTAGTGTAAAAACAAATGGCCTCTTTTTCAACTTGATGTTAACAATGCTTTCTTATATGGAGATCTTGATGAGGATATCTATATGACCATCCCTAAGGGGTTCTGTAATGAGAACAATAAGAATAAAGTTTGTAAACTTGTCAAGTCTCTATATGGCCTAAAACAAGCTCCCAGGAAATGGAATGAAGAACTTGTTAGTTTTTTAAAGGAAAATACCTTTGTTCAATCTGTCAATGATCATTCTTTGTTCACCAAAACAGAGAATAACAAGTTTATTGCTCTACTTGTTTATGTCGATGATATTGTTCTTACTGGAAACTGCATTGATGAGATCAACTTATTCAAAGATTTTCTAAAATCAAAATTTCATATCAAAGACTTGGGAAACTTAAAATATTTTCTTGGCATTGAAGTCTTAAAAACTGGGGATGACATATGTCTCACCCAAAGAAAGTACTGTCTTGAACTCCTCAAAGAATTTGGTCTTCTTGGGTGCAAACCTATGTCCACCCTATGGAAACTAACTCGTTCTTCCATACATTCCCACCGATGATGACCCTTACTTGTCAACATCATGGTTATCGATGTTACTTGGGAAACTCATCTATCTCACCCATACAAGACCGACATCTCATACTCGGCTCATTGTCCGCACAATATATGCATTCTCCTTAAAATCTCATCTTGAATGTGCCCTCAATGTTATGAGATATCTAAAAGGAGCTCCAGAAAAGGTCTAAGGTACAATTTCAAAGAACTCGAAAATCATCTTGAAGGATATAGTGATGCAGATGGGCTAAATGCAAGAAAACCAGAAATCATCACGAGTTATTGTGTTTTCTTTAATGATTGTTTGATCTCATGGAAAAGTAAAAGCAAAACACTCTTTCAAAATCTTCCACAGCAGTATAGATCTATGTCTCATCGCTGCTCGTGAAATTATTTGGATTCAAAAATCTTAAAAGATCTAAAAGTTGATATCAATCTTCATTTTAATCTCTTCGTGATAAAAATCGCTCTTCAACTTGTCATCAATCCTGCTTTCCATGAAAGATCAAAACACTTTGAAATTGATGTTCACTTCATCGGGAAAAAATTGCAAAAGGTGTTATAAGTGCAAAAAGATTTGCTCCTCAAACCAAACTAGCGACATACTTACTAAAACCTCCTCGCTATCAAAGATAAATTCTTGTGTAAAAATTGATATTGTTTGATATGTTTGCCAATCAGATTAAGGGGGAATGTTAAATTTTGGGGTATTAATCTGTGGCAAACATGTCATTCTATCAATTGCTAATGGCTTTCAAGTTGTGATTCATTGCAGGCTTATTACAAGGGTTAATCATGGACAAAGCATAAATGATTTAAAGTTCCAAGATGTTCATTTCTGCTGAAGCCTAATTCATTTCTGCTGATGAGTCATTTATAGCCGTTAGAGGGTTCTTAGTGTATCTTTATCTCGTATTTAATAAGTCCCTTAATCTAGGGTTAGAAATAACAGCGTGTGCAGTCATTTTATCTTACACTCTCTTCTTTCTGATCATTTCATTGATCTTGTCTTCTCTTTGTATTTACATGATTATTGTCTCATTGACATTAATCTGACCTTGTAACAGTTTGGATACTATTGTTGATTTAATCTAAGCCGACTATTGAGGCTTAGGCTTGAATAAAGATTCTGTTGTTCTTCTTGTGTTGCTGATACTTTCGTACATGCTGCAACTCAGGAATCTTAGGCATCAGCTCGGTAGTATCTTTCTTCCGTGTCGTTACCATAACGGTGCTGCCTTTTGCTCCGCAACTTAATGCTTTACATAGCTCGTCCCACTTTTCCATATCTTTGTTTTCGATCCAAACATCATCCATGACAATAAAAAATTTCTTACCTCGTAACTTGTTTTGAAGGCAAATTTGCATCTCATCCAACCTCGAATCTTCTGAGCCACATATAGCTTTAATTATTCGTCTAACATCAAACTCATTAGAAACATACACCCAAAAATTTAAATCGAAATGTGTCCTCATCTTTTCATGGTTGTAAACATATTGAGCTAGCGTAGTTTTTCCGATGCCACCCATGCCCCATATAGCATAGACCCGAATATCATCATCCTCACATCGAATGCTTATATCTTGGTTACAAATCTTATCAACTATCATCTTCTTCTCTTCATTCCTTCCGTAGATATTAGACAAGTTGACAAGTGAGCTAGTTTCCCTGTTTGAGATTTCACTACCAATTCCCGTGGCATCTTCTCTTATGTTAATGGGAGTCAATTGAAACTTGGATCTATTAGCATCAATGACGTCCAACTTTTCCCTTATGTTCTTAACTTTATGAGCAATCCTAGTTTTGACCACAAGCGGATTATGGTGGGTAGAAAAGAAGGTTCTTACCTTATGTTGGATACTTATATGTAGGCTTTTTATCATAGCTTCCGTTGAGGCTTCATCTAGAACATTTTCCACCTCCAAAGAGGCAGATTTGAGAGTCTTGAGCCATTCTTCCACACCCTTTTCGCTTGTTTGTCTCATCTCTGCATCATAAAGAACACATTGGATTTGTCTGAAAGTATTGTTGAGAGCTAAAAGATCATTTTCAAGGCCCCAAAGCAACCCAACCTCATGGAAAGCGGCAGAAGTTAATCTCCCTACCACGTCAGTCACAAGAGCCAAAGTAACGGGATCAGCCATGAATAGTTTTCTTGTTATTGATAAAAAATTGAGACGAACAAAACGATGTGTGTGTGTGTGTGTTTTGAGTGTTTATTGGACATCAAACGATCTGAAAAAAATATGAGGTTAAGGCTCGACCAGCTGGTTATTCACATGTATAGCTTCAGTCCCTCTAATTTCTCTTAGTACATTAATTTACTCCGCTTTAAACTTGTCTACCTAGTTTTTTACCTAACTACTAACTCAACATGTTCCGATTTTAAACAGATATTTCTTAGTTCTTCTTCATTGAAATGTCTATTACAATATGTTCTTCCAACTCCCAACTGATATATCGCATGCATATGACTTCATGCGACAAATATCCGTCATGTATAAATTTGTGGAAGGTAAACATTTTTTTTTGTTGATTTTGGGTCATGGTAAGGATATTTAATTTTCAACGAAAGGTATTCCAAAAGAAAAAAATTCAATTTTCTCAGCTAGGAATATATTTTGATTATATTAAGTGTTTGGATGTTACAATCATCATCGAGTTCCATTGAACCCAAAATTGAATGCTTGTTTGTTTTGTAGTAGCAATTTCCCTAGTTGTGCTAGGACTATTGATTATGGAGACGTGGTATCAACTTCATGACATTTTCATAGTGACTACCTCATTTTTTCTCATCCTAAATAGACAATCCTTGTATTCCCTTCTAGATCGGATTTTTTTTGAAGAACCGTTAGTCAATAACATTAATGGAGGTATTTAGTATGATATCAGTTTCATGACACTTTCATGGAAACTGTGATGGAGGTTCCCTTTGTTTTGGGCCACAACTTTGTTTTATACAAATTCAGTCCGTATACTTTGTTACTAAGCACCTTGAGCATTGTTATTTGTTCAAGGAGTGTAACCTCTACATCTTTATTTTTCAAAGAATGTTGTTGCCTTTGGTGATGAGGTTCTCATATGAGATAGCTTCACTTGCAACGCTTCTTGAGTGCAAAGGAGACCGATCTTTATTTCTCAAATGACATAAATGGTTCAGAAATTCGGTGCCTATTAGCATGCGCATCGTTAGGTTGTACACTTGTACACAATACAATATATACTTTGGGCAATTTTGACCCATTTGTCATGTTCCTTTTTAGCTTCTTTTAACCCATTTGTAGTTTTAGAGTTAAAACACAATCCAATTCAAACTCATTCACTTGTAAAGGCATAATACCTTTGCTTAAATTTGATGAAATAATTAAGCATTGCTAAATAAGCACATGGTAGGTGCTTATAAGCTATACTCTAAGCATAAGCAAAATTATGCAATCCCAAACATCCCCTTAGTCATTACATTCTCTTGGTGTTCACCCGAGGTCTTACCTATTTGCACTTTGATACTCATCATGTTAACTATGTTGTGGAGTGGACAATCCTTTGACTGCTTAGTAATGATGAAACTTTTACCCGGGCTTTGTCTCGAGGTAAGTTATTACAAAGATTCATAGCTATTGGACCGATGATTCCTTAGATCCGCATTGAAGTCGTTTTATAGAGAATAGGGAGTTATGCAAGAATGGGGTAAGTTGATAATATGAATAGTTTTATGTTCATGTTTGCTCCTCCTTAAAGTTATTAAGGGTTATTTGTTTAAATTTCCTATTAAGTCATGATTAGTTAAGAGATGTCTTAATGCATCACCAACTTTCTCATTAAGTCACAAACAAACATTTTTATACGACTTAATGAATTCGTTTTTTCATATTAAGTCAATTACATCGAATTCAAACACCACCTAAGTTGGTGTTGTCATCTATGTGCAAAAGGAAACCGAAGTGTGAATTACTTATACAAACACATGAGCATTTCATTGCGAAACTGTCTCTATACATGCATGCTTGTGTGTGTGTTGGTTTTAGCTATTAATAAACTATTTGAATATTCACCGTGTCTTGGGCTCATGTCTAGAAAAGTCCGAGAACCTTGTTCTCACCTTGCTATGCCAGAAGATATAAATTATAATTGTTTTCACGAGTTGATTAACTATTTTGAAACTATGTTTTGTAAATGTACGGAGTATTAAGTTTGTTGCTTTTGTTGGTCCTCCTTATGTATCCTATCATGACAGTTTTGTGCTTCTAAGATGATTCTAAGAACACAGTTAATTATCGCTTGGAAAGGATCATGTGTAAATGTAACAGTTAGTAAACTTGTGTTATTTTACTCTTATAGCTCTAAATTAATGCATTACAGTGGTTATAACAAGATCTTGACGCCTAGTTATATTTGTTTCATAAACGAGGACTATAGAGCCCGCACGATGCGGCGGGCTCAAATCCATATAAAAGCTTCACTTTTAGACGTTGTAACGTATTCTTGTTTACATGAAGCTTCAACTTTTAGATCAATTCATACCGAAATGCAACATGAGCATGTTGTTTACTTGATAACTAATATACACTATCTATTTAGCTTAGGAATACGTGTTAAAATGGCACTTGGTTAGCATGTAAAAATATGTTTGCAACAAAACAAGAAGAGTATACATAAACATCCTTGTAACAACCTAGGCAAATCCCACATTGGCCGTGACTTCGATTGATTCTCGAGACATAATCTAACATTCGCCTTACACGACAAAAACGCTTTTGTGGTCTAGCGCTAATCGCTCATACGGTTAAGCGTGCTCATGTGAGAGTAGTCTTGGCTTGGGTGACTGCCGGAACTCTTCATATGGTGGAAACAAAAGCAAAGCCGTGAGCCTATGGGCTAAGCTTTTTGTTAGGATTTATTTGGGATAATCATAATTTGGAGCAAAAGACCAAAGACCAAAGAACAATTATCGTAATGTAAACATAACAAGATAAGGAGCGAACGGTATTTATTATTAACAAAATTATGAAGTGGGTTACAAAGTCTAGTTCTTGTTCTCCTTTATAAGAGATTACAACCGACATTCAGAAGCTCAACTACAAGGAAAACTTAATACTTAAGACACTATCAAAATGACCAAAATGCCCTTATAATACTAGCTAAGTTAAGTAGTACCAAAGTTATCAAACTACCCTTAAGAGATGAAGTCACGATATCTAACAATCTCCACCTTGAGTTCAACTCCTAAGTAACACCATATCTCCAATTATCGAGCAAATTCAAACAGTGACAAAACTTGCTCAAAGCAACTAATGGTTTTAATGGTAGCTTTCCAACTTAGAACCGAATTTGCAATGGTGAAAACATAACCTGTCAAGGTTCTTCTAGCATCAATATCCGCAACATAATCCAAATCTTAATGGCCGGCAACCCGATATTCACGTTCACCACCATAAATGAGGCCAACATCAAAGGTCCTGAGTTAAACTCCTCCACCTACTTCAAATCAAATTCAAAGTTCCAAAGGCTAGAGATACTAGCCTAATTCAAATCAAACGATCGATTCCCAAAAGCAATCTGAAATAAAATCGATCCAAAGCAAATGCCGATAACTTCAAAACGAACAATCGAATGGTAGTCGACAAATTCAAAACGGCCAACAGAACAAACAAATCGGCTCAAACAATCTTCACGAGTGACAATCAAATTCCGGCAATAAACTTCAAAAGCCCGACAAACGAAGATTCAAATTTCCAAACTGATAAATTCTCAACGATCGAGCAAAAATTCGAATGACCTGATTATAACCAAGTCTTAGTATCCAAACCCTTTGGGGTTTCACGGTCAACCTTGATTTTGCCATCGGTAAACAGCTTTCCGGAAGGTATCCACCTAAGTCCAACATCCTTAAACATTCTACCAGACGGTATCCACTTATGGCAAGGTCTAGGATTGTTGATATTCTTATGCACAGTGGAAGACTTATTGGTATTCCTAGACTCCAAAGATTTAGCAGTTGGGATCCATCTAGGTGGGGTTTTAGGTTTGTTTTGCTTCATGACATATTGAACCTTAGCCATGTTAGTAGTCTTAGTCGATTGTACCTTAGCATGTGAGTTAGGAAAATGTTTCTTATTCGGAAAAGACTCAATTTCTAAATTCATTTTCTACAAGCATGCATGTATAGAGACATTTTACTGCAATTAAATGCTCATGTGTTTGTACAAGTAATTCACACTTCAGTTTCCTTTTGCACATAGATGACAACACCAACTTAGGTGGTGTTTGAATTCGATGTAATTGACTTAATATGAAAAAAACTGAATTCATTAAGTCGGACAAAAAATGTTTGTTTGTGACTTAACAGAGAAAGTTGACTGATGCATTAAGACATTTCTTAACTAATCATGACTTAATAGGAAATTTAAACAAACAACCCCTTAATAACTTTAAGGAGGAGCAAACATGACATAAAACTATTCATATTATCAACTTACCCCATGATTGCATATATATTGGTTAGTGACATTAGTATCCAAATCCTTTGGGGTTTCACGGTCAACCTTGATTTTGCCATCGGTAAACAGCTTTCCGGTAGGTATCCACCTAAGTCCAACATCCTTAAACATTCTGCCAGACGGTATCCACCTATGGCAAAGTCTGGGATTGTTGATATTCTTATGCACAGTGGAAGACTTATTGGTATTCCTAGACTCCAAAGATTTATCAGTTGGGATCCATCTAGGTGGAGTTTTAGGTTTGTTTTGCTTCATGACATATTGAACCTTAGCCATGTTAGTAGTCTTAGTCGATTGTACCTTAGCATGTGAGTTAGGAAAATGTTTCTTATTCAGAAAAGACTCAAAATTTCTAAATTCATTTTCTACATGCTTAGCATTCTTCTTCATATAACTACCTTAGATGCAAGCCGTCTTTTGAGTGTTCCTAGGTAATAGTTTACTACGCTAGCAAAGGCCTTGAAATCTCGTGAAATTCATCACCCTAGGTATTGCACCTAAAATGCCGTCTTTTGAATCAGCCTTTTTCCTAGCTTCTTCTAGATAATAGTTCTTCCACAAGTCATTCATATCATATGAATTCTGGGTTTTAATGCTTGGTTTTGACACTGTTTTCGAACTAATCCTAGAGGTGCTGGGAGTAGAAGTGGCTACTTCTTGAGGGTTAACGGAGCTAGAAGCCTTATTCTTAGGTAACTCAGGTGAAGTGACTGGTTTTGACAAAACTTTTATCGCATCAACTTGGGAGGCAAGCCTTGTCTTTAAAGATTTTGTTCTTTTAGATATGAATGCGAGGTACGCCTAACAATGACCGGTCTCTAGTGGGATGAGAAACCGGCTTCCCAAGGTTGACGGTTTTGTAAACTTAGTATTCACACTTTTCCTTCGGTTTTCTAAGCTCATTCTTTAAGGCAACAATAACGAAACTCTTTTCTCAAGTTGAGCTTTGAGATCATCAATTTTGCTATCAAAGAGTTTGTTTGTTCTATTGATTTAGTTCTAGCTTCTTTGATGTAGTCGATTAGTTCTATGTGATGGTTTCTCAAAGACTCATTTTCTTTAATAATTTGGCCACACAAACCGCTAATTCATCATTTCTCATTTGGATATCATCAATAGTATTAACATCAGAATTACTTGTAACCAAATTACTTTTCACATGCATATTAGAACTATGTTTCTTCAAATTGTTGATAGTTGACTCTTTGTCTTGAAGCTGAGCTTTCAAAGTGTTAATTTCAAAAGTTCACGAATTCGTGGAGGTTCCGATTTTTACATGGTTTGTTGTTGAAAATTTTCTTCTTTACTCGTATCACAATTTCAAGTGAAATGCAATGTTTTCAAGATTTGAGAATTTGTTTGAAAGTTCATCAAAAGCCTTTTTATCAACCATATCTTTTGTTTTGAAACACTTAATATCGACTCACCTCGCCATGTAACATTTATCAAAGTCATGTTCAAAGATCATGATCAATTTGTTTAAGTACTTTAGCAGGCACTATGTTTAACAGCTAATGGTACCTCATTACATGACACTGCTTAATTTTTGGTCCGATATCTACATCCACATCATGTGTAACAAGAGTCACTGGACCGGCCGTGTCAAGCTTATCTATCTCCGAGCCTCAGATTCGGTGTCACCGATTCATCATCCGTGCTTTACCCGACTCAACATAACAATCTTTTGATTGTGCTCGACATTCATTCCCCTTCGACATCGCATCTACTTCTTGTGTGTTGGGAGTGGCAACAAATTGGTTACATCATTATTTGTTGTCTCGACATTCTCGCATTCAAGAACACCCGATTCTTCAACCGATACATTACCCAACTCATCACAACTTTCTCTCAACCGCACTGGACTCTCATCCACTTTTTCATCTTTCTCGAGTAACTTCCTCAATATACTTCTCCACATTATCCATTAGATGGATAAGTGTCTTTATGAACACGCTTAATTTCCATTCCGGTGTGTCTCTTGAAAGACATTTCACCATGTCTTGATCATAATCGATGTAAATTCCCACCGATGAATGACGAAATTGGTTGTGGATCACTTGAAGTGCAACACTGGAACTATCCTTTTGAACCTTTTCTTTATCAAGTTGTTGTTCCAATTGTTCTAAGTTCAACAAGAATGTACCGTTAATGTTACTAAATCTTGACGAAAAAGGGCAATACATGTTCGTTCCGTTATATGGGTAGAAGTAACATGAGGTGAGAGTGAAGTTGTTGATAGGGTATAATGCAACATTCCTTATGCATGGCATCTCGTAGCATTAGCAGGTGCAATTCATTCTCATTGTACTCGAACATGAAGATCTCACATCCTCATTGATTAATTCAAACATCTTTAATCGCTCGAGGTAGCATACATTATCATTGTTGTCCAAAGATCATACAATTTAAGCACTTCAAATCATCGAATCGAGTGTAAGACATGATGTTGCTGTGTACACGGGATTTTACAAGTCTGTGATTTAAACCGAGAAATTGAATCTTTCATGGGATTTTACTAAAATCAAGACCAAACCGTAAGAGAGTGAGAAATAGGATGTATTAAGGGAACTAGGAGATGATTTGGTGTAAAGATAAATATGGTGTTATGGTTGAGTTTGTGATATTCCCTAATTCTTTACATATATACCCCCTGTTCCACGGATTTTTCAGAAAATTAGGGTTTGAAAACAATGGTTTTGTATGTTAGGTTTAGAGACAAATCGCAGAAATACAGTCCTTGACAACTCTCCTTGATGAAAAATCGCTATTCAGTCAGAATGTATTGAAGACAAATCGCTTCTCACACAAGTCGCTGCATTGACAAATTGCTAGACAGACAAGTCGCTAGAGTGATAAATCGCTAGAATGACAAGTCGCTAGAGTGAAAAATCGCTAAAACATACAAATCGCTAGTTAGACAAATCGCTAGACAGACAAGTACATCCACTACCTCGTCCGTTTTGTCGTTTTGTCTCAATAGACAAATTGCTTAGTGCACAAATCGCTTCACAAAAAACAGACAAATCGCTTAAACTTTGGGACAAATCGCTATGAAGAAAGATGGTACGAGACACAAATCGCTTCCATGAAACTTTATAAAACACCACTTTTCTATCCAAAAACAACCCAACCATGTTGATTCAAGCCTTCCAAATCAAAACCTAAGCTCTTATAATGATTCTAAACACAAAAGTACAATCAAAATCCAAACTTTAACACTAGAAATGATCCAAATGATGCTAACCACTCTAAACTCATTCAAACCCAAAAACCTTATGAAAACCACTAGAAATTTAAGAACATGAAAGATGAGTGATCAAACCATGGCTCTTGATACCAATTGTAACATATTGGTTTTCATAAACACATCACATAACACAATATGGTTCGAATAGTTTAAGGTTCTAGAGAGAGAAAGTGGAAGATGGGAGCCTTTTTAGAGAGAGAAAGTAAACAAAAGAAAGAATGTTAGATTGAGTGAAAGGTCCAACCCTCTACCTTGGGAGGTAGAGGGTAATTATAGTTACATAATACACGTCATCCTTCGGACTGTGGATCAGGCATACAGTGGGTAAAGACCCGTCCTTCCTCCACGGTGTTACTTAAACTAATAACTAAGCTAATAACTAACTAATAGCTAATAACTAACTAATAACTACTAAATAACGTAAAGTCTATGAGCTAAGATATGCTAAACAATAATTGGGGTGACCGACACTTCCTTATAGAATTTTCAATTCCTAACACAAGCATTGGACAAAAGGATGGGACAATGGTCCGAGATACACGGTCTGACAATTGTCCAAAGATAACACAAACAACATCAGAAATCAATGTAAAACAAAACTTAATGTAACAAGGAACCAATTTAGCTTGCCCATTTTTCATCTTTGATCCACTTCGATTAAAATGCAGACGCGCTCACTAATCCCCACACACTTAATTAAGAAAACCTTACACATATGGGGATATGACGGATCTCATTTTGGCACAAGATAAACCATACTTTATTGTAATACCAACGCTCAACAAAACTTTATACCAACAGAGAGGACTTATACAGCGGAACACTTTACATATAGGAACTACATATCATGCATACACATACAAACTGAAAAAAAAGAAAGAAAAGAAACTTCATTGATGCACAAGCTGGAAAATGGAAACAAACAAATTGTATATGATCCTAACCCACTTTAGCAAGAATCGCGGTTGCATTTAGCATAGCAACAAGCCTTTGAACCCCTAGATGATCTCTGGAGGACGAGTGTTGTCTCGTGAGGGTTTACGGTGAATATACCCACAAAATTCACCCAACGAAAACAAGAGACTCAAATTAGTATAGCAGCACCATCCTCACATATCAGATTAAACTTCGATTCTAACCATCATGCTTATGCTTCTCACTATTTTCGTTACCTAAACACAAACCAAAATGTAATGAACATTAGCTTCCACAAACTCCATTTAATCACAGATAAAAATTAAACCTGAGTAAATCAAACAATTTATACTAGAATAATTGGTGAACAAATAATTTGCGGTCATATAAAAATAGTGAATCACAATTGTAGTTTTATATTTGTCTTTTTATCTTTTGAAAAATTATTGTGATGGCGTACATCATAAAAAACATTTGATACTTGAAAATACGTGGTTTTTCATTCACATTAGCTATATTCGTCATCAACTCGAAATCTAACCAAATACTATTTTCTGATAAAGATTTGTTTGAAAATATAGAACCATAGTTAGAACTTAGAAGTGGGTTGTACTTTACATAAGTTAAACAGTTGAGAGATTTTGCAACTATTTTGTCAAAAAAAAAATAATAATAATAAAATAAAGAAAGAAGAAACTTTAAAGATATAAAAGAAAATGTTACCATGAAGTAATGTCGACATGAGGAATGTGAGAAATTTTAGGCCAATCTTCTCCTATCTCCTTCTCACATCTCGTGCTTAGAATTTCACAATCTTTAACGGTAATTTGATTGAGGTCCTTGAAACTTTGCATCTCATTTGGTAGAGAACGTAAATTGTAATATTCTATGTACAAGGACGTGAGTTTTGGGAAGTTACTTGGCAAAGAAACCAAAGACGAACAATCCCTTATGTCCAACTCTTGTAAACTAGGAAAGAGAATCTCGTCCTTTGATGTAGCATTGTCGTCATCATGGAAACCCTTTAAAGACCGCATCAGTGACACTTTAATTCTCTTGAGGCTGGGTAATTTCCCAAGTGGTGGAAGATGTTCACACTTTTCAATACGCCTAAATAGAATACTAGTCAAATTGACTAATTTGACCAGCCAACTCGGAGAAAGAACCGTTCCCACGTAATTCCATATAGTCAACGCTTGGAGACTCGAATTTGGTTCCAATCCCTCAACAACCTCTGAATCACATCTTTCAAATTTATGATGCCACGGCCATTGTAATAGTAATCTCGGTAGATTCTTTTTGTCTTTCAACTTGGCACTTTTGGCATCTCTTAAATTTTCAACATTTTCAAGATTTTTTAACATCAACTCCCAACCAAGAAGATTTAGATTTCCCAGTTCACCTATTCGGGCCCCATCATCATTTCCTACAACAAAACGTGAAAGTCTTCGAAGGTTGGTCAGTTCTTTTATTCCAATAGGCATATAACTTGTCTTCATATCCAGACATTGAAAATTCCTCATGTACCTCATGCCTTTAGGCAACTCACGTAACCATCTACACTTTTCTAGAATCAATGTTTGCAAGTTTTGGAGATTAATAATGGATTCTGGTAGAACTTCTGTGTCTGAGTGTGATATTTTCAAGTATCTCAAATGTAACAGCTTGCAAATTGATTCGGGCAACGTCGGCCTTTCAATTCCGTTCAAGTGCAACACCCTTAGATAGACATGGTTAGAGATTTGATTAATTTTACTTTTATAATCTATATTAAAGACAAGCATTGATCGTCTCGGTCTTAGCTTTCTCAAATCTGCTCGAAAACTCAAAATCTTTACTTGATAAACCGAGATGAAGCACCTCATCCGTGGTTATTAACTCCTTACCGGCCCTATAACCGCACAATCATGTCTCATTACATATTGCGCAAGATCATGCATTAAATCATGCATTTGCATATCTCACCCGTGTTCATATCCTCCTCCACGACATCTTGGAAAACGACCTCCGGACCAAGCAAGTAAAATTTTCTCCAAGCTCATACAAGCTCGCATCTCCTTGAGATGGAATAAAACCATTTGCCATCCACAACTCTATTAACGAATACTTACTCATTTCCTCCCCTTTTGAAAATACACAACAATAAGCGAAACATCGTTTCAAATGTGGAAGCAAATCATCGTAGCTTAACCTCAAAGCAGGTAAGATGCCATTGTCTTGCATCTCCAACATGAACTTGTCGTTTACACGCTTCCACTCATTCACCCTTTTCTTTGTCGACATTAAGCTACCCAGAGTCTTCACTGCTAGAGGTAAGCCTTGGCATTTCTCCACTATCTGCCTTCCTACAAACTCCATCTCCCTTACATTTTCTCCCTCTCCTCCGCTTGGGAACGCAAGCATCTTGAATAGCGACCATGACTCCTCGGGTGATAAAACTGCCACATTATGCTGCAACTCAGGAATCTTAGCCATCAGCTCGGTAGTATCTTTCTTCCGTGTCGTTACCATAACGGTGCTGCCTTTTGCTCCGCAACTTAATGCTTTACATAGCTCGTCCCACTTTTCCATGTCTTTGTTTTCGATCCAAACGTCATCCATGACAATAAAAAATTTCTTACCTCGTAACTTGTTTTGAAGGCAAATTTGCATCTCATCCAACCTCGAATCTTCTGAGCCACATATAGCTTTAATTATCCGTCTAACATCAAACTCATTAGAAACATACACCCAAAAAATTAAATCGAAATGTGTCCTCACCTTTTCATGGTTGTAAACATATTGAGCTAGCGTAGTTTTTCCGATGCCACCCATGCCCCATATAGCATAGACCCGAATATCATCATCGTCACATCGAATGCTTATATCTTGGTTACAAATCTTATCAACTATCATCTTCTTCTCTTCATTCCTTCCGTAGATCTTAGACAAGTTGACAAGTGAGCTAGTTTCCCTGTTTGAGATTTCACTACCAATTCCCGTGGCATCTTCTCTTATGTTAATGGGAGTCAATTGAAACTTGGATCTATTAGCATCAATGACTTCCAACTTTTCCCTTATGTTCTTAACTTTATGAGCAATCCTAGTTTTGACCACAAGCGGATTATGGTGGGTAGAAAAGAAGGTTCTTACCTTATGTTTGATACTTATATGTAGGCTTTTTATCATAGCTTCAGTTGAGGCTTCATCTAGAACATTTTCCACCTCCAAAGAGGCAGATTTGAGAGTCTTGAGCCATTCTTCCACACCCTTTTCGCTTGTTTGTCTCATCTCCGCATCATAAAGAACACCTTGGATTTGTCTGAGAGTGTTGTTGAGAGCTAAAAGATCATTTTCAAGGCCCCAAAGCAACCCAACCTCATGGAAAGCGGCGGAAGTTAATCTCCCTACCACATCAGTCACAAGAGCCGAAGTAACGGGATCAGCCATGAATAGTTTTCTTGTTATTGATAAAAAATGAGATGAACAAAATGATGTGTGTGTGTGTGTTTTGAGTGTTTATTGGACATCAAACGATGTGAAAAAAATATGAGGTTAAGGCTCGACCACCGGTTATTCACATGTACGACTTGGTCCTCTAATTTCTCTTAGTACATTAATTTACTCCGCTTTAAACTTGTCTACCTAGTTTTTTACCTAACTACTAACTCAACATGTTCCGATTTTAAACAGATATTTCTTAGTTCTTCTTCATTGAAATGTCTATTACAATATGTTCTTCCAACTCCCAACTGATATATCGCATGCATATGACTTCATGCGACAAATATCCGTCATGTATAAATTTGTGAAAGGTAAACTTTTTTTTTTGGCTGATTTTGGGTCATGGTAAGGATATTTAATTTTCAACGAAAGGTATTCCAAAAGAAAAATATTCAACTTTCTCAGCTAGGAATATATTTTGATTATATTGAGTGTTTGGATGTTACAATCATCATCGAGGTCCATTGAACCCAAAATTGAATGCTTGTTTGTTTTGTAGTAGCAATTTGCCTAGTTGTGCTAGGACTATTGATTATGGAGACGTGGTATCAACTTCATGACATTTTCATAGTGACTACCTCATTTTGTCTCATCCTAAATAGACAATCCTTGTATTCCCTTCTAGATCTGATTTTTTGAAGAACCGATTGTCAATAACATTAATGGAGGTATTTAGTATGATATCGGTTTCATGACACTTTCATGGAAACTGTGATGGAGGTTCCTTTGTTTTGGGCCACAACTTTGTTTTATACAAATTCAATCCAGATACTTTGTTACTAAGCACCTTGAGCATTGTTATTTGTTCATGGAGTGTAACCTCTACATCTTTATTTTTTGAGCAATGTTGTTGCCTTTGGTGATGAGGTTCTCATGATGAGATAGCTTCACTTGCAACGCTTCTTTGAGTGGAGTGAGACCGATCTTTATTTCTCAAATGACATAAATGGTTCAGAAATTCAAGTGCCTATTAGCATGCATCGTTAGGTTGTACACATGGACGGACCTACATGGGTGTCGGTGTGTACGGGCTACACCGATTTTAGGTTACTAAGTGCAAAAGTTTCAAATTGTCGCTTTTTGGTATGTGCAACCCCAATAATTTTTGCTACTTTCATTTCTTACGTGTAACTTTAGTTACATCAACAAGTCTTTGTGCAACACCTCTTGAAAATTCTAGGTCCGTCCACGGACTTGTACACAATACAATATATACTTTGGGCAATTTTGACCCATTTGTCATGTTCCTTTTTAGCTTCTTTTTAACCCATTTGTAGTTTTAGAGTTAAAACACAATCCAATTCACTCATTCACTTGTAAAGGCATAATACCTTTGCTTAAATTTGATGAAATAATTACATTGCTAGATAAGCACATGGTAGGTGCTTATAAGCTATACTCTAAGCATAAGCAAATTATGCAATCCCAAACATCCCCTTAGTCATTACATTCTCTTGGTCGCTCACCGAGGTCATACCTATTTGCACTTTGATACTCATCATGTTAACTATGTTGTGGAGTGGACAATCCTTTGGACCGCTTAGTAATGATGAAACTTTTACCCAGGCTTTGTGCGAGGTAAGTTATTCAAAGATTCATAGCTATTGGACCGATGATTCCCTTAGATCCGCATTGAAGCCGCTTTATAGAGAATAGGGGAGTTATGTAATGGGGTAAGTTGATAATTAGAATAGTTTTATGTTCATGTTTGCTCCACCTTAAAGTTACAGGGGTTGTTTGTTTAAATTTCCTATTAAGTCATGATTAGTTAAGAGATGTCTTAATGCATCGGTCAACTTTCTCTGTTAAGTCACAAACAAACATTTTTATACGACTTAATGAATTCGAGTTTTTCATATTAAGTCAATTACATCGATTCAAACACCACCTAAGTTGGTGTTGTCATCTATGCAAAAGGAAACCGAAGTGTGAATTACTTATACAAACACATGAGCATTTCATTGCAAGAACTGCCTCTATACATGCATGCTTGTGTGTGTGTTGGTTTTAGCTATTAATAAACTATAGAGACATTTTACCGCAATTAAATGCTCATGTGTTTGTATAAGTAATTCACACTTCGTTCCTTTGCACATAGATGACAACACCAACTTAGTGGTGTTTGAATTCATGTAATTGACTTAATATGAAAAACTCGAATTCATTAAGTCGTAAAAAATGTTTGTTTGTGACTTAACAAAGAAAGTTGACTGATGCATTAAGACATTTCTTAACTAATCATGACTTAATAGGAAATTTAAACAAACAACCCCTTAATAACTTTAAGGAGGAGCAAACACGAACATAAAACTATTCATATTATCAACTTACCCCATGATTGCATATATATTGGTTAGTGACATTAGTATCCAAATCCTTTGGGGTTTCACGGTCAACCTTGATTTTGCCATCGGTAAATGATTTTCCAGAGGTATCCACCTAAGTCCAACATCCTTAAACATTCTCGCAGATCGTATCCACCTATGGCAAGGTCTAGGATTGTTGATATTCTTATGCAATGGAAGACTTATTGGTATTCCTAGACTCCAAAGATTTATCACTGGGATCCATCTAGGTGGAGTTTTAGGTTTGTTTTGCTTCATGACATATTGAACCTTAGCCATGTTAGTAGTCTCAGTCGATTGTACCTTAGCATGTGAGTTAGGAAAATGTTTCTTATTCGGAAAAGACTCAAAATTTCTAAATTCATTTTCTACATGCTTAGCATTCTTCTTCATATAATTACTCTTAGATGCAAGCCAACCCCTAGTCTTTTGAGTGTTCCTAGGTAATAGTTTACTACTACTAGCAATGCCTTGAAATCTTGTGAAATTCATCACCCTAGGTATTGCACCTAAAATGCCGTCTTTTTGAATCTGTGCCTTTTTCCTAGGTTCTTCTAGATAATAGTTCTTCCACAAGTCATTCATATCATATGAATTCGGGTTTTAATGCTTGGTTTTGACATCGCTTTCGAACTAATCCTAGAGGTGCCGGGAGTAGAAGTGGCTACTTGAGGGTTAACGGAGCTAGAAGCCTTATTCTTAGGTAACTCTGTGAAGTGATCGGTTTGACAAAACTTTTATCGCATCAACTGGGAGGCAAGCCTTGTCTTTAAAGATTTTGTTCTTTCGTGATATGAATGCGAGAGTCGCCTAACAACTGACCGGTCTCTAGTGGGATGAGAAACTGGCTTCCCCAAGGTTGACGGTTTTGTAAACTTAGTATTCACACTTTTCCCTTCGGTTTTTCTAAGCTCATTCTTTAAGGCAACAATAACGAAACTCTTTTCCTGAAGTTGAGCTTTGAGATCATCAATTTTTGCTATCAAAGAGTTTGTTTGTTCTATTGATTTAGTTCTAGCTTCTTTGACAGAGTCAGTTAGTTCTATGTGATGGTTTCTCAAAGACTCATTTTTCTTTAATAATTTGGCCACACAAACCGCTAATTCATCATTTCTCATTTGGATATCATCAAGTATTAACATCAGAATTACTTGTAACCAAATTACTTTTCACATGCATATTAGAACTATGTTTCTTCAAATTGTTGATAGTTGACTTTGTCTTGAAGTCGAGCTTTCAAAGTGTTAATTTCAAAAGTTCACGAATTCGTGAAGTTCGGATTTTTACATGGTTTGTTGTTGAAAATTTTTTCTTTACTCAGATCGCAATTTCAAGTGAAATGCAATGTTTTTCAAGATTTGAGAATTTGTTTGAAAGTTCATCAAAAGCCTTTTATCAACCATATCTTTTGTTTTGAAACACTTAATATCGACTCACCTCGCCATGTAACATTTATCAAAGTCATGTTCAAGATCATGATCGCTTTGTTTAAGTACTTTAGCAGAGGCACTATGTTGAACAGCTAAGGGTACCTCATTACATGACACTGCTTAATTTTCGGTCCGATATCTACATCCACATCATGTGTAACAAGAGTCACCGGACCGTCTCGTGTCAAGCTTATCTATCTCTCGAGCCTCAGATTCAAGGTCAATCGATTCATCATCCGTGCTTTACCCGACTCAACATAACAATCGCTTGATTGTGCTCGACATTCATTCCCTTTTCGACATCGCATCTACTTCTTGTGTGTTGGGAGTAATCGAACAAATTGGTTACATCATTATTTGTTGTCTCGACATCTCGCATTCAAGAACACCCGATTCTTCAACCGATACATTACCCAACTCATCACAACTTTCTCTCAACCGCACTGCACTCTCATCCACTTTTCATCTTTCTCGAGTAACTTCCTCAATATACTTCTCCACATTATCCATTAGATGGATAAGTGTCTTTATGAACACGCTAATTTCCATTCCAATGTGTCTCTTGAAAGACATTTCACCATGTCTTGATCATAATCGATGTAAATTCCCACCGATGAATGACTGAAATTGGTTGTGGATCACTTGAAGTGCAACACTGGAACTATCCTTTTGAACCTTTTCTTTATCAAGTTGTTGTTCCAATTGTTCTAAGTTCAACAGTAATGTACCCGTTAATGTTACTAAATCTTGACGAAAAAGGGCAATACATGTTCGTTCCGTTATATGGGTAGAAGTAACATGAGGTGAGAGTGAAGTTGTTGATAGGGTATAATGCAACATTCCTTATGCATGGCATTCTGTAGCATTAGCAGGTGCAATTCATTCTCATTGTACTCAGAACATGAAGATCTCACATCCTCATTGATTAATTCAAACATCTTTAATCGTTCAGTGTAGCATACATTATCATTGTTGTCCGCAGATCATACAATTTAAGCACTTCGAAATCACCGAATCGAGTGTAAGACATGATGTCTTTGTGTACACGGATTTTACAAGTGCGTGATTTAAACCGAGAAATTGAATCTTTCACGGATTTTACTAAAATCAAGACCAAACCGTAAGAGAGTGAGAAATAGGATGTATTAAGGGAACTAGGAGATGATTTGGTGGTAAAGATAAATATGGTGTTATGGTTGAGTTTGTGATATTCCCTAATTCTTTACATATATACCCCCTGTTCCACGGATTTTTCAGAAAATTAGGGTTTGAAAACAATGGTTTTGTATGTTAGGTTTAGAGACAAATCGCAGAAATAGACAAATCTCAGTCCTTGACAACTCTCTTTGATGAAAAATCGCTATTCACCGTAATGTATTGAAGACAAATCGCTTCTCACACAAGTCGCCAGATTGACAAATTGCTAGATGACAAGTCGCTAGAGTGATAAATCGCTAGAATGACAAGTCGCTAGAGTGAAAAATCGCTAAAACATACAAATCGCTAGTTAGACAAATCGCTAGACAGACAAGTAAATCCACTACCTCGTCCTTTTTGTCGTTTTGTCTCAATAGACAAATTGCTTAGTGCACAAATCGCTTCACACAAAACAGACAAATCGCTTAAACTTTGGGACAAATCGCTATGAAGAAAGATGGTACGAGACACAAATCGCTTCCATGAAACTTTATAAAACACCATTTTTCAATCCAAAAACAACCCAACCATGCTGATTCAAGCCTTCCAAATCAAAACCTAAGCACTTATAATGATTCTAAACACAAAAAAGTGCAATCAAAATCCAAACTTTAACACTAGAAATGATCCAAATGATGCTAACCACTCTAAACTCATTCAAACCCAAAAACCTTATGAAAACCACTAGAAATTTAAGAACATGAAAGATGAGTGATCAAACCATGGCTCTTGATACCAATTGTAACATATTGGTTTTCATAAACACATCACATAACACAATATGGTTCGAATAGTTTAAGGTTCTAGAGAGAGAAAGTGGAAGATGGGAGCCTTTTTAGAGAGAGAAAGTAAACAAAAGAAAGAATGTTAGATTGAGTGAAGGTCCAACCTCTACCTTGGGAGGTAGAGGTATTTATAGTTACATAATACACGCCATCCTTCGGATCGTGGATCGTGCATACATGGGTAAAGACCCGTCCTTCCTCCACGGTGTTACTTAAACTAATAACTAAGCTAATAACTAACTAATAGCTAATAACTAACTAATAACTACTAAATAACGTAAAGTCTATGAGCTAAGATATGCTAAACAATAATTGGGGTGACCGACACTTCCTTATGGAATTTCCAATTCCTAACACAAGCATTGGACAAAAGGATGGGACAATGGTCCGAGATACACGGTCTGACAATTGTCCAAAGATAACACAGTCAAATACTGTAAAATCAATGTAAAACAAAACTTAATGTAACAAGGAACCAATTTAGCTTGCCCATTTTTCATCTTTGATCCACTTCGATTAAAATGCAGACGCGCTCACTAATCCCCACACACTTAATTAAGAAAACCTTACACATATGGGGATATGACGGATCTCATTTTGGCACAAGATAAACCATACTTTATTGTAATACCAACGCTCAACAAAACTTTATACCAACAGAGAGGACTTATACAGCGGAACACTTTACATATAGGAACTACATATCATGCATACACATACAAACTGAAAAAAAAAATGAAAAGAAACGTCATTGATGCACAAGCTGGAAAATGGAAACAAACAAATTGTATATGATCCTAACCCACTTTAGCAAGAATCGCGGTTGCATTTAGCATAGCAACAAGCCTTTGAACCCCTAGATGATCTCTGGAGGACGAGTGTTGTCTCGTGAGGGTTTACGGTGAATATACCCACAAAATTCACCCAACGAAAACAAGAGACTCAAATTAGTATAGCAGCACCATCCTCACATATCAGATTAAACTTCGATTCTAACCATCATGCTTATGCTTCTCACTATTTTCGTTACCTAAACACAAACCAAAATGTAATGAACATTAGCTTCCACAAACTCCATTTAATCACAGATAAAAATTAAACCGAGTAAATCAAACAATTTATACTAGAATAATTGGTTAACAAATAATTTGTGGTTATATAAAAATAGTGAATCACAATTGTAGTTTTATATTTGTCTTTTTATCTTTTGAAAAATTATTGTGATGGCGTACATCATAAAAAACATTTGATACTTGAAAATACGTGGTTTTTCATTCACATTAGCTATATTCGTCATCAACTCGAAATCTAACCAAATACTATTTTCTGATAAAGATTTGTTTGAAAATATAGAACCATAGTTAGAACTTAGAAGTGGGTTGTACTTTACATAAGTTAAACAGTTGAGAGATTTTGCAACTGTTTTGTCAAAAAAAAATAAATAATAATAATAATAAAATAAAGAAAGAAGAAACTTTAAAGATGTAAAAGAAAATGTTACCATGAAGTAATGTCGACATGAGGAATGTGAGAAATTTTAGGCCAATCTTCTCCTATCTCCTTCTCACATCTCGTGCTTAGAATTTCACAATCTTTAACGGTAATTTGATTGAGGTCCTTGAAACTTTGCATCTCATTTGGTAGAGAACGAATTGTAATATTCTATGTACAAGGACGTGAGTTTTGGGAAGTTACTTGGCAAAGAAACCAAAGACGAACAATCCCTTATGTCCAACTCTTGTAAACTAGGAAAGAGAATCTCGCCCTTGATGTAGCATTGTCGCCATCATGGAAACCCTTTAAAGACCGCATCAGTGACACTTTAATTCTCTTGAGGCTGGGTAATTTCCCAAGTGGTGGAAGATATTCACACTTTTCAATACGCCTAAATAGAATACTAGTCAAATTGACTAATTTGACCAGCCAACTCGGAGAAAGAACCGTTCCCACGTAATTCCATATAGTCAACGCTTGGAGACTCGAATTTGGTTCCAATCCCTCAACAACCTCTGAATCACATCTTTCAAATTTATGATGCCACGACCATTGTAATAGTAATCTCGGTAGATTCTTTTTGTCTTTCAACTTGGCACTTTGGCATCTCTTAAATTTTCAACATTTTCAAGATTTTTAACATCAACTCCCAACCAAGAAGATTTAGATTTCCAGCTCACCTATTCGGCCCCATCATCATTTCCTACAACAAAACGTGAAAGTCTTCAAGGTTGGTGGCTTCTTTTATTCCAATAGGCATATAACTTGTCTTCATATCCAGACATTGAAAATTCCTCATGTACCTCATGCCTTTAGGCAACTCACGTAACCATCTACACTTTTCTAGAATCAATGTTTGCAAGTTTTGGAGATTAATAATGGATTCTGGTAGAACTTCTGTG
Source organism: Chrysanthemum lavandulifolium (assembly GCA_022545495.1). Lineage (NCBI taxonomy): Eukaryota > Viridiplantae > Streptophyta > Magnoliopsida > Asterales > Asteraceae > Chrysanthemum > Chrysanthemum lavandulifolium. The sequence goes on along the minus strand of CM040244.1, from coordinate 31,638,077 downwards.
TCTGAGTGTGATATTTTCAAGTATCTCAAATGTAACAGCTTGCAAATTGATTCGGCAACGTCGGCCTTTCAATTCCGTTCAAGTGCAACACCCTTAGATAGACATGGTTAGAGATTTGATTAATTTTACTTTTATAATCTATATTAAAGACAAGCATTGATCGTACTGGTCTTAGCTTTCTCAAATCCTGTTCTGAAAACTCAAAATCTTTACTTGATAAACTGAGATGAAGCACCTCATCCAGGGTTATTAACTCCTTACCCGGCCCTATAACCGCACAATCATGTCTCATTACATATTGCGCAAGATCATGCATTAAATCATGCATTTTGCATATCTCACCCGTTTCTATATCCTCCTCCACGACATCTTGGAAAAACGACCTCCCACCAAGCAAGTAAAATTTCCTCCAAGCTCATACAAGCTCGCATCTCCTTGAGATGGAATAAAACCATTTGCCATCCACAACTCTATTAACGAATACTTACTCATTTCCTCCCTTTGAAAATACACAACAATAAGCGAAACATCGCTTCAAATGTGGAAGCAAATCATCGTAGCTTAACCTCAAAGCAGGTAAGATGCCATTGTCTTGCATCTCCAACATGAACTTGTCGTTTACACGCTTCCACTCATTCACCCTTTTCTTTGTCGACATTAAGCTACCCAGAGTCTTCACTGCTAGAGGTAAGCCTTGGCATTTCTCCACTATCTGCCTTCCTACAAACTCCATCTCCCTTACATTTTCTCCCTCTCCTCCGCTTGGGAACGCAAGCATCTTGAATAGCGACCATGACTCCTCGGGTGATAAAACTGCCACATTATGCTGCAACTCAGGAATCTTAGCCATCGCCCGGTAGTATCTTTCTTCCGTGTCGCTACCATAATCTGTCGCCTTTTGCTCCGCAACTTAATGCTTTACATAGCTCGTCCCACTTTTCCATGTCTTTGTTTTCGATCCAAACGTCATCCATGACAATAAAAATTTCTTACCTCAGAACTTGTTTTGAAGGCAAATTTGCATCTCATCCAACCTCGAATCTTTCGAGCCACATATAGCTTTAATTATCCGTCTAACATCAAACTCATTAGAAACATACACCCAAAAAATTAAATCGAAATGTGTCCTCACCTTTTCATGGTTGTAAACATATTGAGCTAGCGTAGTTTTTCCGATGCCACCCATGCCCCATATAGCATAGACCCGAATATCATCATCGCCACATCGAATGCTTATATCTTGTTACAAATCTTATCAACTATCATCTTCTTCTCTTCATTCCTTCCGTAGATCTTAGACAAGTTGACAAGTGAGCTAGTTTCCCTGTTTGAGATTTCACTACCAATTCCCGTGGCATCTTCTCTTATGTTAATGGGAGTCAATTGAAACTTGGATCTATTAGCATCAATGACTTCCAACTTTTCCCTTATGTTCTTAACTTTATGAGCAATCCTAGTTTTGACCACAAGCGGATTATGGTGGGTAGAAAAGAAGGTTCTTACCTTATGTTTGATACTTATATGTAGGCTTTTTATCATAGCTTCAGTTGAGGCTTCATCTAGAACATTTTCCACCTCCAAAGAGGCAGATTTGAGAGTCTTGAGCCATTCTTCCACACCCTTTTCGCTTGTTTGTCTCATCTCCGCATCATAAAGAACACCTTGGATTTGTCTGAAAGTGTTGCTGAGAGCTAAAAGATCATTTTCAAGGCCCCAAAGCAACCCAACCTCATGGAAAGCGGAGGAAGTTAATCTCCCTACCACATCAGCCACAAGAGCCAAGTAACGGGATCAGCCATGAATAGTTTTCTTGTTATTGATAAAAAATGAGATGAACAAAACGATGTGTGTGTGTGTGTTTTGAGTGTTTATTGGACATCAAACGATGTGAAAAATATGAGGTTAAGGCTCGACCGGTGGTTATTCACATGTACTTCATCTGCCTAATTTTTCTTAGTACATTAATTTACTCCGCTTTTAAACTTGTCTACCTAGTTTTTACCTAACTACTAACTCAACATGTTCCGATTTTAAATGATATTTCTTAGTTCTTCTTCATTGAAATGTCTATTACAATATGTTCTTCCAACTCCCAACTCGATATATCGCATGCATATGACTTCATGCACAAATATCCGTCATGTATAAATTTGTGAAAGGTAAACTTTTTTTTTTGGCGATTTTGGGTCATGGTAAGGATATTTAATTTTCAACTAAAGGTATTCCAAAAGAAAATATTCAACTTTCTCAAAGAAGGAATATATTTTGATTATATTGAGTGTTTGGATGTTACAATCATCATCGAGGTCCATTGAACCCAAAATTGAATGCTTGTTTGTTTTGTAGTAGCAATTTGCCTAGTTGTGCTAGGACTATTGATTATGGAGACGTATCAACTTCATGACATTTTCATAGTGACTACCTCATTTTGTCTCATCCTAAATAGACAATCCTTGTATTCCTTCTAGATCCGATTTTTTTGAAGAACCGATAGTCAATAACATTAATGGAGGTATTTAGTATGATATCGCTTCATGACACTTTCATGGAAACTGTGATGGAGGTTCCTTTGTTTTGGGCCACAACTTTGTTTTATACAAATTCAAATTCAGATACTTTGTTACTAAGCACCTTGAGCATTGTTATTTGTTCATGGAGTGTAACCTCTACATCTTTATTTTTTGAGCAATGTTGTTGCCTTTGGTGATGAGGTTCTCATGATGAGATAGCTTCACTTGCAACGCTTGCTGAGTGGAGTGAGACCGATCTTTATTTCTCAAATGACATAAATGGTTCAGGAAATTCAGTGCCTATTAGCATGCGCATCGTTAGGTTGTACACATGGACGGACCTACATGGGTGCCGGGTGTGGCACGGGCTACACCCGATTTTAGGTTACGAAGTGCAAAAAAGTTTCAAAATTGTCGCTTTTTTGGTATGTGCAACCCCCAATAATTTTTTTGCTACTTTCATTTCTTACGGTGTAACTTTAGTTACATCAACAAGTCTTTTGTGCAACACCCTCTTGAAAATTCTAGGTCCGTCCCTGGACTTGTACACAATACCATATATACTTTGGGCAATTTTTGACCCATTTGTCATGTTCCTTTTTTTAGCTTCTTTTTAACCCATTTGTAGTTTTAGAGTTAAAACACAATCCAATTCAGCTCATTCACTTGTAAAAGGCATAATACCTTTGCTTAAATTTGATGAAATAATTAAGCATTGCTAGATAAGCACATGGTAGGTGCTTATAAGCTATACTCTCTAAGCATAAGCAAAATTATGCAATCCCAAACATCCCTTAGTCATTACATTCTCTTCGTCGCTCACCGAGGTCATACCTATTTGCACTTTGATACTCATCATGTTAACTATGTTGTGGAGCCGACAATCCTTTGACTGCTTAGTAATGATGAAACTTTTACCCCGGCTTTGTCTCGAGGTAAGTTATTACAAGATTCATAGCTATTGGACCGATGATTCTCTTAGATCCGCATTGAAGTCGCTTTTATAGAGAATAGGGGAGTTATGCAGTAATGTGGTAAGTTGATAATATGAATAGTTTTATGTTCATGTTTGCTCCTCCTTAAAGTTATTAAGGGGTTGTTTGTTTAAATTTCCTATTAAGTCATGATTAGTTAAGAGATGTCTTAATGCATCAGTCAACTTTCTCTGTTAAGTCACAAACAAACATTTTTTATACGACTTAATGAATTCAGTTTTTTTCATATTAAGTCAATTACATCGAATTCAAACACCACCTAAGTTGGTGTTGTCATCTATGTGCAAAAGGAAACTGAAGTGTGAATTACTTATACAAACACATGAGCATTTCATTGCAGTAAACTGTCTCTATACATGCATGCTTGTGTGTGTGTTGGTTTTAGCTATTAATAAACTATTTGAATATTCACCGTGTCTTGGGCTCATGTCTAGAAAAGTCCGAGAACCTTGTTCTCGCCACCAAGTTATGCCAGAAGATATAAATTATAATTGTTTTCACGAGTTGATTAACTATTTTGAAACTATCTTTGTAAATGTACGGAGTATTAAGTTTGTTGCTTTTGTTGGTCCTCCTTATGTATCCTATCATGACAGTTTTTGTGCTTCTAAGATGATTCTAAGAACCCGTTAATTATCGCTTGAAAGGATCATGTGTAAATGTAACAAAGCTAGTAAACTTGTGTTATTTTACTTCTCTTATAGCTCTAAATTAATGCATTACGTAGTGGTTATAACAAGATACCGTACGCCTAGTTATATTTGTTTCATAAACGAGGACTATAGAGCCCGCACGATGCGGCGGGGCTCAAATCCATATAAAGCTTCACTTTTAGACGCTGCACGTATTCTTGTTTACATGAAGCTTCAACTTTAGATCAATTCATACCGAAATGCAACATGAGCATGTTGTTTACTTGATAACTAATATACACTATCTATTTAGCTTAGGAATACGTGTTAAAATGGAACTTGGTTAGCACGTAAAAATATGTTTGCAATGTAACAAAGAAGAGTATACATAAACATCCTTGTAACAACCTAGGCAAATCCCACATTGGCCGTGACTTCATTGATGTCGAGACATAATCTAACATTCGCCTTACACGACAAAAACGCTTTTGTGGTCTAGCGATTAATCGCTCATACGGTTAGTGAGCTCATGCAGAGTAGTACTGGCTTGGGTGACTGCCGGAACTCTTCACATGGTGGACAAAAAGCAAAGCCGTGAGCCTATGGGCTAAGCGGATCGTTAGGATTTATTTGGGATAATCATAATTTGGAGCAAAAGACCAAAGACCAAAGAACAATTATCGAATGTAAACATACCAAGATAAGGAGCGTAAACTGTATTTATTATTAACAAAATTATGAAGTGGGTTACAAAGTCTAGTTCTAGTTCTCCTTTATAAGAGATTACAACCGACATTCAGAAGCTCAACTACAAGGAAAACTTAATACTTAAAACACTATCAAAATGACCAAAATGCCCTTATAATACTAGCTAAGTTAAGTAGTACCAAAGTTATCAAACTACCCTTAAGAGATGAAGTCACGATATCTAACAATCTCCACCTTGAGTTCAACTCCTAAGTAACACCATATCTCCAATTATCGAGCAAATTCAAACAGTGACAAAACTTGCTCAAAGCAACTAATGGTTGTAATGGTAGCTTTCCAACCTAGAACCGAATTTGCAATGGTGAAAACATAACCTGTCAAGGTTCTTCTAGCATCAATATCCGCAACATAATCAAAATCTTAATGGCCGGCAACACAATATTCACGTTCACCACCGTAAATGAGGCCAACATCAGAGGTCCTGAGTTAAACTCCTCCACCTACTTCAAATCAAATTCAAAGTCGTTTAGGGTTTAGGGTTTAGGGTTTTAGGGTTTAGGGTTTAGGGTTTAGTGTTTAGGGTTTAGGGTTTAGTGTTTAGGGTTTAGGGTTTAGGGCCCTAAACCCTGAACCCTAAACGTTCCAAAGGCTAGAGATACTAGCCTAATTCAAATCAAACGATTGATTCCCAAAAGCAATCCGAAATAAAATCGATCCAAAGCAAATGCCGATAACTTCAAAACGAACAATCAAATGGTAGCCGACAAATTCAAAACGGCCAACAGAACAAACAAATCGGCTCAAACAATCTTCACGAGTGACAATCAAATTCGGGCAATAAACTTCAAAAGCCCGACAAACGAAGATCCAAATTTCCAAACTGATAAATTCTCAACGATCGAGCAAAAATTCGAATGACCTGATTATAACCAAGTCTTCAAACACCAAATCAATCTTCAAATGCAAATACCAGATTCAAATTCTAATGACCCACTTATATAATAAGGATTACGGTAAAAAAACATTCAAAGCACCTCAAAATCTGAACCCGAATCATCTTTAGCAACAACCGCTACCTGACCTTTTTCCTCAAGTTTAGGACAATTGTGTTTCCAATGGCCTTCCTTTTTGCAATAATTACAAATATCTCGAGGATTGGGACTTCGAGAACTTGATGATGCTCCACCTTTATCTTTACCCTTTTCAAATCGATATTGACCCCTATCACGACTTGTGGTTGATAAGACGACAGGTTGAGATACCAAAGTTCCCGATGCTTGATGACGAAGCTCTCGGGAATGCAAACCGGACGGTACATCTTCTAATGTGATAGTGTCTTTACCAACAACGAAGGAGTTCGCAAAGTTTTCAAACGAGGGAGGTAACGATACTAGGAGAATAAGAGCAACATCTTCATCATCAATCTTGACTTCAACATTTTCAAGTCCATCAAGATCGAGTTCAATGCATCAAGATGATCTTTAATGATGAACCTCTCTCATTCGAGCGAAAACAAGCGTTGCTTCAATAACAACTTATTCACAACGACTTTGTCATATAAAGCATTTCTAACTTCTTCCACACATCGGAAGCCGTTTCTTCATCCGCAACCTTGCAAAGGACCTCATCCGATAAAGATAGCAAAATAGTGGAATGGGCCTTTTCATCTCGTGAGGCATATTTTGCATCCGTCATATCAATCAGTTTGAGACCGGCTAGAGGTGCCCAAATGCCTTGTTCTTTCAATAAGGCTCGAACTTTAATTCGCCATAAACTAAAATTACTCTTGCCATTAAACTTCTCAATACTACTAACCGATGGTGATTGTGTTTGAGAAGACATAACTATTCAAACGGGTTTTACTAAAAATAACAAAACAATTGTTGCTGATGTTTATCAAAGAAACCCACAAAAGACAAAGCCTAGATGCAAATCCAATAACTAATCGATCAAAAAAAAAACAGAGATTTAGATAATCTCTACACAAACCGATCGATTCAACACAAGTTCTAATTATCCCTAGTCCCAATCAACTAACACCTTCAATTTATCAAACTAGCAGAAGCAACAAATGATTGAAAAAAGGGGAAAATCCCAACTCACAAACCATATATCCAGCAAGATTGATTGATAGCAACCACCAAACATAAAAAAAAAAAATCAGACCTAATGTTTGTTGGTGGTGTGATCCCAGAACAGGGCTAGATAATCAAATTCAGCAGAAATGCTCAACTGTTTAGCAGAAACAAATAAACGGTCAGCAGTAACAAATACCACGTGGTGGTTACCGGATATCACTTGTAATCGTATGATCACTTTCCAAAGTAAACTATTCGACCCTAATGCCTAGGTATCACGAATATCTACTTGGGATAAGACCAAATGCAGTTAGAGAATTAGGCACAATTCTATAACCCTTTCGCTTACAAGTGTTTACGTTTTCTGTGTATCTTTCATGCATAATCAGATATCCTATTTATAGGATAATACTCTTGGCTAGTCAAACAGAATTATGAGTATTAATCGGCCCATTAATAGCCTCATAATTATCCCCATTATAGTCAGTTAGTGGTTACATGACCAATTAAACGTGGTCATTAAGCGCTTGAAACCGCCACTGAATAGGTCAAAGCCGCTACAAGCAAGACCTTAACACTAGCAATACTTTCATACAACTAGCGACTTTCATAGTGCTATCGGTGGAAACACCGATTCGGTGGAAACACATCGCCAAAGGAAACATCGCTATCGGTGGAAACATCGCTTATCGCTGGAAACATCGCCATCGCTGGAAACCACAAGCAATACTTTTCCACAAGCAAGATTTTCCACAAGCAAGATTTCTACTAGCACTACCAATACAAACCACTATTAGAGTCGTGGTGTTCATGGACCTTATGGGTGTACACTCTGCATCTCCTAACCCATTACAAGGTGTGAACTAATCCCACAAGTGCACTAAATTTTCCAACAATCCTCCCCAAATTTAGTTCACTTCCTTTGCATGAAAACAAACATCAAGCAAAACATGTGCATAAATGAAAATGTCCCGAGGATTGAATTTCCATCTTAGTAATTACACGCTCAAATATTCGAGAATCGTGGTGTTCTAAGAATTGAACCTTCAACCCATTTGAATACCGAAGATAACTACACACAAGCTTTCAAACACTTATCGCCTCCCCGACACTATACAAGCCATGTGTCCATATCCAAATTCATAAACGTTGTAAAAGCTAAAAGTCCAAAAGCTTCAAGCAAGCAAAACTTCAACATTTACATAGGTGGTTCCTCTTTATTCATGCTCCCCGCCAAGCACTTTTGCAAAGAAAATTAACCATTAAGAAGTAAAGACTTCATCCTCCTTCAAAGCAGTTCCCGAGCACAACCTTGGGATGTAAATAAAACATGTGCTCTAGTCCACCGAATGTTCGCCTTTCCACATTGAACTCGGGCCCCAAGTTTCCTTAGGAGGAGTCATGTCCTAGAATTCAGTGACTAAGTTGGACTTAAACCCATCCCTTTAGCATACTTTATAACAAAGTCTCTAGCCAAACCCTTCATCAAGTGATCGCCTAAGTTCATGAGATCTAACAAACTCTATAGATACCACCCCATTCATGATAAGCTCACGAATCATGCTATGCCCCGACACCTAAGTGTCTAGACTTACCATTGTACATCCGGCTATAAGCCTTAGCCAATGTAGTGCACTATCACACCGGATAGAAATAGGTGCTATAGGTTTAGGCCACAATAGAATCTCAAGAAGCAAGTTTTTCAACCATTCAATTTTCTTTACCGGCAATGCTAAAGCCACAAATTCAGATTCTATTGTTGACCGTGATGCAAGTTTGTTTCTTGGATGCCCAAGAAATTGCACCTCCACCAAGTAGGAATACCCAACCATCGGTAGATTTAATTGTCTTCGGTTATCGATCCAACTTGCATCGCTGTAACCTTCCAACACCGATGGGTAACAAGATATCGAGAGACTATAATCCATAGTTCTCTTCAAATACTTCGCATTCTCTCAATCGCTTGCCATGATGAGAACTAGGATTACTAGTATACCGCTCAATTTTCCCACTACAAAACCAATATCGTGCCTTGTACAAGTCATGGCATACATCGTGCAACTAATTACCCTAGAATACTCAAGTTGAGATACGCCTTGCCATGATTAGGCATAATCTTCTCACAGTATCCATAGTGTACTCACTGAGTACAATCAAAGTAATTGAATTTCTCAAGACCTTCTCAATATAATGAGATCGAGAGATAGAAATTCTTTTACTTTCATGTTTAATCCTTATACCAAGGATAACATCGCCTCCCCCATGTCCTTCATGGAGAACCTTGATGACAAAAATCCTTTGTCAGTCAACTCGGTTTTGGTGCCAAAGATCAACATGTCAACAACATATAGACAAATGATGACTCATTTACCGATTCATCAAATTTGGTATATACACATTTGTCAACTTGGTTAAGAACATAACCACTAGACAAAACCACTTCATCAAATTTTTGATGCCATTGTTAGGTGTCGCTTCATCCATAAAGAGACTTAATCGAGTTTACACCTTGTTTTCATTGCCGAGCATGATGAAGCCCCGAGGTTGGTTCATATAAACCTCTCTTCCAATTCACAATTCAAGAAAGTCGTTTTCACATCCATCCGATGAATAATCGATTGTGAATAGATGCCATAGCAATCGGCAGCCTTATGGTAATCGACACGAGCCACGAGGGCATAAGTATCAAAATAGTCTATTCCCGACTTTTGTTTAAAGCCCCGAATGACTAGTCTAGCCTTGAACTTTTCAATAGTTCCATCTACCTTCATTTTCCTTTTGAAAACCATTTGCAACCCGTAGGTTTGCAACCTAGTGGTAGATCAACCAACACCCAGTGTTGTTTCCCATGATGGAATCCATCTCATCATTGATTGCTTCTTTCCGAAAGCAATATCCGGGACTTCATTGCTTCTTCAAATGTCTTGGGATCATCCTCAACAATGAAGCAATAGGAGTATTGGTCTGAGACCTCATCCCTTGTCCCTTCAACTAAGTATAGTTGAAACTCAGTCCAGTGACTTTGGAGTCTCGACCCTTTGCTCTTCCCGAGCACGTGTTCAGTTGTTGAACCACAACTCATCGTGGAACACCGATGGTTCATCATCGTGGACCTCACGATACATCATCGTCATGAGTTCCATTAGAATCCTCGACTTGGTCTAGGGACCGATGAGAATCTATTCTCATCAAAGTCTCCGCATCCCTTGATTCAATTATTGTGTTAATCGAAACATGTTCATTAGGTTCAATAACATAGAACCTAAAAGCATTGGAATGCTCAAGATATCCAACAAAGATGCAATAATGCCTTTTTCACCCAATGTCTTTTGCTTTGGATCGTGGAGTCTTACAATGACCTCTACAACCCTGCACTCGAAATAGTTCAGTTGGGTTTCCTTTTAGTCCGTAGTTCATAAGGGGTAACCTTGTTCTTTTTGTTGGGAACCCTATTTAATAAATAGCAAGTGTTAACATAGCTTCACCCCGTAACCCTTGACTCATTCCGAAAAGGACAAATGGAATTAACCATCTCTTTCAAGACCCTATTTTTCATATCAAAATACCATTTCTTTGAGGAGTATAAGTGGGCCGTTTATAGATTATTCCAACAGATCGAAAATACAGAGTATCCATGTACTCACCTCCCTATCGCCCTTAATCTTTGATCAAAGACCCAAGTTGTAATTCAACTTCGCTTTTAAACACTTTGAATTTATCTAATGCTTCATCCTTGAATGTAACAAATAAACATAACAAAACCTGAAGCATCATCAATAAATGTCACAAAGTATTTCTTGTTCCCCAAAGAGGGAGTGGCATGCAAATCACATAGGTCACTGTGTACAAGCTCCAAGAGCTTAGTCTCACGACTAACACCTTGAAAAGGTTTCTTGGTAATCTTGGTCAACATGCAAGTTTTACACTTTTCAGTGTCCATGTCAAAGGCTGGGATCAACCCATCCTTAGACATATCTTGCAACCTTTTATAATGAACATGGCCAAGTCTAGCATGCCACAGGATAGAAATAGTCTGGTCAGTGGTGGTCACACAGGCTGAATTTACACTATTAGTGGAAATAAATACACTATCAGTGCAAATATTAAGCCTGAACATTTGATTACATAAATAACCAAAACCAATAAAAACACCATGCTTAGAAAGCACAAATTTATCAGACTTAATAACTTGTTTATAACCATAATTATTCAAAAATACTACTTGAAACCAGGTTCTTCCTGATATCAGGAACATGAATAACATCAAACAAAGTTACAATCTTTCCTGAACTAAACCTAAGATCTACACAACCATGACCATGCACCAAGGTTGTTGACTCATTTCCCATGTGAAGAATAGAACCATCATTCAAATGACTCATAAGTCTTGAACCAGCTTCTATCTTTACACACATGAACCTGTTGCTCGAGTCAACCTACCACGCAACATCATCATCCCGCACATAAAAAGATTCAGATACATATGTAACATAATAAATCAAAAGACTTATTAAACATATTCTCGACCTTTCAAATGAGTTGGTCAACCACCACTCCCCCAACCATTAGTGCTCGATCCATTCGCTTACCACCAACTTTAACACCCTTGCGCCCCTTTTAATGTGACCCGCCTTGTTACATTTCCAACAAGTAGGTGTTGCCTTCTTGTTAGGATCCGCCTTGTGTTGTCATGATATTTATGCTTCCTTTGTTGTCATTGTACCGTGGAGTTGTTATGCTCCACCATATTGACAACAGATGGTCCAAGAGTATTGCTACTCTTTGGCTTGTCATTATCCCGCACCTCGAGAGATTCCTCAATGCGCAGATGACCGCCCAACTCAATCGTAGTTAACTCTCTTTCTTATGTTTCAAGGTATGCTTGAAATCTTTCCAAGAAGGAGGAGTTTGTCAATGACACAAGAGACTTGAATAGCCTCATCCATGTTCATATTGTGTTGTGTAAACCTTCCAAGTATTCCAAGAAGTTCATTGTATTGTTCCGAACTGGTCTTGAATCACTATTTTGTAATTTGTGAAATTACTAACAAGGAACTTCTTACTTGATGCATCCTCACCATATATTTGGCATCCAAGGAATCCCATAGCCTATGGAAGATTCGTAGTTCGATAAATATCAAAGAGAATCGTATATACCATTCGTAATAAGACCTCTACATATGTAGTCATCATTCTCCCACTTGCTCCTCCTCCCGATTTGCTCCATCGTAGCATCATCTCCATCATCGTGAATTGGAGTAGTCAAGACATAGACCACACTCATGCTTGAAAGCAAGAAGTGCATCTTCTTCGCCACCTCCTAAAGTCCACCCTCAAACTTATCCAAATTAGCAAAGTTTGAAGCCATATGTTTCATTGCATAGCTTGCCATTGATTATCACTAAATAGTTTACTTTGATTGTTGGTGGTGTGATCCCAAAACAGGGTTAGATAATCAAATTCAACAGAAATGCTCAACTGCTTAGCGTAAACAAATAAACGGTCAAGAAGAATAAATACCACTTGGTGGTTACCGGATATCACTTGAATCGTGTGATCACTTTCCAAAGTAAACTATTCGACCCTAATGCCCGGGTATCACGAATATCTACTTGATAAGACCAAATGCGCTAGAGAATTAGGCACAATTCTATAACCCTTTCGCCACAAGTGTTTATGTTTTCGGTATCTTTCATGCATAATCGATATCCTATTTATAGGATAATACTCTTGGATAGTCAAATGAATTATGAGTATTAATCGCCCATTAATAGCCTCATAATTATCCCCATTATAGTCATAGTGGTTACATGACCAATTAAACGTGGTCATTAAGCGATTGAAACCGCCACTGAATAGGTCAAAGTCGCTACAAGCAAAGACTTAACACTAGCAAGATTTCATACAACCAGCGTGATTTACAGTGCTATCGCGAAGTAATCGATGATGGAAACACCGATTCGAACTGGAAACATCGAATCTGGAAACATCGCTATCGCTGGAAACATCGCTATCGCTGAAACACCGCCATCGCTGGAAACCACAAGAAGTACTTTTCCACAAGCAAAGATTTCCACAAGCAAGATTTCTACTAGCACTACCAATACAAACCACTATTAGAGTCGTGGTGTTCATGGACCTTATGGGTGTACACTGCACTCTTAACCCATTACAAGGTGTGAACTAATCCCACAAGTGCACTAAATTTTCCAACAATGTTTCTTCAAATTGAACGAATCAGCAACCACCAAACACAAACGAGAAACAAATGATATCAATAAATTAATTTTTGAAATCAACCAAAAGCTGATCTCAATCAGAAGAAACCCAAAAGAGTTGCAGCTTGCTTCAATCGATCGAGTGGCTCTTGATACCAATTTGTTAGGATTTATTTGGGATAATCATAATTTGGAGCAAAAGACCAAAGACGAGCAACAATTATCAGAATAGAAACATAACAAGATAAGGAGCACAAACTGGTATTTATTATTTACAAAATTATGAAGTGGGTTACAAAGTCTAGTTCTAGTTCTCCTTTATAAGAGATTACAACCGACATTCAGAATCTTAACTACAAAGAAAACTTAATACTTAAGACACTATCAAAATGACCAAAATGCCCTTATAATACTAGCTAAGTTAAGTAGTACCAAAGTTACCAAACTACCCTTAGGAGATGAAGTCACAATATCTAACACGGACAATATTGTGGTATGATAGTATGACATTAACCTACTCATGAAATCTAAGAAAATGTTTCGCTCCGGATGCCTCACACATTTTGGCATGGTGTAATCCACTGCACTAGTTATTGGCAATGTCACAAAGCCAATTATTTTATATGCAAAGAAGGATAAGTATCATATATGTCCGAAATCGAACCTCACAAACATAACATACTATTAAACATTGAAACTTACCAATAGTTGCACCAAGATATATTTGGCAAAATTGAACATATCATCAAAGACAGGCAATCTTCTCCAAGTTTAACCAAATATGAAATAAGGGCTAGATAGATCTTCAAAGTTCAAAGTACACATGTTAATGTGGTATTTAGCAATGCATTTGAAACTTATTATCCGATTATTGTGTTTTCAAGTGGTAAACATCCGATTCAAGTCACCTAGTGTTTGGGTAATGTGAAACTCGACTGATTATGAAGGACCAAATCATCGCTTAAAATTAGATAAAAGTGATTTGGATTATCCGTCACTTATGGGTCATTTTACATGTAACTTTAATTCGATCAGATTTACCAAACACAATCTTCTCGCAGCCCATTTTGTAACAACTAATTATCTAACTCGTGACTAATCTATGTCGAATATGTCACTTTCAAAATTCAATGCCAAGCACCTAATAAATCCCTTTAGCACTAATCGCTATAAATATCCGCTTAATATAGAATTACTTTCTTACACTTTCTCATTTCCTCCGAAATGGATGTTGAGTGTCCGACTAACTAAAACACTTCAACACATAGGAGCCCTTTATGACTCTTTGTTTATACTTTGTACACAACACAATCTCCTACATGTAATTCAAAGTCTTCATTGGAAGAAAACTAGTAGTATTAGTTTTCACCATCATTTTGTACCCAAAACATTATAGATAGCTTAAATCGAAAATTTCTAAAAAAATTGTCTTTTTACAAAATAAACAAATACAACCACTATAATTCTGAACCTAATTTCACTTATAAGTCTGCTGAAATTTGTCTTTCTATACAAAATAAACAAACTCAACCATTAATCTCAAAGCCTAATTTCAAATTTTATAAGGCCAAATTTGTCTCTATACAAAATAAACAAACTCAACCATTAATCTCAAAACCCTTTGCTCCATTCTCCATAACAAACCTAAAAACACCATTAAATCTTCGAACATATTCAGGAGATCTTGGGCGTGCAAGCAAACATCTTGTCAACCCTACGAGGCCAAAGATTATTAAACTCCAAATAAATTTGAAGGAACAAATTTATCTTGACTACGAGACTAACCCACAAACTTTGCAACACTTCAGAAACAACCCTTATGACTACCGCCACGATAGCGTTAAGTTGTTCCACGTATGCACTACATTCATGACACTTATCCGGTATCTCAAGTCTCGAGGATAACTATTCATGATTTACTTAATAACAATATCCATAAAGTAAAATCATGTAGTTGGGATAATTCCTATATTCAATTCATTGAATATCATCTGAAATTGGTATGCATTCTCATCAATATTCTACCATACCTCTCAGATTTGTCTTAGTTTAATGATACTCCCATATCATTAATTGACAACGGACGATTTAGAATAAATAAATTTATTCACGGATTAAACATGCAAATATAGAATAAAATATATTATAAAATCAAACATACCAAGTATTTGATTTATTATAACAATTGTTTAACATAACTTATCCAAATACTGAATAGATCAATGCATGAAAATTCCAGTTGATGAATTATGCCTCAAGTAATGACAATGATACTTGTTGACAAGGCATAAATCAACCAACTTGATCTATCGTAATTTTGAAAATACTTATTTCAAGAATTCAATTAATGAAGTCCTTGTATGTGTGCATTCACCAATCCACATAATAATTCATAAAGTGTGTGACATCCTCTATCACCAATTTATGACAATTTAAACTTTTAAACATTTTAAAGTTTAAAGTATTCTTATTCTTTTAATGTATAATGCAACTGTGCTTTTAGTAGCACAACTAGTTCACATGGCTATTAACAATGATGACATCTTACCATGACTAGTATTGAGTGTCATCTCAATTAAACTAGCATCATTGTATACAAACAACAATATGCTCATTAAAACTCCGTAAACTTTAATATCTTATTGTGTAATGTTTGATGTCTTCCAAACTTCAAGTTTGTAGCCGATGACAATTTGCACAACAATTGACATATTGTTCATCCAGAGAATCTAGGAGCAATTCAGTCTGAGGATGTAATTCTATTAGAATATTCATTACACAAGTTATCTAATAACTTTTAGTTAGATATCAATGTTGTCAAATCACTTCTTATTCAAGAATGATACAACAATTTTAATATTAATAACATGATGTACATGATGAATCTACAGGTCAAACTTAGATTTCATTCATGTTCTATCTTGTCAAAAATAGTTATCCATTTCCCAAATGATATATCATGTTTTATTAGAATCATTTATTTTATTGCACATGTTTATCAAACATATATTTCAAGGTTGTATGTTTTAATTCTTAAATCTTACAAGTGAAGTTTCATTTCAATCTAAGACTTAACATTTAGCTTACAAGGAATGTTACTTCCTATATGTTATACAACATATAAGATTTATAACCTTAACATAATACTCCCACTAGCTTTCAGGAATACTTAAAATATATCTTAGTTCAATTATAAATCAAAACTAGGATTTAATAATTAAACATAAGAATAATTTCATAGATGCATGTATTTATCCATTCATAAATTATTGCACTTCGTACACTTCCAAAGATTATATGAATTCAAAAAATCTTTCAATTACTTACCGTCCTCGCTCAAGTAATTTCTCGATCAAGAAAGAGTTTTGATATTCCATTGTCATATTTCATATTAATGAAAACAAGTATGACCATTATCATCTTTATATATTTAATGTGTCTAGAAAAGAATATTCAATCATAATTAATTGCTTAAGTATAATTAATAATCTTGTCATAAAACATGTATTAAATATGTGTACAATATTGTCCATATGATTTCTACATAGAAATTCAAACCACTAGAGTTTTTCATCTATTTTAAGAAACTTATCTCCATTCTCTAGTCTAACTATTAAGATAAACCAAATTTCCAAAATTGATTATCTTTATGGATAGCATCTTTGACATTCATAGTATGAGTAATTTACCCAATTCAATATTTGGTAATCCATCATAATGATTGTCAGGTTTACTATAATCATGTAACTCATGTTCTTCTCAGCATATAAATCAAATATCTGAGATATCCTTGCAGATCTATGAATGAAAATTTCATCATCTTGAGGTTAACATTTATATGTCTAACCTAATCATGATATTTACTAGTGTGTTTTAGAAGATTATGTATCTTGTAATTTTATCTTTCAAAATAAAAAAAACTCCCACTTGCCTTTTGTAATATATAGACTATCTATATATACTTAGCAATTAGAGCAAAACTACATTGTTCTCTTTTTGGGATATTACAAATACACATTGATAATTCCTGACTTTACTTTGTTAATAACCTATTCATAAGTAGTTTAACAAATTCAGAATCTTCAATTTTAAAACTTAATTTGATTCATCACATTCCATAATAAAATGGGGTTTTATTAATCTTCTAGGTTGGAGTCATATTGAGTAATTCAATCCATACTCAATTTTCTAACCTTGTTACTTTTTAAAAAAGAAGTTATGATTATCTTGAATCAAACAAATCAAATAGAGTTTGATTTTCCTAACTGAACATACCATCAACTTGTGGTATTTATTAGAATTAATATTGTAAGACAATCTAACAATATATAAGATAAACATATTCCTTTTGGCTTACCTATTTACCAACTAAGTCAACTTAATGGTATAATAGACTTTTCAAGCCAATTGCATGCTTTATAACACAAGTACTTTTTAACCAAGTCACTTCATATCCATGTCTTAATCAAGAAAACATAAACTGTTATAATCCCATTATACGTTATAAATCATTGATCAACTCAATGACTTCTTGTATATGTCTTAATTAAAAACCATAACAAGTTAACGTCTCACTTTATTATAAGTCTTAAAAGATTTTATGTTTATGTCTTTACAATGAATCATAAACATGTTTAACTAAAGTAATTATGAGCACAACTCTTGGTTTCAATAGTAATTTCCAGTTAATTTATTTACTTCAAAATAATGTAGGACTACATTATTTTTCATTTATGTCATTCCAAAATACATAAATAAACAAATTGAAGTAATATTAGATTACTTCATTTATGTCATTCTAATAATACATAAATATCCAATTTGAAGTAGTCTTATATATTATTTTGACACATGTTCTAAATACTTGTCTAATTCTAGAAACCGCAAATATGTCCATGCAAGGTCTGACTTCACATGGAGATTTACTTTGTTGTTACAATCTCGCCAAGTTCTCACATGACGTAAATTGCAACACCAAGTGTTTTTGAATTAGATATGTACAATTCATATTAGAACGTTAGTATCTTACCTTGCAGTCAAGAGAATCCGTTAAATCATATACCTATATGTTGTACCTTGCACATAATATAGATTTCTCCCACTTGTGCATGGAACAACATCATGTTGCAGATAAACAGCACGACATATGTTTGTTTATGTGACTAATATGATTGTGTCATTGATATTAGCATAACTAGTAGATGTAGAACCACTTCATTGTCTAATAAGGAAACGTACATGACTATCCTTGAAAACATAAGTGTCTACAACCTGGAAAATAATTATCTTAAGACATTCTAGAGATAATCGGGTTACTACCAAGATGACAAAGCTTGTAACTCTCAATCGAATTAGAGATCATTACATTAATTCCTTATTCAAGAATAAGAACACAATACTCCCAATCGGATTTGACAACATTGTAAGTGTTTCATTAACTAGTGAAAGAAAATAGTGTTCTATTTACTTCCCTACACTTTTAAGAAAGTCCATACATAACAATTACTTATGTACTAAAAGAGTGCATTCTACTATGTAGATGATGAGCTATCCATCAATGCTATTAACTTGAAAAATTGGGCATGCAATTTCTTTTTTAATAGTTCTACTATTCTAACAATTGTAAGTAGTACTTTTAAATGGTTAAAACAAAACAACTAGATAAAATATTCTAGTTTGTCTTTTACCAATTATACAGTAATTAGTCTAGCTTCTAATTTAATAACTCAGAAAATATGCAATTTTCTTAACTATTAAAATTTGCTTACGAGTTATGTATTTAGAATTTAGACAATTCTAATTGTCCTATCATACATTTCTTCATTCATGAAAAGGAATAGGATTAAATCTCACTCTTTCTTATGAAAAGAGGACTAGGTTTATTCTTTTAGTAAAGTTGACTCTACCAAAAACCCTTACAGGAGTAGATCAATTTACCAATACAGGAATAACCTTCGCTTAGGTTTAATGTTGCATTAATACATTTAAAGAATTAACAAAATTCAATTTTAGTATTTTCGATAATTAAACTTTTCAAGAAAATAAAAGACCCAAGGTAATATTCATATAACCATAGAATTTTCTCGAAAACTTGGATCCAAATTATCATAGGTTCATTACATCAGTTGATTTGCTAGTAACGAAAGCATATAATAAGGTAATCTGTCGAACAATAATTGGCAAACAATTTCCAATTCCTAGATCATTATGGGATTTATATTTTCCAACGCTATTGCAAATATAAACATGTTTCATCCCATCTTATGCCTTGAGTCCAGGTCTCACTTCCTACTCAATTTAAGTGTGTACCTTAAAGAACTGCAAATATGTTCATGTAAGGTCTGACTTTACATAAAGATTTACCTTTCCATCACAATCTCGCCAAGTTCTGACATGACGTCTTGCCACTTCAAGTGTTCCTTTAACTAGATGGCACGTAACTTAATTTATAAAGGGTACTAGTTTTGATTTTATGTGGTCAAATCAAATATGTACAAAGATGTCATGCATTCATCTTGTAGCATAAATTTTAATAAAAACTTTTTATTAACCAATTCATAAAGATCAAATTATCAAAGTTTTGATTGAGGTATTGGTTTCGCCAATCAAGGAATTTACCTTTAATTATCGTCCATTATACCGTACTTTTGCATAAGTCTAAAGACTTAGTGTTTCTGTAATTACCACCAAGTGGCACATGGAATTAAAGCTAATTAAGCCTTAAGATGATTTTGTACGATAGCCTACTTGGTAACTCCAATTTGACTCGCAAGCAAGCGGAGAATTCGATCGTCATCAAGCAATAACCTCCTTCTTTAGGGTCACATTTAATGCGCCCTCCTAGTACTTCCCACACAAATCAATCAAATTGGTGAGCCGCTCACTTTTGTACTAAAATAATCAATCAATTAAACTATTGAAAATTTTAACTCTTCAAACAAATCAAATTTCACCATTGTTTAGTCCGTATTATTTTTCTATTCAAATTACCCTTTGCTTAAAACTGTCACACATAATAAACAAACAAGTAAACAAATAAAAATAATCAACTAAAAACAATGAGCACATAACTAACAATTAATACGTGTAAACAAGTAGCCACATGCAACTTATTCGATAAAACCCTATTAATAATCAATGTATTAATTAATGTATATATTAATTAGGGCTTTCACTCTCTCAATTGAAAGTGAGCCACATACATCGACGAATCAATTGCGTAAACCCATAATTAATAATATACCAAATTGCACATAATTGATTCATTAATGTATATAATTGGAGTTTTCCCCAATTCAAGATTTATCATAAATATACATGTGTATAAAACTTAACAATTAATATTAGCATAACCAATCTTAAATATATATATATATATATATATATATATATATATATATATATATATATATATATATATATATATATATATATATCGACAATAATCCATGCCAAACATGCACATTTTCATGGATTTAACATAACAATTATTCACGTTGTCACAAGATCGCATACAATTCCATGTCACATAACAATTATTCACGAATTAATTCACGTAACATATATACAATTCTAGGTTTAGATATCGATTAATAAAACAATTTTATAAACCCTAAAAAAAATTTATATAAATCGACTAAAAAAAATTAGGTCGACATAAAAAAAAAATTTAAAAACCAATTAGGGCAAAAGCCCTAAACATAAAATTAGGGTTTACATAATAATAACCAAACCCTAGAATTAATCATATCAAACACAATACAATATCCGTTTTTTACGTGTTTAGTAATTAATTACTCATTAAACCAAGCTCGTGATGCCACTGTTGGAATTATATAACATGACTAATCATAAATATAAACAATAAACATCAAGTACACATGCGGAAGAGTAAAGAACATATAATGAATAATTAATTAACTAAAACATATAGTATGCGTACCTTTTTTATTCTAGCCGAACAAGAATCAATTCCACAAAACTAGCAATTGAGATGAACCCTAATTAGGGTTTATAGGATTATGTGAATTACCCCTTACTGATTTTGTAATTCAATCCAAGAATACTAACAATAATGTGTTAGTACTACTTTCTTGTACACACGTATTATACCGAATTAAAGGAATGCTAGTTTTAATTAAACAAAATAACTTTGATTTGGAAAATTTATGGATCGACACCCACAAGGTGTTTGTCGACCGAATTAAGCAAAACACACACAAACAAGTTTTAGGTTAATGAGTACAAGAGATAAATTACAAACACCTTTGGTTTTGTATTTATACCCAAAGTAACTTGGTGAACAAGTTACTATGGATCGGGTTATGGAAACCTTAAACGATCGGCCTAGGACTCCCAAAGGGATTCTAGAACCTTCTCGATCTCTAATTTCATATCTAGTCCTTTCCAATTACATTTAACGACCGTTAGTCCATTACACTTAATTACTTAACGTCCGTTATAGTTATTTCGTTTAATTAATAAATAAATATAACTATTACATTTATTTATTAACTTTAATTCTCAAACGCAAAGTGTGCAATCTCGTGGTCTCGAGTTCGATCATAACTCACGACTATTAATTTATTGTCCATTAAACCAACAAAGTACTCAAGTTAGCCTTAACAATACTTGTAGAGGCCATTTCGACCACTTCGAAGGCGCCAAATCAAAAATCAATTAATAAAATAAAATAGTTACAAAAGTAACGGGATGAAAGTTGCCCATAGTCTATTACTGATGCTTACAATATGCAACCTTCTAACAGATTTCAAATTATGATGTAGTAACGTTTATGAGATCATAAATAACACATTAAGTATTTATTCTCCCTAGATTTTATGTGAACGTGAAACCAGAAGACCTCATAGGTATTCTCAGATTGATAATTAAGTGTTTAAATAGAGGTACATTGGTTGCAAATATAACCCAAAAGGCAATAGCCCCGACTATACAAATAATAAGACCGGCCCGATATATCCGACACTATCAACATAATACATAAAGAGATAAAGATGTATATCTTAAACCGTAAGTTGGGATCTTTATCTAAGAGAACAAAAACTATTTCCATATCAATCTAACCCAGAGTCCCAGACCATTATGATCCATACTATAAATGGGCTGTTTTTACCCACTACCCTGCCTACCTGCCCTGCTCATTTTGCTATATTTGAGATGGTGCTAAAAGTTTCATTCTAATTATTATTGCATCAACTAAACAACGACAACAATCTCTCTCTCTCTCTCTCTCTCTCTCTCTCTCTCTCCAAGTCAAAGTGTGACATGAAAAAGTCAACATAAATGAAGATTTGTACCAGACAAGGCCAAAAGCAGACATGGTAGAATATACATTAACCAAGGACAAGTAAAGCATCACACCCTTTAGCAGCTTTCATTGCCATATTAGCTCTATCCTTTGTTTCAGATTGAGTAAGAAATGGGGAGTTTATTTATGGGCAGCAAGTCAAACGGATAACTTTTAGAATGGGCCAACAAGCATCGGGTTGACCGCTGGACTACTATTTTCCCAAAAGTTTCAAAACTTTAGTTGAAGGTTTTATACAAATGAAATGAGTGGTGATACTCACACCACAACTTTTTATACTTTCACCACAATCTGTAAATGCAACCAAACTGACCCATTCATAAGTATATGGGACCGAATTGTCAATCACCTATGATGTTTGAATTTGTTGACTTTATCTATGAAGTTGTCTATTTGTAATATGAGATGGCGAACATACAATCTTATTTTCTGTTCATGTTTTGAGCTGCATATGCGACGTCTTTTTGATAGGTTGAAGTTAAAAGGCGCACCAAGAAGCCAATGTAACCAATATCTTCATGAACATGAATGTAACTAACGGTACTAAAAGCAACGATATGAACATAAGAAATAAAAAGATATTCGTGGGTGGATTATCTCGCTAACCTAACCAAGACGACTTCAAATTCTACTTTGAAAATTCGTTAGATAACCGATGTCGTGGTTATGCACGCATAATGTGACCCACCAACCACGCTGGTGGGATTCATCACTTCAAACCGAGGATGCGGTCAAGATGTTATGCAAAAGAATTTCCATGAATGTGTGGTAAACTTGTGGAAGTTAAACGGCGGTTCCTAAAGAGATTAGTATAGGTGGGACCACTAGCGAATGAGGATATTAACTTTAATGGCAGCCATCAACAAGTTCCATATAGTCCTGTGCACGACGTTCTTCCAAGCTACGCACCAATTCCGTGATACACCGTTATCCTTATGGCATTTTTACGGTGGTTATCCGGTTAATGGTTATGGGCTGGTCACGTTTTACCTAGGATACCGTGGGGCCCAATGTCGATGCCGCTTATCCACTTTACTTAAAAGCGTGGACACGGGCTAACGGGTATGCCAAAGAAATGGTTACAATGGGATTGTGGGGCCCGTACCAAGTGGGATGCCGAATAACTCGGTGGGGTTATTGTAGATAACAATTCTTTGGCTTCATCCGTGTGACGATGGATGGTAGCGTAAATGATGTCCACAATGGCGTTGAAGGTTAACATGGACCACCGACTATGTTTGGAACAGCTTATGCCGATGTCGACATCGATTTTCGGGTTAGGGTTGATAATTTAACCATGTATTCCGCTTGTTTAGGTGCAACCTCTAACTTTGGGATAAAGATGTTGGTTTATTTGTTTCTATCATTTTCTAGTTTTTTTTTAAAATAATTTTTGACTATGGATTTGTGTTTGTGTAATATAGTTCTTTGTGTTTATGTTTATTTGATTTATGAATTCAATTTTGTTATGTTTGTTCGGGTTTTAAAATATACTAGGCGAAAATTCGCGCTTTAGCTAGCAATGGTTTCTAGCGTCGATAATTAATGATTTGTGATATTGTGACGAGTGTTTTGTGTAGCGCTTAAAATAGAACGTGAACCGATGAAAATGCAATTGCAAACGGTTGTACTATACGATAACTAAAGTCTAGACAAAATTTTAACATCTATCAAACAACATATAAAACATTTAATGAAAATGAAAGTAAACATTACATCGGTTATGAGATAAAACTAACAACACACGCTACTTGTCGCAGAAAACTAACAAGGATGGGATTAATGGTGTCAAGAGTTAAGAAGAACGCAAGTACAAAAATTAGCATGAATGTGATTAGCCCAAAATAAAAAAAGGCTAATTTTGGCTATTTGTAAAAGATTTGGGCACATTAAGCCACATCGCTTTTTGAAATGGGCATATTTAACCTATTGAAAGTTAAAGGTGCACTAACGGGCACATATTTTCTCTTAATTGTAAAACATTATAATCATTTTGAAGAAAACTATATATATATATATATATATATATATATATATATATATATATATATATAGTGAGGTTATTGTGAGAACCAAATAATTTAAGTAGAACCGCGAGAACCACTTTTTACTCTTAATAATGCTTAATGTACAAATGTCAATGCAAAGTGGCATTTTGAAAATATACACAATCTAATTTGAATGAAAAAAATAAATGAGGGGTAATATGGAATTTAATTTCCCAGAAAATAGGATCCCATGTACCAAAACCATTCCCCAAAACCTCAGATCTTTCATTCTTTTCACAAATCTCTTTATCTTCCTCTAAGAACCCTAGCCGCCCCTTAAACACACAACACTAAACCTTCGAGTCTCTCTTGTTCTTCAAGCACACAAAGACAACGGCTTCAAGATCTTTACAAGGTCTCGGTAGGTGATCTATTGATTTCGTTCTTTAAATCTTTGGTCATATATTCGATCCGATTAAAAAGCTTGATTATTTATAGGTTTTCGGATCTGCGATTCCTTTTTCAATATATCGCGGAAATCGAAAGTTACCAAATATTTGTCTTTCACGTTATTTTGATGTACGGATGATTTTGATCTTTTATGGTTTCGCCATTCATATGTGTTAATTTGTCTTTTTATGTTTTAGAGTTGTTACACGACTACCAATCAACAAAGGAAAAATCAAGATGCTATTGTCAATCGAAACATAATAAATGAATAGATTAATAAGGAAAAAACTTGGTGACGGGTAATCATTTCTTTTCTATGTTGTATGCCATATTATTTGTTTATCAACTCCTATGTGATTGACGACTGCGAAACGAAATGAGCATACGTGCTGAGAATTTTATATTGATTGCTTCCTTTTGTTTATTACACAAATTGAGCATACGTACTGAGATTCGATATTGATTGTTAAATCTACATTTGAATTAATTGGTGATTACTTTTATCATAATAGTAAATACAGTAGCTACAAATCATTTTAGACCACAAAGTGGTTAAGTCACTATTATTTCTTAAAGTGCTATATACGAGAATGATTTCTGTAAAGGAAAATTATGTTTCATTTAAATTCCTAGATATAACTTATTAATAGGATTAGTTATTTTCTTAGTAAATTGTGATTTGAAATGTTTTTGTTTATTTGAGTTGCAGTTAATTCGACATTATATGCAAGGAAAGGTGTCGGAAAGATCGTGTCTTTATGCAAGCACAATAATATTATAACATAGTTGAACAATAGTTTCTAAAGATTATGAAGGAAATATGGATGAAAATACATGTGCATGATTCAAAGAATACTTGTATCTAGTGAACAAACACGATGAAAATATATGGACACCAAAACCACCGTTTACTTTCGCTGACACCGTAAGTGTTCTTATGTTTGTTAGATGTGTATAATGGTTTGGTTTTATGGTTTATAGTTTGGTTTTGGTTTATAGTTTATAGTTTGGTTTTGGTTTATAGTTTATGATTTTGCTACCGCACTTGCGATGTTCTTATTTTGTTAAAAGGTGTTTGTTAAATGTAAAATTGTTTATGGTTTATAGTTTATGGTTTTGGTTTATGGTAAAATGTGTTTATTAAATGTGTATAATTATGTGCATATGTGTTTTAAAGGTTAATATAAAATTAATGTAATGATACATATGTGTTTTTATTGTTAGTATAAAATTTCGAAGATTGTGCATATGTGTTTGAGAGTGCACATGTGTTTTGAGTGTGCATATGTGTTTTTGATTTATGAATTTGAAACCTTCTATGCATATGTGTTTTACGCTTTATGAACTTGTTTCTTTTGTTTAATTTCAATTTGTTATGGAAAGGATTGTGTACAAGGATTAAAAATACATGTGTACATATGCCTACAAAGAGATCGAGAAATCGAGAGTGGCCAATGAGGAAAATGAGGAAAAACACATGTACAAAGAGATCGATAGTGGCTAAATGAGGAAAACACATGTGTAGATTGCATAAAATTGCATAAATGTATTTATAAAGTTTTGTTGTTTGTATACATACTGATGTAATATTTTTTTATAGATACATGGCCAATGAGGAAAAACACATGTGTAGATTGCATAAAATTGCATAAATGTATTAATAAAGTTGTTGTTTGTATAAAATTGCATAAATGTATTAATAAAGTTTTGTTGTTTGTATACATATTTATGTAATATTTTTATAGATACATGTGCAAATACAAAACACCTATGCAAAAAACGGAAAATACAATTATCAAATAATGCAAAACACATGTGCACTCAATGTAAAAAAAAAAAAAAAAAAAAAACTTGAATTATCGAACTAAAAAACGTTTTTGAAAAAAAAATTCAAATATAAAGAAAGTAATTTTACCATTATGCCCTTTTGAATTAAATTATACAAATTAATATAAGAAAAATCGATTGTTGATCTTGGTTCTCATAGCTTCAAGAAATTATTTGGTTCAAAATAACCCTTCCCTATATATATATATATATATATATATATATATATATAGGGTGAGGTTATTGTGAGAACCAAATAAATTAAGTAGAACTCATGAGAACCAAAGATCAACCAATCGCATTTTTTAAGATATTAAATTTTGTTATTTAATTCAAAAGGGTATAATGGTAAAATTACTTTTGTATTTAATTTTAATTTTTTTTAAAAAAATCGTTTTTCTAGCTCCTAAATCCAAGTTTTTTTTTTTTTTTTTAAATAACATTATGTGCACATGTGTTTTATAAAAAAGAAGGTTAACTACCAACTACATTATGACAATTGTATTTTTCGTTTATGCACAAGTGTTTCGTATCTGCACATGTATTTTTAAAAAATATTACATAAATATAAATACAAACAACAAAACTTTATTATTAGATTTATGCAATTTCAAAATTTACAAATTGTCTTACTCTAGTAATATGATATATTCAACTTTATCACAAAGGCCATTATGTTTACACTTGTATTCAATTTTATTACAAATATATGAAGCGTGCAAAGGCCTCTATGGATCTTTATATTAACTAAAACTGAGTTTTTCCAATCGGTACATAAACCTTTCTAATGTGTTCCTTTTATAGATAAGGAACCCTAAACAATATCGCTAAACCGTTTTCCAAGAAACGTATAATCATAAAACTAAATAAGATATACACAATCACTTCCTAATAAAGCTCATGTATATCCACACTAAATAAACTAAACACGAATAAACACTTCCGCAGTAAACAAACTCATCACTATTATACTTCAAGAGAATAAGTCTTCTGTAATCCACTTCACTTCAAGAGAAACACTTCTAAGATTAAATTCAAAGATAATCAAGACTTTCACATAATTCCCAACAATCCTCCCTAAACCGGAATTTGACTTGTTAAGTTCCAGTTTCTTGATAGATCTTACAACACCGAGGATTGGACACGAACAACAAGAAGCAAAGAAAGAATCCAAAGAACATCTCTATGATGAAGAAACTCGAAACTCCATATCTTTGCAAAGAACAAATGACAAAAGGTACATCAAAACAGATTAGTTTCATACTATTCTCATCACATCCGGTGTGTTAACTCCGTGAGAGGTGAATCATTGAAAATAAATGGATTTGATGTCTCTTACCAATATCCATCACTACGGAGAGCTATATGTTTCGGTTCAGAAACTATGGTACACTCGATAACCATCCGATTTATGGGCAAACCAACAACCATATAAACGGATTTGAAATGTCTTTACCGTAGCCGCTTTGCTCGGGACTAGTCAATTTTAGAATTGGTAAATTGAGAACCAAATATGGAATGCTACCGCCTTTACCACAAGCCATATACAAGTGGGCTAGCCAATTCTTGGATTCCAAACAGAATATACCATGGTGAATTGAAAACCATACAACACTCAAGAATAAAGCATAGGTGGTCAGCATACCCTATGATTTTTAGCAAATCATTACAAACTATCAAACAGTTTGATGTGTCTTTACCAAAGTCAGTACTTTGGACTAGCTAACTCTTTGACATACCCAAAGTATATCGGGTGAGTTAATAACCAAAAAATATACAACAAACCCGCAAGAAAAGTTAGATAAAACCAAAAGCAATTTTTTTTTTTTTTTTTTTTTTTTTAACTAAGAAAAGAAAGAAAACAAATATTACAAAGTATGACAATCAAGATGAACCTTTATGTGATAGAAGTTGATTCTTAATCAAACCAACACATTGAGTAGCATGGAGGTCATCATTGCCAACCGGATTAGGAGGTACTTCCAACTTGTGTCTCAAAGAATCTTTCCATAAAAGTATCGATAAAGGATAAAGTCTATCCGATAGCATACACAAAATCATCCCACATGTAGTCCGAACTACACGAACACAAGGCGAGGATAAAATCTCCAACCTCAATCTCCCATTTATGAGAATTCTTCCAAATAGAATACCTTTTACCATGTGGAGAATTAGAATCAAACATAACCTCA
This sequence comes from Chrysanthemum lavandulifolium, assembly GCA_022545495.1. Lineage (NCBI taxonomy): Eukaryota > Viridiplantae > Streptophyta > Magnoliopsida > Asterales > Asteraceae > Chrysanthemum > Chrysanthemum lavandulifolium. The sequence continues at coordinate 31,609,151 of CM040244.1, read as the reverse complement.
AGATCTCCCAATGTATATAAACCGTAACCAATTGTTTGATGAGACTTATAACATCGAATGACATGTTCATACAAAGATCTTCAAATCATGTCGATTCACCAAATGAAGAATATCCTTCAAGAAGTTGAAATCAAAAATGTATGATCCGGTCATATACGTTATTAAGCTTACCGGTTGTCCAATTAACCAAAACCACATGAGTTCCTTCAGAAAAGCTCAACAGATCCAACCTCAATAAATGTAGATTCATCACCTTAAGATCTAAAGTAGTATTCCTTGAAGCATGTTTGTTAGCCAATCTATCCGAACTTCTTGTAACCAAACTCGCTTTCCCATATCGGCAATGTTATCGGTAGATTGTTGTAGATCGTTTCTGAATCGAGAATCACTTAACTCCACACTTGACAACATTTCGGAAGAAACCAAAGAAGATTCAAAGAAACACACATATCGTAAGAAGGAGTATCATCAAGTTGTATCGTAAGGAACAATGGAGTTACCACCAAGGCAAAACATCATCAAAATTATCCACAATTTCAATCGTTCTCATCTCTTGGTCAGAGGAACATCGTATATTGAAGCACTATTTGCCAATCTAGAAGAAGAAGTAGAACCGGTAAGAAGAGAATTTCATTACCAAATGATACTGTCTAATCAAAGCATCATCGATAAAGTCATGATTTGCTTCATTGTCATACCGTAATTATACATAGCAAAGATTCTTCACAACTCTCCTCATATAATTCCTCTTTTGAGCAACAAATATAGGTTTATCTCTTTTGCTTTATTTCTCCGATCAATAAGAGCTCTTCTGCAGCAGCAGATTCCTTCTTCCTTTGATTACCAAGTGCCACCATTTTATCCACAAAATCATCATCATTAAAAGATTCTCCTAAGATAAGTTTTGCTAGATCGGGATCAAGCACCTTGAGAAATATAACCATCCCATTGATCATCAAGAATCGTAGGAAAGAATGCATCAAGCTCTAATTTCCTTCGGAGATAAATCGGAAGCATACCGATCTTGAAGAAATTTAGCCACAACACGACTCTTCCGGATATTCTCATAATCAAGAAACAATCCACTGAGCTTGATATTGTTCTTTAGTCACTTTACCGACTTCAACAGATCATCAATCACGTGGTCCCTGTCCTGTCTCGAAGATGTCTCAGAACCAATTTCACAGAACCAATGTGAGCTTTGAAGCAATCAAACCCACATCGAGGAAATAGGTTGAGACAATTCTCAACCGGTGTAGAAAACTTGGAAAAGCATTCAATTTATACATTCTACCAAAGAAGAAAAACCTCTTCATCATCTATCAAGGTGAAACATTTGAACGTTCGGTATAGATGAAGTTTGACCATCGAGAGTAATCTCTTTCACTAAACCATCAAGAGATGCATCCTTCATATTTAGCTCCTTTGATGTGTCGCCAGATACCTTATCCAAAGAATGTCTTCGTCTTTTGCTAGTATATAAAATAGGTTCCTTACTAGACTCCTTTCTTCGTGAAGATTTAGCAATAGAAGAAGAAACATTAGATGTTAATGCCACATCAGCCAATATATCAAGAGATTCATTAAGATTCTCTTCAGCCTCCTCCTCAGAAGAAACCAAACATCTCTTTTTACCCTTCCGACTTAGCAATTTCTCCAATTGCTCAACTTTAGTCTCCAATTCCACAATCTTTCGACCAAGAACGAGACTTGGTTTCGTAAGTTCTTTCTTAAGACCAACACCTCACCGTAAGCTTGTTCACGGATCATATAATGAGGTAAGTGAAATAGATCCTCGAATGTGATTGCTCGCTAAAATTTGAACTTCATGAGACTGCTCGGGAGCAACATCAACCGATCAACATTAGAACATCCTTCACCAAATGGAGTCCTAACGGGACTTGGTGTAGGCAACTGTCAAGATCAACCCGAACTTCATCAATGTGATCTGAACTTCTTCAATAGGAACTTGATAAATGCCGGACTAGAACATAGTCTTGGTGAAGGTATAGATGCTTCAAAGAACAATGTAGGACTCTCATCACCATCTACCAAAGATTTCCATCAAGAGGATTGGAAGAAGGTAAACTACATTAAACTCATTATCGGCCTCATTCTCACGAGGTAACATGGCAACTAACAAAGGAAAATGTGTCCCTTCAAATTTAGTCCTCATTGTAGCAAATAACTTAGAGTCAAAACACTTATGGGATGAAAAGCACGGGTTTGTGTAGAAACATTCAATATCATCTGTAAGAACCTAGGGTACATCAAAACTTACCCTTTTTCCTAGTTATGTTTTCTACCATATTATCAAAGATATACTTAGAGAAATTATAAGTCAAACCCTTAGATAAGCAAACAATACCACATCCCATTTGTGTTGGCGATCCCATCCTCCGGACTTATTGCTCAAACACCTGTGTAGCAACGTATGAACCAAGAACCTCCACATAGGACAAAGCTTATTTTTCAACCACATATCGTCCTCGGACTTTGATATCCAATAGCTCTAAGTCCTTCAAGTACCATCGTAGAATCGAATGATAAACACCATTCTCATCATCCAAGCAAAGTTGTCTTCCCGATCGGTTCCTCTGTCACCACATATACTTGTCCATCAACTCTTGCAACTATCTCAAGATCACCTCTCTTTTACGACGCCTAAAATTGAGTAATCAAAGTTTCATATATAGCATCCGGAGAATGTGTCAATGCATATACAATCTTTGATCTTAGTAAGAAAGAAATCATCGGCCTATAAAGTTCATCTCCTCGAGCAGATCCAAGAAAAGCAACCTTATTATGATCATGTTTGAATTGAAGCGCCATGAGAGCTTTTGAAAATTAGGGTTAGGATTTTGCACAAAAGGAAGTGTTTTTAATGATAATAATAAGCGAATCACTTAATGTGGAGCGAAAATATGTCGTAACGAATAAATAGAAATTTCCCAACTTTGGTCAAAGTTGACCAAGGATGACGTGGACTTCTACTTTTACTCGGATTCACTTATAACTTCGGTAGAAACGGAAACCATTCTGCTGAAGTAGAATACTCAGTAGAAACAGATGACTTACTCACGAAGCTTGAAGAATATCTTTTCTTTGTTTCACCCACACGCATTAATTCTCTTACCACTTGAAACCGGCTATAAAACAATCCCAATGCACATAGACTTTTCATCAAAATCCCCAAATAATATTTCAAACCCTAATTCCTTCAATCCTTCAAAATTAACCGTAATCACCATGAGTACCAAACCCGAGATCATAGATCTCACAACAACATCCTCATCATCATCCTCATCATCTAGTGAAGATACCAATTCATGGTTTCACTATTTTCCAAAGCCATATCCACTACCAAAGAAGTCACCCTTTCTCTCCTCATCGGAAGATGAAAGTGTTGAGAAACCAAGTGTATCTCGTCAAGATTCCGATGAATCCTATAATGAGGGAACATCTTACTACCAACCCTCAAAGACCTAGGCCTCAACAAAGGCCACTTGGCCAAAATCCACCACTCCCTATTGGAAGAAAGGTGGTGCTTGGTCTCTCTGCATCATGTTTTGGTGCATCATCACATCGTATTGAGGAACGGAAAAGGAAAATGATGTAAGTTGATGAATGATTGAAAGAGTAGATGATGCGCAAATGAAAATCTTTCCTTCTCATCTCTACCACAATCGACTTCACTTGCTTTCATCAATCCATCCTCCATTTTGATCCTTAGCATCCGTTAGAGTTGGTTATGCTTTCACAAAGGCATAGCCAAGATTTAGTGCCAAAAGATGTGAGCGATCGTGCATATCCAATACTATTAGTGTGAAAGATGTGAGCAAATCATACTCATCGTGCTCATCTTTAGATGTTGGAATAGATGATATGTAATAGATTAGGACTATTAGATCATGTAAATGCTTTTGATGTTGCTAGTACTGTAATCAGAAGTCAGAACTGCTTCTTGAATGAATGAATGATCTATTTGCTTCGTACTTCTTTTGATTGAATCATATAACTTCGATTTCAACTTCGGAGGAAACAAATAACATACTTCAAAGACAATGAATTCATGGAAACTAGCTTAAGCTTTCTTGACCATATTTCAACCGATCGAGACAACCATTCGCAAAACAAACACGTAAACATACACAAACCAACAAAGAAACACACTAAAATTACATTAGCGAAGTTAGAGTTAGTTAAAACAACCAAATATACAAAATTACATAGCAAATGCAAAGTTATACACAATCCTCCCCGAGGCATATGCCTCCCCGAGGCCTATGCCTCCCTTAAACTTTGCGCTAAGGGTTAAGCATGCCAATATAGACCACAAGGTGTTGAAACCTTGGTCCTTCAAAAGCCTTTGTTAACAGATCCGCCACATTATCATCAAGATGAATTTTGACCACATTTATCAAATTTTTATCATATGCATCTCTTATAAAGTGGTGCCCGATTTCAATATGTTTTGTTCGATCGTGAAAAAGCGGATTTTAACAATGCATATGGTACTTTGATTATCAATAAAATTGTTGTGTTCATGAAATTATACCCATAATCCAACAACCGATTTTGAATCCAAAGAACTCGTCTACGAGAATTAGCAGCAGACCACATACTCGCTTCTCAGATGAGGTAGCCACAATAGTTTGTTTCTTGCATTGCCAAGAAATCAATCTTTCCAAGGAATTGGCAACCTCCGTGGTGGACCTCCTATCCGATTAGCACCAAGATAGTCACTATCACTATAAGCTTCCAACTTAAAAGGAGACTCTTTTGGGTACCAAAGACCTAGAAAAGGTTGGCCTTTAAGGTACTTAAAGATCTTCTTAACAAAGATTGAGATGGGAAGTCGGTGGAGTAACTTGATGTCGCGAACAAACACTCACAAACAAATGTAATATCAGCCTGGAAGTCTGTTAAATACATCAAAGACCCAATCATAGACCGCATAAATGAACATTCACGGGTGGATCGCCTTCATTATTGGTCTTTGACTTTGGAGCTTCATAAGGTGTAGTAGCGCCCTTACACCCTCCATACCAAACTTCTTCAAGATGTCCTCACATATTTGTCCCGACTTATAAAGATACCATCGTGTTTCACGAACTTGAAGACCCAAAAGAAAGTCATCTCCCATTGCACTCATCCGAAACTCTCCTTCATAAGCTCCTCAAACTCCCCCGCACCAAGCTTCCTTTGTGGATCCAAAGATAATGTCATCCACATAGACTTGCACAAGAATAATGTCGGTGGAATTCTTCTTTAGGAAAAGAGTCTTATCAATTGCACCTCTTCTCGTAACCATGCTTCAAAGCAGAATGTAGAAAGCCTAGCATACCGTGCTCGGGTGCCTGATGTAGTCCATAGAGAGCTTTGACCACCTTATAAACATGATTCGGATGATCTGGATCTTCAAATCCTTTAGGTTGAGTGACATACACCTCCTCTTCAATTTCACCATACAAGAAGGCTCCTTTAACATCCATTTGATAGACCATAAAGCCCATATAGGATGCATAAGCTAAGAAAATCCGTATAGCCTCAACTCTTGCCACTGGTGCAAATACTTCATCATAATCGATCCCCTCCTCTTGTCTATAACCCTGTGCAACTAATCTGGCTTTGTTCTTAATGACAACACCCCGAGCATCTCTTATTCTTCGTAATCCATTTTGTCCCAATAGCATACTTACCATCGTGTAGTGGTACCAATATCCAAACCTGCTAATTTTGAAATTGTTGCATCTCATCCTGCATTGCTTCAAGCCAACTTGAGTCTTCAAGAGCCCGAGTAACACTTGGTTGGTTCCACTTGTGAGAGAAAACAAGCAAAGCAGACAATGTTGATAGTCGTGTGATTGTCTCTCTCATTGATTTGAGACATAAGAGACAAAAGCCACCTGTCCATATTTAGAACGCGCCACGGTACCTCTTGTTCTAACAGTGCATTAGGATCACCAATAATAGTAGACGTGGATGAACATTGTTGATCCTTGTAGTAGTGGTGGTGTTGACATCAATGGAAGAATCAAGATTAGTCACAGAGGTTCAAAGTCGAGATCATAGGAAGGTGTGTTGAAGATGCCCGCTTTAGGTTGATGATGACCAAGATCGAAGGTTTGGGAAACCTTGTATAGGGTTCACCAAGATCCGTTGACACTTTAGTGGACATAGGAGTAGAGTCAACATGTCTTTCAACCGAATTGGAGAGTGAGGAGAACAGATTCCTTCGCAGAATTGAAGTTTCTCACGATTGCTTCATTTGATCCTTCTTCAACATTCCTCTCAAAGATCTAAATTGTCGCATACTCTTGTTTCTTCATCCGCAAGGTCCTCAAGATAATAGAATTCATCTTCACCCACATCAAGATAATCTTTAGAAGTGTCACCTACAAAATTGTTAGGAGCGAAGGAAGGCACTACAATGGGTTGTTCATCATCGGACCATCTGCCGAATGAGCATCCAAAGTGTCTCGAATGAGGAGTTGGAGATGCTTGAGAATCAGATTTTGATCACCTTATGTCTAGCATAACCCAAGTAATCATCAAGTAGTCAAGATCAAATGACCAAACATGACCACGGCCTTGAACATTAGGCTTGTCTTCAAGATACCTCGATTCAATGTCTCCTCAATCTTCTTTGCGGATACATTATAAACTCGTATGCCTTACTATGAGCGAATACCCCACAATGTAGCCATCATCGACTTTCTCATCAAATTTGCCCAAAGGATCACCGGTATTTAAGATTGTCACCCACATGTACCAAACGGTTTAAGGTAATGAATAAGAGGAACTTTTCCAAAGAGAAGTTCATATGGTGTTTTAAGATGTGGTCTAGTAATGGACACTCTATTGAGTACATAACAAGTCGCACTCAACAAACCTCGGTCCAAAACATGGTAGGAAGTTTAGAGTCCGCTAGCATTGATCTTGCGACCTCTATTAAGGTTCTATTTTTCTTTCGCCACCCCATTTTGTTGAGGGTTCTTGGAGTGCTATAGTCCCTTTTATTCCCTTTAACCGCAGAGTTCTATTAGAATGGCATTTTGAACTCGTACCATTATCACACCTAATTCCTTTCACCTTTTGTTCAACCGATTCTCAATAAGGGTAATGAAGTCTTTCAATATTTGAAGTTTCATCTTTGGTCCTTAGAAAGAATACCCAACAAAATTTGCTAAAACCATCATGATCACCGGACAAAAATATTTATGATCAATGCTTCTCACTTTAGTTGGACCAAACAGATCCATATGAAGCAATGAAGAGGTTCGAAATAATGGTTACTTGAACAGAACACCTTTGTAAGAGGCTCAGGTCGCTTTCCTTTGTTGCATGCAACATGCTTATGATCATTGGTGAATACTTTGGTGAAGACCTTGAACAAGGCCCGGCTTAGAGGCTGGTTGATGGTCTTGAAATTGACATGGGCCATCCTTCATGCCATTTGGTGGACTCATCCACGATGCTTTAGCCACCAAACATGTTAAGTCACTGTTGGTTGAACATTAGTTAAGTTGAATGTATAAAGATTATGACTTCGAGGAACCTTCATGAGAATTGAAGTATCTTCCTGGAGTTTGAAGTCTTTAGACAAAGACAAGACATTCATCCTCATGAAGAGTACTTTGTTCTTAGTGTCACATATTTGTGAGACTCGAAAACAAATTGAAGTGTTGAAGTTCCTTGACATAATAAACATTCTCAAAGTCCGGTGAGGTGTTTTGATGGTCCCTTTTCCCGTAATTCGTCCATCACTTCCTCCAAAGGTTACATTGCCTCCACCTTCAATAGGTATAAGTTATGCATCATGTCCCTGCTTCCGACATACTTCTAGAACAACCACCGCCAACAATTCCAACATCTTTATGCTTAAGGGATGATCCTACAACAACAAAAATATACAAAGAATTAGTACACTATGGAGGCTCAAGTCATTGCCGACTTGAACCGCCTTGTGGATCATATGAGTTGTGCCATGTAGAAGTATAAGATCCACTATTGTTCTTGGGTTTCCAATGAAACTTAGGTTTCGCTTATTCCAAGAACAACTTCCGAGGTCTTGACAAAGAAGATCTCAAAGACCTCTCCCATCACCATAGGGTTAACATATCTAGGCCAAAAACCATTTTTAAAATATTCACTTTGGTTGGTTGAACATATGGTTTTCCAAAAGATCTTCCAAGGAAAAGAAGTATTATAATTAGCGTACTTGTGGAACATAAGGTGGTATTTCATTAACATTGGTCCACAATGGTCTAGATTTCCTAGAATTACCACACCTACTCATTCTTTGCTCATGATAATCACAATCCTTAATTAAATGAGATTTACTTCCACACACAAAACATTTCTTCCGAAAAGAAGATTTATTCAAACCAAAAGAAGTATTCTTACAAGCGAAGTATTCAAACCAAAACCATGAAAAGAATTGTTTTAACAAGATTATTATGCAAAGAATTAAAAGCAAGTCTTGAGGCAACTGCCTTGGAAGGGCATTCCTGGCAGCAACTCATCATGCTTATTGGTAGACTTGGGTGCAGTAAAGTGAAGACTTGGGAAGGTCGACTTGTCATTTGAATCACACTCAGACCCTTGCTTGAGGACTTGTCATCATTAACACAAGAGACAAAGTCATTAGTAGAAGTATTAGGTCCGCAAGTCTTTTGACTTTTGCCATACGATGGTGTGATCCATCAAAGTCATTAATAGTGGAAAGGTCAATGGGCATGTGCTCACCTCTAATTGGTCCACGAACAGCATGTAGGTCACCTTCTTTCACAAAATTAGCTAGGCTCACTGGTGTAGATCTACGTGTCATCCCTAGCTTCTAGGCCTACATATTTCTTAAAACCTAAAGCCACAGAGAATTGGGAGCTTGATCGCTATAAATGAGACTCGCCAACTTATTACCATTCATCATCCACTCATTATTCCTAGCAATTTCCTCCTTAAGTTTCTCCTTAAGCTCTAGATTTTCCGACTCTACATCCGCTCTTAACTTCTCGCACCATTTTAATTCATTTGTAGCACATTCGAGATCTCTTTCTAAAACACCTATTTTCTCACCATAAGCTATTTCATTCTTTTGTAACCAAACCTTTTGTCTTTCTAGTGTTTTTAAAGCCTGCTTATAAGCTTCTACTTCACATAGCATTCATTATATTTTGGTTCCATAATATCATAAGCTTGTTTGAGTTCATTATAACGCTCACTACAACCAAACAAACAGTTTTGTACCGAGATGCCCATCAAGGCAATCCGATCATGCCTATCCTCTCAAGTACAACTGCAATCAACCCAACATTATCGGGACCATCATTATCGACTCGCTGATCCCTTTGAAGTTCCCTGCATCCTTCCGATCATCGCCGATAAGTAGAGTATCGTACTTCATCACCGCCTTTCTGTCTTTGCATCTCTAGAAAAGTGACCTATCCGTTGGCATGTGAAGCATTTAACCTTCCTTTATCAAACCTTGCTTGGATCGCGTCCTTTGAATCCAAACCGTCACGCCACTTTGCCAAAGGTCTTGATATCCATGGAAAGCATGGCCACTTGCCACCTCACCATCTCTTCAAACTCAAGTGGGTCCACTTGATCAAAATCCTCATAAGCCGCCTCTGCGAGGATCATAATCAAGAAAGAAAGATCCAAGAACATCTTCCATAATTCCACCGGATCTAGGAAGAGAGCTTGATGAAGGAGCACATTAGATGATGATGGATATGGACTTGGACCATAGCTAGACTTTGGAGTAGAGGCTCCAACAAATGCGATATGGCTAGCGTAGAAGATGATCGAAAGGGCTTCTAACATCATGTTCAAGAGCTTTAAGTTTGTTATAAAGCTCATCAAAAGTCATCATGTCCAAACCACCTTTAGCTTTTAAAGCTATGCTCACATGTAGCCGGAAGGAGGTAATGACCTCGTAAACTTAGAGTTACTGATCATCATTATCCGCTTTAGCCTCAGAGTCGATTCAACCGACTTAAGATCTTGTGAAACTTATCATAGCCCTTGTGAATTCCTTCCTCTTCGAGAGATCCGAAAGTCCTCAAACTGTTGTCTTAGCATGGACTTCTTGATCTTCGGACTCCTCATTCCCACCGAACTCGCCTTTAATCGCTAACCGGATATCTTTGGCATCTTGCATGAAGTGAAAATCACTCAGTGATCCTCGTGAATAGCTTGCGTAAGAATAGTTCTTACCTTTGTTTCTCTCTCGAACCGCCAAGAACTCTTGGCAGCTTTGGGAGGAACATTCATCATATTACCAAGAAAGATCCGTGGTAGTCCTTTTCAAACTGTTCCCTTCAAAATCACCCGCCATAGATTCCAATCAATGTTGGAGATCGGTTTGCATCTTCATAGCCCAAAGATCATATTCCTCCTCTTAAGGTAAGGAAACTTAGCATTGCTATTCGACGAGACTTAGTTGTCGCAGATGGGTGGAGTTTTGGTTGTTGGTGAGTTCGATGTCGACATCTGAACCGTGCATGATGTTTTGTTATGGTTGTATGGGTGTTTAGAAAAAGCTTGTCCTTAGTATCGTAGAGACTCTCACGAGGCTCGATACCACTTGTTGAAACAGGACAAAGACCTTGATAGATCTTGAGCTCGTGGATCGTTATGTATGCCTATGTAATCACAAGCACCATAAAAGATAATCTCTACTACTAATGTTTATCGAATATAAACACAAGTAAATAAATAACTAAGAACTTCTTGATCCTCTATGGATCTTTATATTAACTAAAACCGAGTTTTTCCAATCGGTACATAAACCTTTCTAATGTGTTCCTTTTATAGATAAGGAACCCTAAACAATATCGCTAAACCGCTTTCCAAGAAACATTATAATCATAAAACTAAATAAGATATACACAATCACTTCCTAATAAAGCTCATGTATATCCACACTAAATAAACTAAACACGGAATAAACACTTCCGCAGTAAACAAACTCATCACTATTATACTTCAAGAGAATAAGTCTTGAGAAAATCCACTTCACTTCAAAGAGAAACACTTCGGCATTAAATTCAAAGATAATCAAGACTTTCACATAATTCCCAACATTTTAGCATAAAGACGCTAAAAGTTAACCGAAAAGTACTATTTACGAACGGGTCCTATCTTTCAAAACACGTTACAATAGTCGTGATCAAAACTTTCTCAAATGAGCATTGTTCCATCATACAAATGGACATAAGAAAAGCTGTCTTTTACAAATGATCAAGACATTTGTCTTGTACTATCATTTAATGACTTGCAAGAACCGATTCGCTCGAACGGTCTATCTTTTATTAGTCAACCACTTGTGAATGGTCAACCATAAAGTCAAACACTCGTAACAAAATGCAATTAAGTCCGGAGGAGTTTAGTGTTTCTCGGTCGTTAAGTCCCAACGAGGTGTGTAAACTGTAATACAACGAATCTATGATCGGGTGAATATTGAACAGGAAAAGGTTATGATTGATTTTACACTAAGGAATCGAATCTATTTAAGGACTTTGAAGTCCTTCTAATTCTATATTTAAAATCGATTAACGTTTAAAACCTAAAACGTACGTTTAAATAAATTACGTGAACGTACGGAATAAAACGTGAAAATAAAGAAATAAATACCTACGGATATGGAAAATACATTTTTACAATCCTAATGATGCAAGAAAATTATTGGAAAAATAAAATTATTTTTATGACTATTTATTTAATTATTATTAATTAAAAACTATTTTTAACTATTTAATAATACCCTAAAATATAAGAAAATATGAAATAAAGCTAGAAAAGTGAAATTATGACTTAGAAAAATCTAAAATATTATAAAACTTATTTTTAACTAAAAATATATTTATTACACTATTTATGTATTTATCATTAATTGATTACTATTTATTAATTATTTAAAACTAATAAAAATTCTAATAAATACTAAATGACCTAAGAAAAATCTAAAACTTTTATATAAATACTAAACAAGTGCAGAAAACTAGGAAAATATAAAATGAAAAGTGCTTTTTAAAAAGCAGAAAAATAAGCCAAATGGTGAAATAGAAGTCATCACTATTTTTATTTTGGTTTTCTTGAATTTTCTTTACAAAACTATTTTACTATCGAAAATAAGCAACTTTTGTGAAGACACATTTTAGGAACTCAAAGATAAGCCGAATGCAAGGCAATAAGCTCAACAGGAGCTTTTGGCTTAAAAGTGAGGTTATAAGCTCACAACAAGCTAACAAGTCGGAACCAAAGGTTGAATAAGCTAGAAACAAGTTCGGGAACTTAGAATAAGCAACAACAACAACAAGAAAACACTCGAACAAGCGTAAATAAGGAATAAGCCAAACGGGAGGTTTGTGAAAAGAGCTTAAAATAAGCAAGCAAATAAGCAGTCTATAAGCTAAATAAAAATTAACTAAAATAACCTAATCAAGATGAGCAACAAAATATTATAAATATAAAAGCTTAAGTCCTATCTCCTAATATTAAGTCCTACACGAAATTCACAAGTTTATTCAAAAATGGGTTTCTATGAAATTTTGACTTTTTAAGAATAAGAACAAAACTGACTTTTATGAACTTTAGACTTGATTTGTTCACTGATTATGTTGTATTGAGTTAATTAAAGACTAATTTAACTGAGTCTACTAATTATGCACCAACATGAAGGATTTGGACATAAATCCTTGATGCTAACCGCTGTCGAGGATTGATTTGAATTTTGACCTTAAAGTGAACAAGCCACGGTTTTAGTGGTTTGGTGAGCTATCTTAGCCTAATGAAACATGTATAAATCACAAACAACAACTAGAATAAAGAACACAGTGGTTAAAACCACTGTTCCAAACACACCTTAAAAATCATGAAAATGAGATTTTCCTATAGAAACATTGATTAAGACCATGAATTTGAATCACAAAGCTGTAATATGAAGCAATAAGCTTACAAAAGCATAAAACCACAAACATAAACAGAGATTTAAACTAGTCTACATTATTAAGCATAAAATTGAAATATGAGCTCACAAGTGATCAAGGGGTGGAAACTGTGAACCATTGACAAATAACCATCCTAACACCTCCCCTGAGGTACTAAACCATAATCATCCAATAAAAAACTCTGCTTCAGCATGCTTCTTCTTCCTTTCTTGATTTTTTTATTTATGAGCTATTTTCTAGTATTTTTGAGATTTTTAGTAAACTTAAGCTAAAACTGATTTTAATGATTACTAAACTTATAAAAGCTTATTAGGGACTTAAATGAGTTTAAACAACCAACAAACAATAACTATTAATAACATCAAAGAAAAGATGAGATTTCAAATAAAAAAAATATGCATAAAACTGATTTTGATGAAGAAACTGAAATTAAGATTAATTGAAGATGAAATTATGCTGAAAGAAAAGATTACAAGCTTTTTTAACTAAAAATTACAACTAAAAAGCTAAAATTACACTAAGTCGACATCTTCACTAAGCTAATTATCTCGCTAACTCATCTTTCTATCTCGACTTCTTTCTTTCTTTATAATGACTTCTAGGGCTCTGTGGGTCCCACTTGGTCTTTCCCATCAATAATCCCAGCCTTTGGATGGGTCAAATTCATCTTGGCCATCAAATGGTATTTGGCGCCAAAATATCACACGGTTGCTTGGAGCAATTTCGGCAATTAATGCACTTTGGGAGGTTGTGGAGGTGGAGGACATGGTAGGATAAGTGGCCAAGTTGGGGTGGAGAGTGGTGGTGAAACCGGTATGTGGAAGAGTGGTTTTGGTTTGGCGGGGTGAGGTAGAGAAGGTAAGGTATGGTTTGACCGGGGTGGGTCGGTTTTTTATTAAGGAGGTTACTGGGTTTGGTATGTTCAATGGATATGGATTTGGGTTATGTATAATAAAGGAATCCGTTTGGTTTGTAGTAGTTAAGCTTAAGGACCAATTTTGTAACTTCTGAATTCTTGAAGGACTAAACCTGTAATATTTCATAAGTTATCACAAGGACTAATAATGCCAAGTTTGCTAAAACAAAGGACCTCATTTGCATTGTTTACGATTTAAAACACCCGGGGGACCTTTTATGTCATTTTTGGATTTTGAGGGGTAAAAGTTGCCATTTGTAGAAAACTTTCATCCAGGGACTATTTTGAACATGTTTGATTATCCAAGGACTAAAGTTGACTTTTCTTCCATTTTAAACCTTCAAGGACTAGTTTTGCCAATTTGTGAAACTCCAAGGACTGAAAATGACAATTTTGTGAACTTTGATCATTTTTTACATGTTTTCAATCTTTTTGTACCTGAGTCACATAAAAACACATTTCAATGATATTTGTAACATTTATATGGTCATTTGTGTGTTTTTGGTCATTTTTGTGGGTTTAAATAATATAAAATATATGTGTATTCAGACACATATCAAATCCCCCACACTAAACTATTGCTAGTCCCTAGCAATCTTTTATGAAAAATTAATGGATTTCATCTCTTTACCAAAAGCCATTACTTATGGAGTAACCAATTGTTTCAGTTCAAGTAAGAACCTTGGTACAATGATAACCAAATGATTTTGAGCAAATCACCGACTTTCAACGGTTTTGATTTGTCGCTACCAAAAGCCGTTTGCTTCGGACTAGCCAACTCTTAGATAAAATATCTTTGGTGAGTCGATTTACCAATTATGGTTTTCCAACGCCTTTACCACAAGCCATAAACTTGCGGGCTAGCCAACTCTTCACTAATTAAAGATATGGTGAATGAACACCATACAATTTTGGGCAAATTGCAAGCCGTCAACGGATTTGAGGTATCTTTACCAAGAGCCGTTTGCTCTCGGATTAGCCAATCCTTTTGTTTATTAGACATGGCGGATCGATAATCAGAAGTTGAGTAAGTGCAAAACACTTACTCCAAAAAAAAAAATTGGCCAAAATGGGGAATTGGGTGGTATAATTACATGATAAAATTCGTGAGAATCCCCACACTAGAAATGAATATTGCCCTCAATATTCAAAGTACCGGAGGTTATGCCGAAACATAGAACGAAAAGGGAAATACTACGCCATTATTTTTGTGATGATTTTTTTTTTTTTTTTTTTGAAACTTTATATACAACAATGGGGCAACTCCCCACACTAGGGTGGTATACACGGGTGAAAACCCATGTTTAACTCATTTTTGATTACCGAGTCGCTAGCTTGACTCGACCCAATTAATTTGTTCATGGGAAGTAAGTGGAAGAGACAATCTCCATCGGACTTACATTCAAAATGTTTGTAT
Organism: Chrysanthemum lavandulifolium; assembly: GCA_022545495.1. Taxonomy (NCBI): domain Eukaryota; kingdom Viridiplantae; phylum Streptophyta; class Magnoliopsida; order Asterales; family Asteraceae; genus Chrysanthemum; species Chrysanthemum lavandulifolium. The sequence continues at coordinate 31,593,859 of CM040244.1, read as the reverse complement.
AAACATTGAAGTACGTGAAAGTTCCACACCGATGAGGTATACATAGACCTTGCTCACAAATGATAAATGAAAATGCGGGGTCAAAATAATGTCTTCATTCCGAAGGAGTGAAGAACAGGAGAAGTTACGAGATAGGTGAAGAAGAGAAAGAAAGTCATGATAAAATCTTGACTAACTCATCATCACCCACGGAGAATTCATAATAGCATGAATCTCATCATTTAAGCTCAATTGGTCTAGACATATCCCGGTGTGTCTAGATCAGTAGAAGTTATCATACTCCGTGGAGATATGATATGAGTGAGTTCACCGGGAACTCCTCAAAAGTGAATGATTCATAATCGGGAGAGAAGTATGAGAATGAGAAGTGGTAATACCACTAATCTTCTCTCCCATATGATCAAAATTGAACGCTTGTAATTCGGAATAGAATCATCGAACAAAGTTCACTATCCTCAAAGGGATAGGATATGAAGTAGGCTTTTCATTAAAAGCCTCGATTCTAGAAATGAGAAGATTAACATTCAATAATGTAAGACGAAGAGCTTCGCCTTGGATTATTTCTTCATCATTCTCTTCTCCTGTCGACAAGCTCGTAAGGTAATTCCCCACATAACTTATGTCTCCACAAGATAAAGAATAGTCCTCATCGTAATCGAGAACATCTCAATATGATCATTTTGGAAGATAAGAGGAGGAGGATATCACATACATGATCAAGAATTCCTGTGACTCTCTTGGAATTGGGACAAGGTTCTCAACACTAGACTTTATGAATTCGTCCGATTCCTTTTCGTGAACAGTGTCAAGATGCTCGTCCCCCATGCTCGTAGAGCGAGTGTGAACCTCGGGTGTGATAACAAGCAGATCGAGGAGTTGAGAAGGACTAGCGTTATGGATTCTACAAGTTCCATTATTTCTACCGCTAGTGATTCATCATATTATTTTCTCCCTGTGATTTCACGGATGGAATCTCAACCGATGAACTTGATGAATCTTTATAAAATTGTAGAATATCAAGGTATCTTCATCATCACCGTCATCGAATGAAACGGAATCGAGAGCTAGATTTGGTTGCTTTTGTATTTCAATTAATTCCTAATAGAGTTTTCACCGGCAATCTGGGAATCTGATTTAGTGACGCTCTTCGCCTAACAATTCTTCCATGGATTTTTGATTTGGATTATCGTGGAATGTTTACATTCCTTCAAATCTTTCACTAAATCCAAAAGATCAAGGAGAAGATTCATTTGGCATCTGTATAGGTTGGTCATGATACGAAGAGTCGAATTGTTACAAGGAAATGGATTCCTTGTTTGACAATCGAGCTAAAGTGTGGACCTCCACAAGACTCACAACAAAATGATTGTTGTGGTGGTCATGTGAATAATATGGAATTTGGTCATTTCAAAGTCATGAGTGTTACCAGAAAACTGCTCATAGACAAACGTGTTCCGGTTTGACACTCAAATTTTGATGAGGACCTCCACAAAATTCACATGAATATATCGAATCTCATGATGTGGTAGCCGATGGAATAAATCATCGTGTCATGGTAAGAATAGGATCTTGGTTACAGATGCACCCATTTCCCGACTCTACCATGCTAAACCGAGACAATTATCATCATTATGAGGGCCACCACACCATTGACAACCAAGAAGGTGAGGATAAGACATAGAAAGAATCAAAGGGTTCCGTGAGGTTAAGAAATGAAGAATAAAAAGGGTAAGAGGATAAAGAGGAATATTTTTGGTATTTTGAAAAACATGTTGTAAAACAAAGAATGAAAATATTTTTGGTAATAGATTAGTCAAACGAATTAACTTCACGATAATTTTGGTTTTATATGAAAATAAGGAAATATGGACAAAGATGGTAAATATACAATGGGTGTATATTCAACAATCATCGATGCTTCAAATTAGTAGTACGCATCACACCTCCCGTGCCGCACCAAAATTTGATTCGCTCGAACGGTCTATCTTTTATTAGTCAACCACTTGTGAATGGTCAACCATAAAGTCAAACATTTCGTAACAAAATGCAATTAAGTCCGGAGGAGTTTAGTGTTTCCCGGTCGTTAAGTCCCAACGAGGTGTAAACGTAATACAAACGAATCGTGATCGGGAGAATATTGAGCAGAAAAGGTTATGATTGATTTTACACTAAGGAATATGAATCTATTTAAGGACTTTGAAGTCCTTCTAATTCTATATTTAAAATCGATTAACGTTTAAAACCTAAAACGACGTTTAAATAAAATTACGTGACGCATTTAAATAAAACGTGAAAATAAAGAAGTAAAATACCTACGGATATGGAAAATACATTTTTACAATCCCAATGATGCAAGAAAATTATTGGAAAAATAAAATTATTTTTATGACTATTTATTTAATTATTATTAATTAAAAACTATTTTTAACTATTTAATAATACCCTAAAATATAAGAAAATATGAAATAAAGATAGAAAAGTGAAATTATGACTTAGAAGAATCTAAAATATTATAAAACTTATTTTAAAACTGAAAATATATTTATTACACTATTTATGTATTTATTATTAATTAATTACTATTTATTAATTATTTAAAACTAATAAAAATTCTAATAAATACTAAATGACCTAAGAAAAATCTAAAACTTTTTATATAAATACTAAACAAGTGCATAAAACTAGGAAAAATATAAAAATGAAAAGTGCTTTTGAAAAAACAGAAAAATAAGCCAAATGGTGAAATAGAAGTCACAAGATTTTATTTTTGGTTTTCTTGAATTTTCTTTACAAAACTATTTTACTACGAAAATAAGCAACTTTGTGAAGACACATTTTAGGGAACTCAAAGATAAGCCGAATGCAAGGCAATAAGCTCAACAGGAGCTTTTGGCTTAAAAGTGAGTTATAAGCTCACAACAAGCTAACAAGTCGGAACCAAAGGTTGAATAAGCTAGAAACAAGTTCGGGAACTTATAATAAGCAACAACAACAAGAAAAACACTCTAAACAAGCGAAATAAGGAATAAGCCAAACGGGAGGTTTGTGAAAAGAGCTTAAAGAAGCAAGCAAATAAGCAGTCTATAAGCTAAATAAAAATTAACTAAAAATAACCTAATCAAGATGAGCAACAAAATATTATAAATATAAAAGCTTAAGTCCTATCTCCTAATATTCAGTCCTACACGAAATTCACAAGTTTATTCAAAAATGGGTTTCTATGAAATTTTGACTTTTTGAGAATAAGAACAAAACTGACTTTTATGAACTTTAGACTTGATTTGTTCACTGATTATGTTGTATTGAGTTAATTAAGGACTAATTTAAGCTGAGTCTACTAATTATGCACCAACATGAAGGATTTGGACTCGTAAATCCTTGACAGTTAACTGTCAAGGGATTGGATTTGGAATTTTGACCTTAAAGTGAACAAGCCCTGGTTTTAGTGGTTTGACTGAGCTATCTTAGCCTAATAAAACATGTATAAATCACAAACAACAACTAGAATAAAGAACACAGTGGTTAAAACCACTGTTCCAAACACACCTTAAAAATCATGAAAATGAGATTTTCCTATAGAAACATTGATTAAGACCATGAATTTGAATCACAAAGCTGTAATATGAAGCAATAAGCTTATAAAAGCATAAAAGCACAAACATAAACAGAGATTTAAACTAGTCTACATTATTAAGCATAAAATTGAAATATGAGCTCACAAGTGATCAAGGGGTGGAAACTGTGAACCATTGACAAATAACCATCCTAACACCTCCACTGAGGTACTAAACCATAATCATCCAATAAGCGACTGCTTTGAGATGCTTCTTCTTCCTTTCTTGATTTTTTTATTTATGAGCTATTTTCTAGTATTTTTGAGATTTTTAGTAAACTTAAGCTAAATTTGATTTTAATGATTAGTAAACTTATAAAAGCTTATTAGGGACTTAAGTGAGTTTAAACAACCAACAAACAATAACTTTTAATAACATCAAAGAAAAGATGAGATTTCAAATAAAAAAAAATATGCATAAACTGATTTTGATGAAGAAACTGAAATTAAGATTAATTGAAGATGAAATTATGCTGAAAGAAAAGATTACAAGCTTTTTTAACTAAAAATTACAACTAAAAAGCTAAAATTACACTAAGTCGACATCTTCACTAAGCTAATTATCTACTGCTAACTACTGTCTTTACTCTCAGCTTCTTTCTTTCTTTATAATGACTTCTAGGGCTCTGTGGGTCCCACTTGGTCTTTCCCATCAATAATCCCAGCCTTTGGATGGGTCAAATTCATCTTGGCCATCAAATGGTATTTTGGCGCCAAAAATATCACACGGTTGCTTGGAGCAATTTCAGTGCAATTAATGCACTTTAGGAGGTTGTGGAGGTGGAGGGGACATGGTAGGATAAGGTGGCCAAGTTGGGGTGGAGAGTGGTGGTGAAACCAGGTATGTGGAAGAGTGGTTTTGGTTTTGGCGGGGCTGTGAGGTAGGAGAAGGTAAGGGTGGGTTTGACTGGGGTCAACCTGGTTTTATTATTAAGGAGGTTGGGCTGGGTTTGGTATGTTTACAATTTAAAACACCCGGGGGACCTTTTATGTCATTTTTGGATTTTGAGGGGTAAAAGTTGCCATTTGTAGAAAACTTTCATCCAGGGACTATTTTGAACATGTTTGATTATCCAAGGACTAAAGTTGACTTTTCTTCCATTTTAAACCTTCAAGGACTAGTTTTGCCAATTTGTGAAACTCCAAGGACTGAAAATGACAATTTTGTGAACTTTGATAATTTTTTACTTGTTTTCAATATTTTTGTACCTGAGTCACATAAAAACACATTTCAATGATATTTGTAACATTTATATGGTCATTTGTGTGTTTTTGGTCGTTTTTGTGGGTTTAAATAATATAAAATATATGTGTATTCAGACACATATCAAGAACAAGTAATGGATGTTGTACCATGTTGTCATTATTACATATGTCGATTGTAATCAAGTTAGGTATAGAGTAAGAGGCATGATTAATATGCATAATCGATCGGGTTTAAACATACCTAATATATGTTACATGTGACTCGTATCATAATCAGATCTGTCGGTGTACATATGTATGTATCACCGCTTTGACCCATTTGACTCATTTTAACCCAAACATGTACTAATAAGTAACTTTGTCGTTTATTTGAGTCATTACACACATTTTACACGTTTTGACCCATTTTAGCCCAAACTTGTAATAATAAGTACTAACTTTGTCATTTATGTTACACCCACTTCACCCGTTTTGACCCATTTTAGCCCAAACTTGTAATAATAAGTACTATCTTTCTCATTTATGTTACACCCATTTCACCCGTTTTGACCCATTTTAGCCGTTTGACCCATTTTAGCCCAGACGTGTATATACTAGTAAGTAACGTATAAAAAAAAATCAACAATTTCACACATTTGAGCCAAAACGTGTAAAATTAAGCGACCAAGTCACCCGTTTCACCCGGTTTGACGAAATAAATAAAACAAATTCTAGTGAATTTTTGAATTTAAAGTATTTATTGTCCTTTTCTATAAACTTCAGTATAATGAGTATCATCTTAGTATGCTTCAAAATTTTTGCATGTTGATGAATGCCGATGAGCTCAAAATTAGTGTTGGATATAAGATGTTTGTAATAGCTTTAAAATGAATCTTATCGTCTTTGCGCTATATTGAAAAGTATCTCGATAACATCCTTTATAGTGTAGTAGCACACTCATTAGTTAGTGGTTCTTAGGGCAAGAAGAAGGTGCAGGCGGGAAAAGGCTATAACCCATCGTCACCCATGGCTTCTTCCTCGCCTTAACAATGTAGCGGTTCCACATGGTAGTGTAGCTTGTGTCTTACATCTTAGTATTTGGGCGATCACCCTTGCTAAATACTTTAGGAGGTTACTAGCATGGTACCCGCGCAAAGAAGCGGGATACTAAATATGCAGTTTTTGTCATATCTTTATCCTTTAGCGGTATGTAATGATAGTCGGTATATGACGGTTTACCGGTTTGATAGTTCTAAAAAAACAAATGTATGTCTAAATTTCCAATAATATATTAATACCAATATAGTTCATTTGAATTTAGTAAAATTGAATGTATATGATAAATTTTGGAACTTTAAATTTGTATTATTGTAAGTTTGTAACATATATTTTAATACTAAAAGTTAATGTGTCATTAATGTACATTATAATGTAATTAGTGTAGTGTAGTATTTAATTATATGAATTACTAAACATAGTAACATGTGTAAGCTTAAAAAATTAAGACTTCTATTTATAAATGTCCTAAATGCATTATAGATAGTTATAGATTATAGATAGTTATAAATTGAATTTTGATGTAGCCACTTTTAGAAATCTCACTTCCATTCATTAGTTTCGGATGGATGGGTTAAAATGTTACATCTGGTCTAGTTTAAATTCTTTGAGTTAGCTGACAAAGTGCATCGTGTTTAGTTGGATGATGTTTTCAGTGTTAGTTCGTTTCTGTATGCATTGAAAACACACATGTTTAACTCATCCATAAGTTGCAACGAAATTATTGAAAGACATAACTTCATTTGTATCGAATTGGGAGCCCGCACTTTCGGATATGGACTTAACTGCATTGAAATCCATAGCTATGCAAATACCATCCATAGAATCAACAAGATTTGAGATGTCTTCCAAATATCCAACTTTAAACGCGCCAACTTTGAACCATATATATTGAAAATGCAGACACGCTAACTAATCCCCACTCACTTTCCATATTCTATCAAAAGGTCAATATACTATAACTCTAATTAAGAAAACCTTATACTAGTAACTAATTTTCCTATGGTGATATGACAAATCTCATTTTTGCACAAGATAAAACTTTATAATAACATAGAGGAGTTATCTGAAAGAACACACTTTACATACAGAACTACATATCATTCATACATACACAAATTGAAAAAAAGGGAAAAGAAACGTCATTGATACACAAGCTCAAAAGAATGGATAAAAACAAATTGTACATGATCCTAACTCACTTTCGCAGGAATCGTGGTTGCATTTAGCATAACAACAAGCCTTTGAACCCCTAGATGATCCCTAGATGGGTGTTGTCTTGTTAGGCAGTGAATATACCAACAAAATTCACCTAACATAAACAAGACTTAAAACCATAAGGCAACACCCTCTTCACATATGACACCAAACTTGGGTTCTAGTCCTCATCCCTGTAGTTCAATATCTTCACGTTATCCTCGTCCTTGTCCTCATTCCCGTCGCTGTCCTCGTAGTAGTCAGATCTAAACTCAAACAAAAATGTAATGAGCATTAGTTTCAACAATTAAACCAAGTAATCAAACAATTTAAAGTAGAATAATTGCCGAGATAATTATATGCGTTATTTAGAAATATTGATTAACAATTGTAATTTCAAATTTGGCTTTATCTTTAGATATATTATTGCATCCTTGGATATCGTAAAGAACATTTGATACTCAAGAAGAGTACATTTTTCTTCTTGGCTATATTCATCATCACTTTGTAAAACAACAATTAACTACTTTTTTCTATTTTAGATTTGTTTATAGATAAACAACCATAGTTAAAAAAAAAGAACAAAAAAATAAGGAAAGAAAAAGTGTGCTACCTTGGTGTTCCAATGTCGAGATGTTGAATGTGAGAAATTTTAGGCCAATCCTCTCCTATCTCCTTTTCACACCTTTCGCTTAGAATTCTACTAAATTTAATTGTAATTTGATTGAGATCCTTGAAACTTTGTATCTCATCTGGTAGAGAACGTAAATCGTAACAAGATTCTATTTTTAATGACCTCAATTTTGGGAAGTTACTTGCCAAAGAAACCAAAGACCCACAAGAGTCTATATCTAACTCTTGTAAACTAGGAAAGAGAATCTCGTCCTTTGATGTAGCGTTGTCGTCATCATGGAAACACTTTAAAGAATGCATCTCGCTCAATTTAATTCTCTCGAGGTTGGGTAATTTCCCAAGTGGTGGAAGCTGTTCACACTTTTCAAGATGATTAAATAGAATACTAGTCAAATTGACTAATTTGACCATCCAACTTGGAGAAATAACCCTTCCGTGTATCCTCTATTTTCAACTCACGGAGACCCAAATTTGGTTCCAATCCTCAAGAACCTCTCGAATCATATGTTCCTGATGTATGACAAACTAATATAAAAGACTTTAGATTTGTTTTGTCTTTCAAATTGGAACTTTTGGCATCGATTAAACCTCCAAGGTTCTCAAGTCTTGATAACATCATTTCCTACCCAAGAAGACTTAGATTTTCCAATTCCCTATTCGGACTGACATCTTTTCCTACAACAAAATCGAAAGCCTTGAAGGTTGGTTAGTGCTTTATTCCAACAGGCATATGCTTGAGTGAAGGGAGTAACGGGTATCTAGGCGTTGAAGATTCCTCGTGTACCTCAAACCTTTAGGCAACTTACGTAAATATATACAATATTCTAGAATCAAAACTTGCAAGTTTTGGAGATAAATAATCGACTCTGGTAGAAATTTTATTTCTGACCATGTTATTGTCAAGTATCTAAAATGTATTAGCTTGAAGATTGATTTGGGCAACGTAGAGCTATTAATTTTGTTCAAGTACAACACCCATAGATAAACATTATGGCTGGAGATTTTGTCTAATGCTACTTTGATAATCATCATCAAAGACCAAAATTGATCGTATTGGTCTTAGCTTTTTTAAATCCAGTTTTGAAAACTCAAAATCTTTACATGATAAACTGAGATGAAGCACCTCATCCGAGGTTATCGACTCCTTACCCGACTCTATAACCGCACAATCATGTCCCATTTCATATTGCGCAAGATCATGCATTAAATCATGCATTTTGCATATCTCACCTGTGTATACATCCTCGTCGACGACATCTTGGAAAAACGTCCTCCGGACCAAACAACTAAAAATTTCCTCACCAAGCACATACAAGCTCACATCTCCTTGAGGTGGAATAAATCCATTTGCCATCCAAAACTCTATCAATAAATCCTTATTCATTTCCTCCCCTTTTGAAAATAGACAACAATAAGCGAAACATCGTTTCAAATTTGGAAGCAAATCATCGTAGCTTAACCTCAAAGCAGTTAAGATGCCATTGTCTTGCATCTCCGACATGAACTTGTCATTTACAAGTCGCCACTCATTCACCCTTTTTTTGTCGACATTAAGTTACCCAAAGTCTTCACCGCTAGAGGTAAACCTTTGCATTTTCAACTATCTCCTTCCTACTGGGCTCCGGCTCCTTACAATTTCCCCTCTCCTCTACCAGGAGCAAGCATCTTGAATAGCGACCATGACTCCTCTTTTGATAAAGCGCCACATTATGTTGCAACTCGGGAATCTTAGCCATCGGTTAGGCAAGATCTTTTTCCGTTCGTTACCATAACGGTCGCTTTTGCTCGCAACTTAATGGTTTACATAACTCGTCCCACTTTTCCATGTCCTTGTTTTCAATCCATCGTCATCCATGACAAAAAAAATCTTACCTCGTAAATAAATTGTCTTGAAGGCATGCTTGCATCTTATCTAACTCCGGATCTTGAGTCACATATTGACTTTATTATCGTCGATGTCAAACACAAAGAGAGACATACACCAAAATTTTAACTCGAAATGTGTCTTCACCTTTTCATGGTTGTAAACATATTGAGCTAGTGTGGTTTTCCGATGCCACCCATGCCCCATATAGCATAGACCCGAACATCATCGGGTCATGTCGATTCCTATTTCTTGGTTAAAATCTTATCAACTGTCATCTTCTTCTCTTCAACCCTTCCATAGATCTTGGACAAGTTTACAAGTGAGCTAGTTTCCTGTTTGAAAACTCACCCCCAATTACATGCATCTTCTCTTATGTTAGTGGGAGTCATTGAAACCGGGATCTATTAGCATCAATGTCTTCCAATTTTTTTCTTATGTTCTTAACATAATGAGCAATCCTAGTTTTGACCATAAGCGGATTGTGGTGGGAGGAAAAGAAGGTTCTTACCTTATGTTTGATCTTGTGCACCCTTTGTATCATAGCTTGAGCTTTTGGCCTCGTCGAGCACGTTTCCGCCTCGGAGGCGGATTTGAGAGTCTGAGCCATTCTTCCACATCTTTTTCCGTCGTTTGCTTCATCTCAACATCATAAAGCACACCTTGAATCTGTTTAAAAGTATTCTTGAGAGTGAAAGATCATTTTCAAGGCCCCTAAACAATCCAACCTCTTGAATTGCTTGAAGTTAATCTCCTACCACATCCCTCACAAGGGTGAAGTAAAGGGATCGACCATGAATACCAAGTAAAACAAATCTATGGATAAATTTATTGTGATTGATCAACAATGATATGAAGAAAAGGATGTGTGTGTGTGTTAACTTCGGTATGCTAAAGAATCTATGTATAAAGTGATTGCATTAAGTGGATACGGACTCATAATACAAGGCTTCGGTTATACAATGAGATGAAGAAAAGGATGCGTGTATGTTGTATGCTAAAGAATCGTGTATAAAAGTGATTATTTTGAGTTGATACCAAACTCATAATACAAGGCTTCTCCGGTTAATCTGCTTTATATTTATCTCGTAGTTTTTACATTACATAAACAATTTAAGTCTCAACTAATTTAACATGTTCCAATTCTAAGCGATATTTTCCAAAGTCACTCACGTTCATATCAACTTCGCATATATTTCGATTCTTAGCGAAGAAAAAGACTGGTTTGTTTGGTTAAAAGGTCAAAATCGATTACTAAGAATCTTCTTATATTGCATGGTCAAATTTTAGGAATGTAAAATCTTCCGTGGCTCATTGTCTGGCATGGTATAAAGGCAAATCAAGGTGTTTTTGTCAAAGGTGGCTGCATTATCAACATAATCCCTACGCTTCTTACAACGTAGCAAGGATAGAGATGTTCTTTAATGGCTCAAAAAAGGTTCTCGGCCATACATTATGTAGGATCGATAATATTTATTGTGTTGATGATTCGGGTGGTCTTGGATGATCAAAATACATGATAGCCATTTTAGAGAGAGAAATTAGAGAGATGGGCGTTCAAGTTAGAGACTTGCTTCAATAAAATGTAAAAGGTTAGATTGAAACCACCACCCCTTCCATGGATGGAAGGGGTATTTATAGGTACAGAATACACGACCTCCTATCGGCCTGTGGATCAGGCATACTGTAAAACCTGAAAATCTAAAACCTATATAAGTACGAAAATACCCTTGGAACCAAGAATAATAAAATACGTAAAACCCGTTTATAATAAATTAACGACATTAAAAACCTAATAAATAAAACGTGACGAATATAATTACGCAAACGACTTTAGTACGACGAGGACCTAAACGTTTCGCTAATGATAATAGGCCGTTTATTTGTTAGACGGCTCGTTGTTTTGTTTTGTCTTGCGCCAAGCCGAGAACCAAGAAGAGCCCAACGGGGCGTTTGTTTTTGTCAAATGGATCAAGGGCCGAAGCCCAATTTGGGCATGCGTTTGGTGTGTCCGGTTGGACCCAAACCGAACCCAAAACCCCCCTCTTAAGCCCTAACTAAAAATGTTAACTATAAATACAAGACATAATCATTGAATTGAAACCCTAGTTTGAGTTTTGTGCCTCTTTTCTCCTTGTTTCCATTCGGCCGAGAACCACACCCCCCCTGGTGTCGAGTTTTGCTTCAAACGAGTTAAGGTATATCATGTTCTCGTCTTCCTTTGACGTACCTTGCATGTATATGTTGAGTTATATTTTGTTTAGTTGAGTTTTTGTTTTCTTTTCTTGTGCCGAGCCGTGTAAACCAAAAACAAGGGCAACCCTTAACGAATTAAACCTTGTAACTATTAAAGAACATGTAACGTAATATGTAATATTGAATCGGGTCATGTATATGTTGAATGATATAGGGCGAAGCATGCATGAGTTAGGACCGAGCCATATGTGTATTCGGCTAAGGAGTAAAACTAAATAGCTTGAATATGTAACTTGTTTAGATGAGCTAGGACTTGCGTATAACTTACTAGCGAAACCCTAGTTGAACCAAACATATATATATAAGTTTTGAGCGTGTAATAAACAAGTAAGGGTCACGTAAACATAAACCCTAGTTTAATATGTAAAGCGAATAAAGTATATCAAACCCTAAATGTTTGTGAACGTGTCTCTTTTGTGTGCGTTATATTAATTCAAGTGAACTTGTAGTTATGTACACGTGTAATTTATCCGAGTAATAAGTAACTTGTATGTCACATAAAATCAAACGTACATGGTAAAACATAAAAGGAGAGATTGTTATCAATTACGTATTAGGTTAAGTAGCGAGTCATTAAGACGTAACATGTAAAGTAAATGCATATTAATGAGATATTAAAGAATGAGAAACCCTAAACTTTAATAAAAGACATATGAACCCTAATTTACGATATTAATATTAAAACATTAAGTCTCATTTAATTATAAAACCCTAAAATATTAAAAGATCGTTTTGACGATTATGGAATCATTAATAATATGTACGACATTAATGTATATAGGTTCTGTGAAGAAGGAGTAATTCTTTGCTTTCCCTGTCTCTACTTTTGATCATTTGCTTTGGAATAAGGTACGGATATTACATCTTACTTTAAGACACTTACGTTATCGTATAGATAATCGACCTTTTCAGTAAAGGTTTCGTATAATGTTTTCTTTTCGCTTTCATATTAGGATTTCCTAAGCCTTTGCTATGAACCCTAATGTGTCTATTTGAGCTGTTGCTTATCTGAACTTTGATTTTGAATCATAAAACATTTGATTTTGAACTATATGATATGAAACTTTTGATTTTGAAAACGTTTGATAAAATATGATCTATGTCAGTTATGACATTCTTATTTGACCTCAGATAGTTTGACACCCGAGCCAATTATTAACTAGTCATGGGGGTTCCATGTCCGTGTCAGCAAATGCACTTCTGACATGACTCTAGGGCAGTAGAGTGAAGTTCTGCCACGTCCCTTATCTGTTATTTGTTATGAGCTCAATTTGTATTATATTATCAAAGTATGTCTGTGGGGCGTATGGGTGCATCCTAGATCTGTTATATGCTATATATTATATGTTTATGTTATATGTTGTCTGATGATTGATGCTGCGTGCATGCACGTCCTTCATAACTCTGGTAGGTCTCCCCTACAAATTGTTGCCTTATGTGATTATGATATGTTTCTGATATGGCATATGTGTCTGGGCTTCGAGGTAGTTAGCTATAAAACTTATTCTTATATTCTGAATTATCTTTTGAAATGAATATGATTTCACTATCTTTCTTTCACTTTACTTCGTATTCGTTCTTGTTTCATATTCGTTTTGCTTGTATATCATTCCTTTGGGCTTTTGAAGCTCGGCCGCATTTCTTTTCTTCATGGCGGTATCTAAGCATTGAGATGGGTATTGCTTTGGGATGAGTCTTGAGTGGACTTACCTTAGAGATTTTAGCTTTGATCTTATGATGCCATTTAGACTTTATATTTTAGACATTTCATTTGAAGTTTATTTTCATTGGGACCTATGTATTGAAGTTGTTTTGACTTGGATTATTTCCGCATTTATGTTAAGACTTCTTTTGTTTATTTATGTTTTGCTTTGATATGACACCATTACTTGTGATTCCTTTACCCTTAGCACTTCCGCCTCAGTTATCGCATGTTCATGATGTGTTCCATGTATCTCTCCTAAGGGGATACAACTATCATCCATTACACGTTGCTTCGTATCCGTTTGATCAAATTCAATCCGATATGTCTTTATCTGAAGAACCGGAAGCTATTTTAGAAAGACAAGAAAGAGTCATGAGAAATAATGTCATTCCGTTCGTTAAGATTCTTTGGAAAAATCACCCGGAGCGTGAGGCTACTTGGGAAACCGAAGAGTCGATGCGAGCTAGTTATCCTCATTTCTTTGAATAGTTCGGTATGTTCTCATCTCGTTTTCGTTTCGTTTCATTTCAATTTTCGAGGACGAAAATTTTTATTTAGAGGGGAAGAATTGTAAAACCTGAAAATCTAAAACCTATATAAGTATGAAAATACCCTTGGAACCAAGAATAATAAAATACGTAAAACCCGTTTATAATAAATTAACGACATTAAAAACCTAATAAATAAAACGTGACGAATATAATTACGCAAACGACTTTAGTACGACGAGGACCTAAACGTTTCGCTAATGATAATAGGCCGTTTATTTGTTGGACGGGCTCGTTTGTTTTGTTTTGTCTTGCGCCAAGCCGAGAACCAAGAAGAGCCCAACGGGGCGTTTGTTTTTGTCAAATGGATCAAGGGCCGAAGCCCAATTTGGGCGTGCGTTTGGTGTGTCCGGTTGGACCCAAACCGAACCCAAAACCCCCCTCTTAAGCCCTACTAAAAATGTTAACTATAAATACAAGACATAATCATTGAATTGAAACCTAGTTTGAGTTTTGTGCCTCTTTTCTCCTTGTTTCCATTCGGCCGAGAACCACACCCCCCCTGGTGTCGATTTTTGCTTCAAACGAGTTAAGGTATATCATGTTCTCGTCTTCCTTTGACGTACCTTGCATGTATATGTTGAGTTATATTTTGTTTAGTTGAGTTTTGTTTTCTTTTCTTGTGCCGAGCCGTGTAAACCAAAAACAAGGGCAACCCTTAACGAATTAAACCTTGTAACTATTAAAGAACATGTAACGTAATATGTAATATTGAATCGGGTCATGTATATGTTGAATGATATAGGGCCGAAGCATGCATGAGTTAGGACCGAGCCATATGTGTATTCGGCTAAGGGTAAAACTAAATAGCTTGAATATGTAACTTGTTTAGATGAGCTAGGACTTGCATGTATAACTTACTAGCGAAACCCTAGTTGAACCAAACATATATATATAAGTTTTGAGCGTGTAATAAACAAGTAAAGGTCACGTAAACATAAACCCTAGTTTAATATGTAAAGCGAATAAAGTATATCAAACCCTAAATGTTTGTGAGCGTGTCTCTTTTGTGTGCGTTATATTAATTCAAGTGAACTTGTAGTTATGTACACGTGTAATTTATCCGAGTAATAAGTAACTTGTATGTCACATAAAATCAAGCGTACATGGTAAAACATAAAGGAGAGATTGTTATCAATTACGTATTAGGTTAAGTAGCGAGTCATTAAGGCGTAACATGTAAAGTAAATGCATATTAATGAGATATTAAAGAATGAGAAACCCTAAACTTTAATAAAAGACATATGAACCCTAATTTACGATATTAATATTAAAACATTAAGTCTCATTTAATTATAAAACCTAAAATATTAAAATATCGTTTTGACGATTATGGAATCATTAATAATATATACGACATTAATGTATATAGGTTACGTGAAGAAGGAGTAATTCTTTGCTTTCCTGTTTCTACTTTTGATCATTTGCTTTGGAATAAGGTACGGATATTACATCTTACTTTAAGACACTTACGTTATCGTCTGAGATAATCGACCTTTTCGATAAAGGTTTAGTATAATGTTTTCTTTTCGCTTTCATATTAGGATTTCCTAAGCCTTTGCTATGAACCCTAATGTGTCTATTTGTTGTTGCTTATCCGAACTTTGATTTTGAATCATAAACCATTTGATTTTGAACTATATGATATGAAACTTTTGATTTTGAAAACGTTTGATAAAATATGATCTATGTCGATTATGACATTCTTATTTGACCTCGGATAGTTTGACACCCGAGCCAATTATTAACTAGTCATGGGGTTCCATGTCCGTGTCAAGAAATGCACTTCGACATGACTCTAGGGCGAGAGTGAAGTTCGCCACGTCCCTTATCTCATTATCTGTTATGAGCTCAATTTGTATTATATTATCAAAGTATGTACGTGGGGTATGGGTGCATCCTAGATACATTATATGCTATATATTATATGTTTATGTTATATGTTGTCGATGATTGATCTTGCATGCATGCACGTCCTTCATAACTCGGTAGGTCTCCCTACAAATTGTTGCCTTATGTGATTATGATATGTTTACGATATGGCATATCACATCTGGGCTTCGAGGTAGTTAGCTATAAAACTTATTCTTATATTCGAATTATCTTTTGAAATGAATATGATTTCACTATCTTTCTTTCACTTTACTCGTATTCGTTCTTGTTTCATATTCGTTTTGCTTGTATATCATTCCTTTGGGCTTTTGAAGCTCACCACATTTCTTTTCTTCCACGGTGGTATCTAAGCATTGGAGTGGGTATTGCTTTGGGATGAGTCTTGAGTGGACTTACCTTAGAGATTTTAGCTTTGATCTTATGATGCCATTTAGACTTTATATTTTAGACATTTCATTTGAAGTTTATTTTCAGCTGGGACCTATGTATTGAAGTTGTTTTGACTTGGATTATTTCCGCATTTATGTTAAGACTTCTTTTGTTTATTTATGTTTTGCTTTGATATGACACCATTACTTGTGATTCCTTTACCCTTGTCGGGTCGGGGCGTTACACATACAGTGGGTAAAGACCCGTCCTTCCTCCACGGTGTTACACTACGCTAAACTAAACAAATAAACTGATAAATAACGTAACTAATGATATGTCTACTAGCTAACTTATGCTAGATAATATTTGGGGTGACCGACACTTTACTTATGCAATTTCCAATTCCTAACAATCTCCCCCTAAGGGATGTCACCCCATGTTTTACATTTCGAATCCTAGCATTCTCTTCTTGACTTTGTTCTTGAGCTCGTAGACTTCAATTCTTCAATTCCGCAATCTTTGTGCTTTTGTAGCGAATCTTCAAAGTCCGCATTGATTTGTACTTTAAGTGGAGGTCTTTGAACTGATCCACATCTTTGATGATCTTCGAGCTTTCTTTGAGATTATCAGCCACGGTAAATCTCTGGATCACCCTTTATTTTGTTGCCATCATGTGAAGTTGTGACTTTCGGACCGACATGCTCACACTTTTGGATCATGACATCTTTCCATCGAGTAGCGGAAGCCTTCGGTTCATGATATTTGCGCAGCAACGAAGCATAGTATGAAATATCGAGTCGTTATGTAGATACGCACAGTCATGATTTCTTCAATTGAGTGTGGATCTTTGTGAGCATGCGGCTTTGGATTGACTCCTCAATTCGATCACCGCAACCGTCCAAATGTACCGCAAACAACAGTTAGCAATAAAAACACGAAAGTGTCTTTGATCACTTTCGTTGAATTGAAGTACACGACCACGGTTCCCGTTGATCGAGATAATCTTGCTGTGAGCAGTAGGATTCGAGGAATCTCCTTGACGAGGTTTCGCATTGTTCTTTCGTTCTCAAAGCTGGAGCGTCTCAAAGAAGACAACACGGGTGAGTGAATCGACAAATTGAGATTTCTTGATTGATGAAAAATGATTTGAAAATAATCGCGTATTGCTTAGAAGAAAGAGTTTTGTCGACGAAGGTTTTATGAGAAAGATCAATTTTCAATCAAAATAATTTTTATATTTAAAATGAGTACACATTCGACGTGCTAGAGAAAAGAAGATTTGCACATCGAACAATTTTTCCAAAAATATTTTTTCAATCAGAGATACTTTTTGTGTTTGAAAACATAAGTACACATTTGACGTGCTAGAGAAAAGAAGGTTTGCACATCGAACAGTTTTTCCAAAAGTATTCGTCAATTCCAATCCTGGACCAAGGTTGATTCAAGAATGAATCGCCCCATCGTTTCTGTCCAGTTGTCACAAGCTTGATCTTTAGAAAAGATCTCACATGTCACCCACCAAGAGCTTGTTTGATGTTGGCTCTAGAAGGATTTCCATCTTCATTGTGAATATTTTACATATCACTCGGATGTTACGCAATACCACAAGGATAATCGTGGGACTCTTAATATATTCTTACTTTCCACATTGTGTGAAACAAACAAGTCTTCATTAATATAGTGTCCTAACGAGATATTGTGGATGATCTCTTGGCTCTAGACTCAATTGTGCACATTTGGTTCCTATCTTTGGAGACTAGGAGAGGGTCTCCTTCTTCAATATCAAAAATCTCTAAGAGAGTCGATAGATTATGTCGGTTCCCGTGAGAATGAAACAAGTCCTTTTAAAAGGAACTTGAGTAGCTTGGGAAGGTTAGTGCGGTCGTCCTTTGGGTCCATGACGTCTTGTCTTCAATCTGGCGTTACCTTGGTAACAACCGGTAGCATATGTATTGAACCGGTGTACGCCCTAAGGTTGAATTATTGGAGGGCTATTTCTTTTCACCCTTTTACATTCAATTCTTTTCATTCTTCAACCACTTGATTGCTTACGAGACTTCATAACTAGAACCTTGTTGGGTTTATTCGATTACTAGCTTTGTCTCAGTCCGCACTCTTCCCATATCTCACTTTTCTCCTTTTTTCATCATACCTAAGGACTCTACACTATCTAGTGGATTGTCCTGGTAGATCCCTCCGGTTCTGGCGGATCGTGGGAACTACTACCTAACCTCACCATCCTTATAACTCCATGTATAAAGTAAAATGGTCGGTCTTTCGGTACAGTTCATTCCTTCTCAAAACCAATTTAAAAATCATTTGGAAAAACAATCAAGGTACTTGTGATACGAGATCAAAGCATTTTGTACCTTAAGTTTTGATCATTTAGAAAACCTCCCCCTCAACATGTGCATATGATTTAGAAATTGTTTAGCACATGGAGGCAAGAGGACTTTGAAATATTTTCTTATATCACAATTTTCATAGAAAAAGCCATTTGATTTTCTTGGTAAATTCTCCCCCTCAATATGTGCATAGGATATTTGAAATCATTTTATCACATAGAGGAAAGAGTTCTTTTGAAGCACATTTCACGATCACACAAGCCATTAAGAAAACCATTGAAAACTCAATCAAGGTACTTATGTTAAAACATAGAAATCTTTGTACCTTGAAAGTTTATTTTCTTTAGAAATGCTCCCCCTCAATATGTGCTTCGAGATTCAAAAGCGTTTAGCACATATGAGAAAGCGACATGCACTTGAATCAAAACGATCACCTTTATCAAATTTCATTATTAAATCACAAATTCTCCCCGATCAAAATATCAAACCCTTTGAGATTTTGGATCCCAAGTGATTAATGAGGTTTAGAAAACATGGGAGAATATGTGCACGATTTAAAAGCTCTTCGGTTTTGGATAAATGCTCCTCCTCAACATGTGCATTGTATATTTGAAATCGTTTGGCACATGGAGGCGGAGTGCCTTTAAAGGACTAAACCAATTCCATTAAAGCAGACAAGAGATTTAAATCACGATCTCTCCCCGATCAAAAATTTCAAACCAATTGAGATTTGTGATCCCAGTTGATTTAAATAATTTAGAAAAATTTTGGGGAAGACGTGGCAAAATTTAATTTTGAAAAAATGACAGATAAGGACCATTTTAAAACATTAAAGATTGTTAGTGTCAGGTATGATAGCTTTAAGAGATCTTTAAGTAAAATAAAACTATTTCACAATCAAACAAGAACAGAAAAAATTTCATTTTGAAAGATCTTGATTCTAAAGAAAAATCATACCATGACATAACATTAAATCTTTAGATCACCACTTATATTGTACAATCCGGACTTTTATGAAGAAATATTGTATGAAAATAATTTATTTTAAATCACTCTCCCCCTCAATCGATGACCGTAGTCGTTGATTGAGTGACTTAGGTTTAGATAAAATGAAGTCCGGTGATTTTCAAAATTTAATCCAGTTTATTTTCAAAACCAATATTTTTCCATTTTTCAAAACAATATTATTTAAAGTTTTAGAAAAATGGTATTATCACTAGTATCCCTGTACAAAGATACGTTAGATGGTTGAGCTGCTTCTGTTGATGTTGTTGCTATAGGGCTTGGAAGAAAAATCGTCTGCAAATGCAGTGAGACTTCTTACGTTGCATTTTAATGCCAACTGAGGTCAAATTAAGCTCCGTTTCTTCAATCACTTAGAAGAAAACCATCTGCTGATGCAGTGAGACCTCTTATGTTGCATTTATGCCAACTTTCCATGGAAGTCAAATTAAGCTTCGTTTCTTCATTTGTCAACCCAAGATATAGTTACCCTTTCCTTTCGGCATCCAATCATCTTCATTTGTGGGATCCGGATCGGGAACATTCTTATATACCGATATACCTGCATACGTTAGTGAACACAAAAAAATATATGGTGGTCGACATCACCCAAACAGTAATCGACTAATAAAAGTCAATTCAACAAATCAATCAGTTCATATAAGGCATGGGATATATGTTTTCATCAAACTATAATCATCTAATCCTAACAATCTTATCCTAGGCACCTAGTCCTTCAACATAGGTTAACATCATTTTTAATTAAGCATATTATGATAATTAAGAAAGCCCATTAGAAGATATAGATTTGAAAACATTCTCCCTCTCAATCAATGACTCATTTTTCTGAAAAGTTTAAAAGCGCTGAAGTCATTGATTGAGTTTTCAATTTTTATGAAAATCTCTGAAACTGATTAATTTTCAAGCAACTCAATTTTCCACCATTTTGAAAACACAACAAATATTTTTCTGAAGAATTTTAGACGGAAAAACATTTGTGTAGGGCAACGATCTTTTGACGACATGCTTTCCTTGTTTTGTTTTAGGATAAGTGCGAAATATTTTAAAAATAGGTTTAGCGTAGCACTTTCCTTTCTCGAAAAAGCAGGTTGCTATCGAAATAATAGCAAACCATAGTTAAGCACGGGTTCTGATCGAAGTAGCGCAAGCCATCATTTGAAGCCAGTTACGATCGAAATAAGCGTAAGCCATATTTTGATACATGTTTAGAAAAGAATATTTACACCTCTGCTCGAACTTCATCTATGGTCCCGTGCCATTATTGAATGACATTTCTAAGACCGTAGATGTTATCGATACCGAAGACATGTCTTTGAAAAACAATATTTTTGGTCTTTTCAAATTTTTGATTTTTATGGGTTTTGATGATTTTATATTTTTCTATTTTGTTTCTTTGGTTTTATATTTTTGTATTTGGTTTTCGATAAATATATACAAAGATAGATAAGATGATATAGTTTAATAGGATGATGATACAGTACCGAGATAAGGATATCGAGCGAAGCGTCGTAGAAGATAGAATTCGTCATCTCTTAAACATTCACCACCAAAGCTTCCAAGACTCTTGAATCGAGAGAGAATTGAGCCACTTGAAAGTGAGACTTTGGCGACTTCCCCCAAACCAAAAATCCTTTAATGAAAGCAGATTCAAAGCTTTCTTACAAGCTTCCTTAGCAGTGTACAAAGAAGCATACCATTATCATCGAACTTGCTCCTTTTAAGAATAATCATCGTGATTCATCGTTCGGGGTTATATCATCAACAAGAACGACAACGTATCATCCCACTCATAAATAATCTTCTCAAATTTCATAACCATGAAGTCGCGCAATCCATTCCAAAAGGTGTCAAGAGACCACTTCCCAAGTAGTTGAATTGATGCGATCGGTCTCTTAGACTAGAGCTCACGAACCCGAATACACATATACCAAGACAAAGAAACTTATACCATCAAGTAGCAGTTAAGTCGATAGCCAAAGAATAACCCGATGTATACTTTCTCTCCCTCGAAGAAAGTGTATGCAACTCAAGAACCCGGCACCGAATGCCCAAAGAGAGAATAACCGATAACATTGAAGAAGCGGGCGAATCACCGATTATCTGCGGAGGACTATCTCTGCGGATCTTCAACTCCGGAATAAGTGATTATATCGTGAATCACCGATTAAGCTCTCAAGTAAGACGGTGAGCATCCCAATGTACACAATCTCTCCTTGATGATTGCGATAACATCGAGATCATCACACACTTATGTACCTCTTTATCTTCGAAACTTTCTTTACATCACTCCCCCCACATCGTTGGAATAATAACACTAAAAGCCAACCATGAGTCAAACCTTGAGTTTCTTTGCGGTAATGACAATAGTCTTCCTGGGATATCTTCAATCACTTAGAAGAATTAAGTTCATCAAGTTTACTCGCTTTGTGTTTAAATGTGTGTCTCCTTTCCCCTTGCTGGTTTTGACACTTCAGAATCAGCAACACATTGTAAGCCCAAATGCTCGAAATCTTTTGAGAAGAATACCATTAGCACAAATATATCTGTGAGAATCAACTTGCTGAAGAGTGTGAGCAAGTCTAATTGGGGATTAAATTCAACATTTCACTCTCCCCCAATTAGTGCTCTCCCCTAAACCGACAATCTTTTAATAAATTCCCGAATTAAGAAGAAGTCTTTAGATCGATAAATGCAACTCGTCTTTAGTCTTCTAACATGTAGCAGGAAATGTAGAACAGACTGTAGACTCGACCTTCTTCAAGATTGTCCAATTGGGGAATAGAAAGTCAACATCTTCAACTCACCAAATGCATTCCCGTTAACTTTGAAATAGCAAATCCCCTTAACTAAAATCCCTCCCAATCAAACAAGAACAGAAAGACGTTCATCAAGGAAATCCGCCTTGCAACTGGAAGCACTTTGTCATTAATCAAAATCAGCCCGTGTGAAGATGTTAACCAACGGCTCTTTAGAAGAAAACTCCATGTGAAGATGACCCGATAAGAAGAAGCTCGGTTCTTACATGAGTTTGGAGCCGTCTGACCATTAATTCTCAGAAACCATGCAGTAATTTCACACTTCTTCTCCCCCTCAAGAATTGCATACGGAGTTGCCATTCTTGATTAAATAAGTGAAAATCATCCGAATGTTGTATTCACACCTCTCCCCCGCAAAATAAGCACATGATGTCGCCATCTTCATTATAATCGAGCAAGTGGAATGAGAAAACAATCGGTGGTAGCCGGTTCACTTGATGACCAAGCGCATGGAAAAAGTATGAAGCATGTGGATGAGAATGGTCATAATAAGAAGATTTTCTTCTTGAGAAGATAAAGCGCCTTTGAAGCATACAATTTTCTTTTCTTTAGAGTACCGGGCATGAACTGTTGTGTTCATACGTCATAATCTCTCTTTTCAATCTCTTTTGGCAAAACATGTAATCACCCATTATCATTCAAGAGGCTCTTTGTAGTGACGGTGATGGAGAAAACCAGTATGATGAATTTGACCCTAAAGTAAACTACCCGAACACGTGACTTAAACTTGCACATATGTAACAAAGAGCGGTGCCGATTTCCATTAGCATCTCTAAGTACTCTCTATGTACTCTATACTCTTCAACCAACCAACATCAAGTATAAGGCGTCGACATTACCTCTTGAAAATCCACAATTGAATGTGACACTGAGCACTACAACGTAACTCCTTAAAGTGATAGTTATTTTGTAGTGCTAAGAGCCCAATTCCCCCAAGTGGTAAAAGAAAAGGTAAAAGACACCCAACAATAACTAGATTTCCAAGTCTTCATTTTTGATTAAGCTCGAACAAGGATCTTGAAGAATCTTCATCCATCCATCCACGATACCTTCAGATACTAAGTACACTCGCCCGTGATATTTCACTTCACCCTCAAATAAATAATAGTGAATTAACTCCGTTGTCATATCTTCTTGGTTAAAAGCTCAAATCTATCCTCCTTTGACGTTTTAATTGAACTATGATAATGGTTTTCATCCCGACCGTGGTTTAGTGAGCATACCCCCGTAAAACCATGTAATAACCAAACTGCCATGAAGACAACCCAAACACACACCCAATTCATGAAGTACACCCTTTTATCCCTTCTTTGAAGCAGAAACCGTAGCACCAGCATCAGATATGATCCCAGAATTACACTTCCCTTTCTCCAGGATGGTTCCATCATTACGGGATTTTACAATTCTATGGTTTAAACCGAGAAATAGTCTTTTGTGGGATTTTACAAAACCAAGAATAAACCATAAGATAGGTCCGGAAATGCACCTTACTATTATCAGGATGTTTCCATTGTTACGGGATTTTACAAGTCTATGATTTAAACCGAGAAATAGTTTCTTTCGTGGGATTTTACAAAATCAAGACTAAACCGTAAACAATGTCAAGTTGAATGTGTCATGACAGCATTGGTTTCGGTGAATATCAGTTTTTAGGGGAACATGCAGCGGTTAATCACCGATTCTTTCACCAACATCAACAACCATCAACCATCCAATAACCACTTTGGTAAACACATCATTCACGCATTCTGTCGGCTATTATGGTGACCATATGGTGAAGTAAACCCGATATGCCAAACTTGATCATGAAGTAAAATTCCCCAGATTTGTTACTTAAACTTGTACTAATCCTCGTGAAAAAGAAACGGTGTACCAAATGTACAAAACCTCTTGACAAATCCTCAACTGCGTAAGACACCGAAGTGATAGTTACTTTGTGGGTTAAGCGAGAAAAACTCACAAACGTAACTAAATAGCCAAGTCTTTATCACACTCTACAAATGCCCAAACAAGTCGTCTTCGCGGAGGGGTAGAAAGAAAGAAGACGAAAATAAGTAAACACCCCTGGAAGACCTCACTTCAAATCCAAATACGAAATACCGTCCAAACAACCCTGTCGTCAATATTTCCAATAAATACTTCAAGCCGAGATATAATATTCTTCGTGAAAAAGTATACACCAAAGTGCCAAACCTTATAACCCATCGAAACACAAAGCGAGTAAACTTGATGAACTTAATTCTTCTAAGTGATTGAAGATATCCGGGAATACTATTGTCATTACCGCAGAGAAACTCAAGGTTTGACTCATGGTTGGCTTTAGTGTTATTATTCCAACGGCGTGGGGAAGTGATGTAAAAGAAAGTTTACGAAGATAAAGAGGTACACAAGTGTGTGATGATCTCGATGTTATCGCAATCATCATGGGGAGAGATTGTGTACATTGGGGATGCTCATTGTCTCACTTGAGAGCTTAATCGATGATTCGAGATATAATCACTTATTTCGGAGTTGAAGATCCGAGAGATAGTCATCCGAGAGATAATCGGTGATTCGCCTGCTTCTTCAACGTTATCGGTTATTCTCTCTTTGGGCATTCGGGTACTTCGGGTTCTTGAGCTGCATACACTTTCTTCATTTTAAACTAACCCTAAATTCGCTCCACAACCCTAACTATTATCTCTGTCCGCCCCCACTTTCTATTTCACATAACCAAAAAAATAATCCAGTACTTATCTCCTCTTCAGCTTCAAAAGTGGGTTCATCCAAGCAACATGGATGGCTTGACGGACGAATAGTCTTAGCCACTGGGATGGTGTAGACTCGTTAACAAAGCTACAGGGATGGTTAGGGATTTGACTACGAGATAAAGTCACAGATCATAAGGTAGGTTTACTTTTTCTTTAATTGATATGAGCTTGAACGAATCCAAAGAAAATAGTTTTGAAGAAGTGTTTCACTTTTCATGTTCGGACACAAAAAAAAATGAGGCTATCTTTGAACATTTTTTCAATCGGTGATGTTATTCTATTTCGTGGAAATGACTCTTGATAGTCTTGTATTTCACGACAAATAGAAAGCTGAGGTTGATAATCATTCAAACGAACCAGAAGAAAGAACGAAATGGACCGTTTTGTTCTTTCTTTAATAGTTCGGATATTAAGAAGCTTGGCTTCTAATGATCGATGATGGACAAGGTTTAACAACAAAAAATCTTGAAAGATTATAGAAGTAATTGAACCGTTTCAGAGATCTGTTTATTTTTTTTGTTTGTCGATATGATTGATGAGATATATGAGTTAGGTTAGTTTGAGATATGTTGTTGTAGTAGATGGATTTGGGTTTGTTAAAATCTCGGTGTCACGGTTTTCATTTTGTCAAAAAAAAAACTTTGGACTGATGAAGATATGATTGAAACTGAGGTTCATGGTTTGGTAATTGTTTTGTGTTCGTTGGTCTTATCTTCTTTCATCTCATCTTCTAATTGTTCGGACAAGTCGCTACAAGTCACTGGTCTTGAGTCAATTTGCCAAACCAAGTCGCTAGCTTATTGACATAAGTCGCTACGACAAGTCATGTCAAGTCGCTATTGACTTTTATGTCAAGTCGCCATTGACTTGAGTTGACTAAAGAGTCAACTCGCTATGTCTCAACTCGCTACATGATATAAGTACAAGTCGCTAGGTCCATTTTGTGATTATTTCGATGAGTTTTCCGACAAGGTCCGACCATATTCATCTAAACCTAGAAAAAAAAAACATTAAACAGTTTCTTTTGACCCATTTGACCACTTAAATGACCACAAGATTCTGACCCAATAACCATCAAAGATTGGTACAAAATACATAACACAAGATACGGTAACTCAAATCAGTTTGGACCAAGAAAATGACACAAAACTGATATTAACCAACAGACAACATGACAATATTTTGCCCAATAAAGATACAGAATTTGAAAAAAAAAACTGTTATACCATAGAATGTAAACGGAAATAGTATTTTCCGACCATAGCGATTGCAAAGAAACAGTTTTAACAAATTTAAAATAACCACACAAATCAAAACAACACAAAACCTTGGCTCTGATACCATTTGTAGAATCGATAATATTTATCGTGTTGATGATTCGGGTGGTCTTGGATGATCAAAATACATGATAGCCATTTTAGAGAGAGAAAATAGAGAGATGGGTGTTCAAGTTAAAGACTTGCTTCAATAAAATGTAAAAGGTTAGACTGAAAGCACCACCCATTCCATGGATGGAAGGGGTATTTATAGTTCTGAATACACGACCTCCTATCGGCTGTGGATCGGGCATACGATGGGTAAAGACCCGTCCTTCCTCCACGGTGTTACACTCGCTAAACTAAACTAATAACTAACTAATAAACTGATAAATAACGTAACTAATGACATGTCTACAAGCTGACTTATGCTAGATAATATTTGGGGTGACCGACACTTTACTTATGGAATTTCCAATTCCTAACACATTTTACAACTATAACAAAACAGCTGAAAACTACAGAAAGTTTAAATTTGCTTCTGTAGCTTTTAACAGCTACTCGAAACTAAACCATTTACTTCACCCCTAAAAAATCCCTCTTTCCACACTGTCGAGTACTTCCTAACAAATATTGTTAACTACATGCATTTGCGATTGAACAATAAGCCTACACATCTTCTTACAAAACCGGTGGCATGACCACCTACTTATTGTTGTCCCAAAACTAGATCGATATTATACAAGTTGCAAAGTAAATGAATAAGTAAATTTTTTCTAAGTGTCTAACCATTGATTTCGAGTATGTACATACATATATATAAGGTTTGAATCGGTATGATTCAACCATTGTGTCCCTTCGGTTTTTAGTCCCAACTGTTTTAACTAATAACTAACTTTGTAACCGCTTTTAACTAACTTTCGGGTACAATCTTTCTAACTAACATATTTGGTCCTTCGAGTTCATAACATTACATAAGAAGCAATGGAGCGAGATTACTTGGTTCACATTCTCCTCCTTAATCTTGATCGTTGCTTCGTCCTCAATCTTGAACTCCGAGCATTTTCGCATTGTCACGAACTTCAATCTTGGTAGAGCCTTTGTTAGAATATCTGCTCTTTGTAGTTCTCCACTGACATGTTCCACATTGATGTGCCCATTCTCTACGCATTCCCGAATGACATGACAGTGAATGTCGATGTGCTTACTTCTTCCATGAAAAACTGGGTTCTTGACAAGTGCTATTGCTGAAACATTATCCACCTTCAGCGTTATCATTTTCTCTTCACATCCAGTTAATTCACTAAGTAGTCGCTTTAACCATAAGGCTTGACATGTTGCTGCAGTAGCCGCCATGAATTCTGATTCATATGATGATAGCGCCACTGTTGGTTGCTACTGAGTACACCAGGTAATGGGTGACTCTCCAAAATAAAATACTATCCCAGTAGTTCCTTTTTGGTTGGGACAATAGGTTTCTTCATGGAACTTGTCCATTTATATGCAATATTATGATTGGGATAAGACATGGTTGTGCAGATGTAAAAGTGGGACAATATTATGCAGTGATATGATGAATTGTACACGAAATATTTTAGAGGGAAAGAAACAAGAAATAACTGTTTTTGATAGATTAATATGTCGATAATACATGACTATTTATAAAGTACGAACAGGCATGTCCAAGGGTGTGATGGTTCACAATTGACCATTAGGATCATACCTTTCATGACATAATTGTCATCTGTAATCCTAACTAATATAGCGCCTATAAGCGTCAAATGTGACGGTTGGCACTCTTAATCTTCAACCTTATTGGTTGAAACCAAATTCTGATACATACATTAATAATACATAGTATAAAATGTCTTAGTGTACTTAGGAATAGAGCATTTGGACTTATAACTTCCAATACACTCCCCTAAGTTCAAATGGTTGTAGTCTTCTGCTTCTGATGTGGTTCAGATGATTGTAAAATCATCATGGTTGTCTTCCATCTTCCCTTCCTTCTTACTTGTTTCTGCTCCTTGATAATCGCTGAAATGAAATGGTTGGCTGGTGTCTTTGAGATCTTCAAGTTTTACCCCAAAGTGTTCAATCTTTTTGTCCCATTGAGTGTTCAGTGCAGTGGTTTGGGTCACAGGATCTTCACGACCATCATGGCATTTTCCTTTGCCTTTGAAGACGGATTCATCTGCTTCATAATGTGACACCCTTGCTGTGTTATAATAACAATTAAAAACACTCAAATATTGATTGTAACATTAAATGGATCTCCTTCCCATTTATTGTGGGTGGTAAGGGCCCTGGTATCTCTTTCTTAAGATGGACAGTAAAGAACCACTTATAAACTTTCATGAACTTTTTTCTGAAAATATCCCATTCTTGACTAACTATCTTATCATCTTTAATTAGATCTAGGAATGAAATATAATCATAAAAAGAGTTTATAGGGGTTGGAATATATACACCTTTTACAATAACATAATCACAGTCATGTGATTTGTCTGTAGCAGTTGGCTTTGATGGGCACATGTAGTCCATGTGTCCCTTTTCTCCACAGATATTGCAATTGTTGAGTTTAAGATATATGATATACAATAATAACATATAGACATCACAGAGTACACAGCGGAAGGCTTAGAATCATAATAGTTATTAACTAACTGAAATAAATGTGTAACATACCTCTTGCAATTTGGTTAGATCTCTTGAACAAAGAAGATGAAGTGGTTTAAAGAGTTGTCCCTTACCGTTTTACAACTCAAACCATTTGGTGTAACAATAGTGTGTTACAACCACGTTCTTGTACACACGAATTAACCATGAGTTAAAGTGATTGCTAGATCTAACACAAACCTTTGTTTTAATGGAAAAACAAAACCAAAACCCTAATAAATTAGGGTGTTCGGCCGATTATGCAAGAGAGAAAAAGAGTAGAGTTTAGGTTAATGTGTGTGCACAAAATTTAACCCTAAACTCTCACCCTAGGTTTGCTTATATATTGAATGGAAAACTTTGGGAAAAAGTTAGGGTTTTGGGTTGAAAAAACCCTCCCAAAAACGTTCATAATCAAAGGGGAACACCCAAATCTTTTCCTTTTATAACAATTTCACTATTAGTCCTTCTCTTTACATTTAACGACCGTTAGTCATTTTTCCGTTAAATACTTAACGATCGTTAGTCGGTTTTGTGTAATAATTAATCGTAATCATTAACATTAATTATTAACTTTAATTCTCATTCGTTAATGTGTGCAATCCCGTGGTCACGAGTTCGAATCCGGACATACGCGTTTTATAAATATATACATATTCCAACAGCTCCCACTTGGATATGTTTACAAAACATGTAATGACATTGGTTAGCGTCTAGCAACACACCAATGCCCCCGGTACAACTCGTGTATGGTTTTTTGGAGAAAAACCACTTTGATGATTCATAATCATATTCATCCTTTTGTTTCTAATACCATGTTAATAAGAATATAGATCTCACTCATTTCTTAATTAACTATTATGTTTCTCGCTTTATATGATTGATCAAGATTACTAATTCTTTTGAACATATTCCAGAAGACCTTGGGCATGGCCATGCAAACATCTTGACAACCCTACGAGGGGCCAGCAATATTATACTTCAAAATAAATTTGAAGGAAACAAATCCCGTTTTGACTACAAGCAGAATTCATAAATGTGACAACTCGTACTTTCAGGTCATTTCTAAAAACAATTCATGCTTCACTATTTTATCATTTATCGTAAACTAGGTTTACGAGTAACAAATTCGCGTAACCTTAGTGGTTTAGCTGCGAATTCATGATCATATCATTAAGGACATTTCATATAGACTAGGTTTAGTCTACATTTCATTAACATCATTATCATCATATTAGTTCATGCATGGTTTTGCATTTTTCATTAAAACGAATAATTTCATATTAAATATACGCTATCGCGTAATTCATTATTTTGAACAATTAATCCGATACTTCCAAAAATTTTCCGATATATTTTATACTTACATTAAGTTTATAAAAATAATATTATGAGTTTACCAGTGTTTTAAATTTATTTTGTATATAAATTGTTAAATTTATATTATTATGACGTTTTTCTTAAAAACTACACGATAATTATTATTTCACTCAAAATTGGCAAGAAACGTGTTTTTATAATTTTTATGACCTCAATATATTTTACTATGATCCGTTAAAAATTTATTTCTAGCTAACGCTACCCTAAATGCTCAAATGTATATACAAGTTACAACTTATATTTACTTAACTCACTTTACTTATACATTCTACATACATAATAAATAAAATTAAAAAAAAATGTATTATTGAAATACATACCCCCTTGGCCGGCAAGGGGGGTGACTCACCAAGAGTTGCTAGATTTTCTTTTCTTGTATAGATTTACACTCCAAATCTCTTACACACATTTCAATCAAATAATTTCAAAGTAAAAGTCAAGTTTCTCTCTTATTTTCTTCTCTCAAAACCGGCCACCCCAAGGATAGAAGAAGAGATCATCAAAAATTTCCCAAGTCAAGTTTTAACAATCTAGATACACTCTTTGTTTAGGTTTTGAAATAAAAACCTAGGGTGTTTAAGTTTAATCCTTTGTTCTTTTCACCTCATCAAGTTAACTTGTAAGCATTTCATATACATCATCATCTTTCCTATTTATTTCATATTCATTTCATTATATTTGAGCAAAACATGCAAGTCTTATGGATGTTTATACCACTTTTTACATTGTTTTTAAGAGTTATATATAAATAATCCATCCTATAATTACTCCTTGTTATATATTAGTTTTGGTGATGTCTAGGAAACCAAGACACCCTAAGAAGGTGTATGGTAGGATTAGAATAGCTTCGGAGTTGTTTTGAATGGGTTAGAATAGGTTTGGCGCGAGAAAAACTCATTTCGACAAGTTTGTAAAAGGGTCTGTATTTATTTTCAAAATCTGGAAAATCCGACATTAGACAAAACATTTTGGCCTAGATATTTAGAAAATATACTTTAAAACGAAACCATGGCCGCTTGAACGGATTAAAACGGAGTTATAACGAAGAAGTTATGAATTTTTCAATTTGGCGACGAAAAATATAATTTTCTGAAATTTCTGCAAGTTACGTCAAATTTGTTCGAGTCAAAAATGAAGCTTAGGCGTTATAAATTATTTCGACTCCTCCAAAAATATATAAATTACTTGGAGAACAAACTTTTGGAGAACTAAAGTTTTGGAGAACAAACTTTTGGAGAACTAAAGTTTTGGAGAACAAACTTTTGGAGAACAAGTTTTGGAGAACAAACTTTTGGAGAACTAAAGTTTTGGAGAACAAACTTTTGGAGAACAAGTTTTGGAGAACAAACTTTTGGAGAACTAAAGTTTTGGAGAACAAACTTTTGGAGAACAAGTTTTGGAGAACTAAAACTTTGGAGAACTAAAAATAGAGAACTAACTTTGAAGAACAAAAGAATTGGAGAACTATATTTTGGAGAACTAAAAGTTTGGAGAACTAAAAATGGAGAACAAAACATTTGGAGAACAAAATATTTGGAGAACAAACATTTGGAGAACAAAATATTTGGAGAACAAAAATGGAGTACATTTTCTTATAAAAGTGATGTCCTCTAGTAAGTTAATTTAAAAATGGTCAAGACGTTAAAGGATTATTTTCGACGAGAAGTATTGTTTTCAAAAATTCATAAGTGGTATAAATATCATCCGAATTGCATGCATAACATTACATCATGACTTATTACATATCATATCATTCATAATAGGTCAGTTTCGAGATCACGCTACTTTTCGGTGTACTCACTTTTGTCATCGTATCAATTCATCAAGTGAGTTTTCATAGCCCCGTCGTACATGTTTATACTTATTTTCAAACCTACGGGGGAGAATACATTGCACATCATTTTTATTACGATGCCAAGTATATCAAATTCATTTACATTGCTTAAGTTACCTCATGCCAATTGAATGTCCCCATTATATTACATGAACCGTTAATTTCATAGAAGCGAGGGTGAGTGGATAGATCTATCGAGGGTGACTCCTCCATCCGGGTTGGTGGATCCCAACTAGTCATACGGATGCATTTCATTTAATAACATTATTTGAGTTGTTTGGCAAACACTCTGTTGGGGCGAACATCATGATCAGTCTAGTTTCGGTGTCATGGACTTATAGCAATTGTAACATTTTTATGTGGCATATTTGTCATACAGGGTCTATACTTGCGTAGTCGTATAAAACATTTTCATAAACCTATGATTTCTCACCAACATTATTGTTGACCATTTTAGCAATGTATTTTCAGGTAACTAAGACATTCGCATCATGGCACGAATAAGGAACCCTCATAGAGTCGCGGCGTCGATGCGTCTCATTGTATATTATGGCATTTTCAAAACATCGTTTGGTTTGTAACGAACATATTTCCGCAAACTTTATCAACTTTTGGGACCTATTTTGTAACTCTGAATGCTTTAATTAAATATCAAACGATGTGATTTTAAACGACACTTTAGGTCGTTCAATATAACGTGATTGTGGTGCTATGACGATCAATCCCGTGAATTCCATTCACCGCAAAATGTAATTTGGGGTGTGACAGATTGGCATCGAGCTTGATTATAGAGAACTAGGTTGCATCATTGACCGTAGACTATAGCTACATTATCATAGCATCTCATCATTTCATCATAAGTGCATATTCACTTTACATGCGGATTCATATACACTTTATTCGAGTTATTTACTTTCATTTCACATCGGTTGTCACAGAGATGTCTTCAGATTCACATCCCATTACTATATCATCGGACACTAACATGGAAGATGTCTCAGCTGACACTAACATGGACGATGCCTTATCACCCATCACTGTAGTCTTATCTTCGATTGGCTCTACTTCAGCCCTACCACTTATAGTGACTGACACTGAGACCGAACCCTTTGAGTAGGGCGAAGTCGCACCTACCCCACATGTTAGCCCTGCACATGACCCGATACACCCACCATCACCACTACTATCATCATTATCATCTTCATCATACTATCTTAGGGATCCTATACCTACAGTGGACTTGCCGCTCAAAAAGCGTGCACGTTTTGACATCCCTGCATCACCCTCTTCAGAGCCCGAACCACCTGTTAGATTCGAGATAGGAGAGAGCTCTAAGTCTGTTGCTGCTAGACAGCCTTCCACTGAGACATTAGGGGCTCGTATAGATAGCCAACAGGTTCAGATAGATATGATGTTGCGACAGTTGGAGGAACTGTCATTAGATCGAGTGGAGGCCATTGAGGAGAAGGTTGAGGGCCTCGTGATAGGTAGGATTTCGATCGATGTCTCGTACCAGGGTTTAGAGACTAGGCAGTTAGAGAACAGGGAGCATATTGTTGAGTTGAGGCAGGAGATGCCTGAGTTATACTGACGAGCCGAGATGGCACAGACGAGTTCTGCCGTCGAGGCAGGAGTTGTCATTAGCTCGTGAGAGCATTGTTACCGCACAGGGTCAGATTAGCGAGTTGAGGGGTTTGGTTGCTAGCTTGACTACTCAGGTTCGAGATCTGCAGGATCGACCCGGCGGAGCACCAGGAGGTGCCTAGTGTAGACTTTTATCATGTATAGTTTTGACTACTATTATCCTAGTCACGAGGTGTGTGACATAGTTTAAAGAACTTGTTGTCTTTTGGTTGTTGTACAAACAAATATATCAAGTATTGACTCTACTATGTAGGAATGGTTTTACTATCTACGATATCGGTCCATGTAGGCCGAAGTTTTCATGTATATTATCCACGTGTGTTGTGATTATATTTGTGATATTTCGTGATTGTTCCGTTGTGATTTCATTTATATTATGCATGTTGTGGTTGTGGATATATATGTGTGATGTTTGTTTCTACTTACGGGTTTTCATAATTGTTTCATCTTATGGTTTTGAAGAGTAATGGCGCCAAAGAAAGCCACACAGAATTGACTCAAGCGGCTATGCAAAAGTTTGTGAGGATAGCATAGCGATGCTCTAAGGATCGAAAGAGCGTGGTGGCTGCTTGCCGAGGTCATGACTCTCGCCAAGCCGCTAGGATTCTTGAAGTCGCTAGACAAGAGGTCAAGTTGCTAGACAATGGCTGCCAAGCCGCCAGACTGCGTGCGGCAGCAGAAATGCAGGAGGGTCCGGAGTTAGAAGTTGTTCATATAAGGACTTCAAAAGTGGAGATCCCACTAAGTTTAGGGGTACTGAAGGGGCCACTGCCATGGTTCGATGGTTCGAGAAAATGGAGTCTGTGTTTCTGTTATGTAATTGCCCGGATGATAGCAAGGTTAAGTTTGCTATGAGTACACTACTTGATGGGGCAATGTCGTGGTGGAATTCGTATGCTCAGCCAATGGGAATGGAAAATGCTTTCAAGCTCACCTGGGAGCAATTCAAAGGTTTGGTAACAAAGAAGTATTGTCCGCGTACGAAAGTGAAAAAGTTGGAGACAGAATTCTATGAACTGGTAACTATGGGGTATGACATTGATACTTACATTCGGAGGTTTCAAGAATTGGCCGCGTTATGCCCATCTATGGTGTCGGATAACGAGAAGTTACTAGAGGCTTTCATTGGGGGACTTCCCCAGATTATCCAAGGAGACGTGATTTCTTTTGATCCACAAACGATTGAGGAATCTATTAGAGTGACTCAGAAGCTTATGGCACAAGTAGTGAAGAGAAGTAATATCACCAACACCAACCGAAACAACAACAACACCAACAACCGCTTCAATTACAACAATAACCGAACCAATTACACCAACAATAACAACAACAAACGAAAGTGGGACGACAACAGAGGTAGAAATGCTACTCAACAACCACCCAAGAGACAAGAGGTTGCAAAGGCTTATGTTGCAGGCTCGAAGGAAGGAAAAGGGTATACGGGGGTTTTGCCTAAGTGTGATAGGTGTTTGAGTCATCACAAACCTGGTCGTTGTCCTGATCCATGCGAGAACTGTAAGAAAGTGGGTCATCGAACTAGGGATTGCAAGTCGCCAACTATGGGGGAAAATCAGAAACAACAAGTGACATGTTTTGGTTGCGGAGAACGGGGACACTACAAGTCTGACTGTAAAAAGGGAAGGAACCAAGGAAATCAGAATCAAGGTGGAATGACGCAAGGAAGGGCCTACGTCATGGGAGGTGGAGAAGCTAGGGAGGACCCGAATGTTATCACGGGTACGTTCCTTATCAATAATCGTTATGCATCAGTTTTATTTGATTCGGGAGCCGATAAAAGTTTTGTGTCCACTACATTTGCACCTTTACTCAATATCAAACCAACCACATTAGACATATCATACTACATTGAATTAGCTAATGGTAACTTAGTTAGCACCGATACCATTGTACGTGGTTGCACACTCAATTTTCTAAATCATCCCTTCAATATAGACCTTATGCCCGTAGAACTTGGTAGTTTCGACGTCATCATCGGCATGGATTGGTTATCCAAACAACGTGCAAGAATCATTTGTGATGAAAAAGTTGTTCATCTTCCTTACAACGGCGAAACTTTGATCATTCGTGGGGAACAGTGGAACTAGACTCGATGATCATATCATGCATCAAAACGGAGAAGTACATAAAGAAAGGTTGTTTTGCTTTCTTAGCACATATAACCAAGAAGAAGTCGGAAGAGAAACGACTTGAGGATGTACCAATTGTTCGAGAATTTTCAAGTCTTTCCGAAAACTTACCGGGACTTCCACCGCACGTCAAGAAGAATTTCATATTGACTTAGTGCCCGAGTCGCACCAATCGGCGCGAGCACCTTACCGTCTAGCACCATCGAATGAAAGAGTTGTCTAATCGGTTGCAAGAACTTCTAGACAAAGGATTCATTAGGCCAAGTTCCTCGCCTTGGGAGCACCGGTCTTGTTTGTGAAGAAGAAAGATGGATCTTCGTAATGTGTATAGATTATAGAGAGTTGAACAAGTTAACGGTGAAGAATCGTTACCCACTCCCCGGATCGACGACTTGTTCGATCAATTGCAAGGCTCTAGTATCTACTCAAAGATTGACCTCGGTCGAGTTACCATCAACTTAGAGTTCGGAGGAGGATATTCAAAACATGTTTAGAACACGTTATGGTCATTACGAGTTTCAAGTGATGTCGCTCGGATTAACTAATGCACCTGCAGTATTCATGGATCTCATGAATAGAGTATGTAAACCGTATTTGGACAAGTTTGTGATAGTATTTATCGACGACATATTGATTTACTCAAAGAGCAAAGAAGAGCACGAAGAGCATTTAAGAACGATTTTAGGGCTACTCAAGAATGAGAAGTTGTATGCCAAATTTTCGAAGTGTGATTTTTGGAATCACAAAGTGCAATTTCTTGGTCATGTCATTGATAGTCAAGGATTACAAGTTGATCCCGCAAAGATTGAAGCCGTAAAAGATTAGGCTACTCCAACAAATCCTATGAAATCCGACAATTTCTAGGACTCATGGGTATTACCAAGATTCATTGAAGGTTTTCAAAGATAGCTAAAGCTTTGACCAAGTTGACACAGAAAAATAAGAAGTACGAATTGGGAAAGAAACAAGAAGTCGCTTTTCGGTTGTTGAAGCAAAAGCTTTGCGGGCGCTAATTTTGGCACTACCGAAGGAATTGAGAACTTCGTGGTATCGCGATGCTTCACATAAAGGGCTTGGGGCTGTTTTAATGCAAAACGAGAAGGTGATAGCGTATGCTTCTCGACAACTTAAGGTTCATGAGAAGAATTACACCACTCAAGATCTCGAATTAGGGGCCGTAGTTTTTGCACTCAAGATTTGGAGACACTACCTCTACGGTACAAAGTGCACAGTGTTTACGGACCACAAGAGTTTACAATATGTTCTTGATCGAAGGAACTTAACATGAGGCAACGTCGTTGGTTGGAATTACTCGTGATTATGATTGTGAAATCAAGTATCACCCGGAAAAGCCAATGTTGTGGCCGATGCTCTTAGCCGGAAAGAAAGACCCAAACCTTTAAGAGTTCGATCATTAGGAATGACGATCCGTTCACCTTTACCATCGAAAATCCACGAAGCACGATCAAGGCACTTAAGGAGGAAAACCGACCAAGTGAAAAGCTTTATGGTATGCCCAAAACGCAAATGGTTTTGTAAAAGAGCGGATGGAGTATTATGTTTTAAGGATAGAATGTGGGTACCATTGTATGGCGGGATACGAGAATTGATTATGCATGAGTCGCATAAGTCAAAGTATTCTATTCACCCGTGATCCGATAAGATGTATCGGGATCTCAAGAAACTTTATTGGTGGCCGAACATGAAAGCGTAAATTGCCACGACGTTAGCAAATGCCTTACTTGCTCTAAGGTAAAAGTCGAATATCGAAACCTTCGTGATTACTCCAACAACCGAAATTCCTCAATGGAAATGGGAACGCATTACAATGGACTTTGTTACGAAACTTCCTAAGACATCGGAGGTTACGACGCTATATGGGTAATTGTTGATCGTCTTACCAAATCACCCCATTTCATACCAATTAGAGACTTATTCCATGGAACAACTCACTAGACTTTATGTCAAAGAAATAGTCTCGAGGCACGGTGCACCAATTTCTATCATTTCCATGAGATAGTCGATTCACTTCAAACTTCGGAAATCATTACAAGATTCATTTGGAACTAAATTAGAGATGAGCACAAGATATCATCCACAAACCGATGGTCAAAGTGAAAGGACAATTCAAACGTTAGAAGATATGCCGAGGGCATGTGTGATTGATTTTGGAAATGGTTGGGCTAACCATTTGCCATTGATAGAATTCTCGTACAACAATAGTTATCACACCAAGATAAAAGCGGCACCATTCAAGCACTTTATGGTCGAAAGTGTCGATCACCGTTTGTTGGGCCGAGGTTGGAGATGCACAAATCTTGGTCCACAAATGGTACGGAAACAACAGAAAAGATAGTTCATATCCGAGATAGACTCGTAAGCGCCGAAGCCGACGTAAAAGTTACGCAGATGTTAGACGCGAAACCATTGGAATTTCAAGTTGGCGACAAAGTGATGTTGAAAGTATCGCCTGGAAAGGCGTGGTACGATTTGGAAAAGCGGGAAGTTGAACCCGAGGTACATTGGGCCATTCAAGATTTTGAGCGAGTCGGCCCCGTAGCTTATCGACTTGATCTTCCGTCGAACTTAGTCATGTACACAACACGTTTCACGTTTCGAACTCAAGAAATGTCTTTCGTCGAATCACTCGTTATTCCATTGGAAGAAATTCAACTCGACGATAAACTCAATTTTGTGGAAGAACTGCGAAATCATGGACCGCGAGGTCAAGTAGTTGAAACAAAGTCGTATTCCTATCGTGAAGGTTCGCTGGAATTCTCAAAGAGGTCCTGAGTTTACTTGGGAACGGGAAGACCAGATGCGCCTCAAATATCCTCATCTTTTTACCGACAACACCGTAGGACCCAACAAGGACTGAATTCAGGGACTGAATTCCTTTTTGGATGGGCGAATGTGACAACTCGTACTTTCAGGTCATTTCTAAAAACAATTCATGCTTCACTATTTCATCATTTATCGTAAACTAGGTTTACGAGTAACAAATTCGCGTAACCTTAGTGGTTTAGCTGCGAATTCATGATCATATCATCAAGGACATTTCATATAGACTAGGTTTAGTCTACATTTCATTAATATCATTATCATCATATTAGTTCATGCATGGTTTTGCATTTTTCATTAAAACGAATAATTTCATATTAAATATACGCTATCGCGTAATTCATTATTTTGAACAATTAATCCGATACTTCCAAAAATTTTCCCGATATATTTTTATACTTACTTTAAGTTTACAAAAATAATATAATGAGTTTACCCAGTGTTTTAAATTTATTTTGTATATAAACTGTTAAATTTATATTATTATGACGTTTTTCTTAAAAACTACACGATAATTATTATTTCACTCAAAATTGGCAAAAACGTATTTTTATAATTTTATGACCTCAATATATTTTACTATGATCCGTTAAAATTTATTTCTAGCTAACGTTACCCTAAATGCTCAAATGTATATACAAGTTACAACTTATATTTACTTAACTCACTTTACTTATACATTCTACATACATAATAAATAAAAAAAAAAAAAATGTATTATTGAATACAT
This sequence comes from Chrysanthemum lavandulifolium, assembly GCA_022545495.1. Lineage (NCBI taxonomy): Eukaryota > Viridiplantae > Streptophyta > Magnoliopsida > Asterales > Asteraceae > Chrysanthemum > Chrysanthemum lavandulifolium. The sequence continues at coordinate 31,554,116 of CM040244.1, read as the reverse complement.
ACCCCTTGGCCGGTCAAGGGGGTGACTCACCAAGAGTTGCTAGATTTTCTTTATTGTATAGATTTACACTCAAATCTCTTACACATTTCAATCAAATAATTTCAAAGTATAAAGTCAAGATTTCTCTCTTCTTTTCTTCTCTCAAACCGCCACCCCAAGATCAAGAAGAGATCATCAAAATTTTCAAGTCAAGTTTTAACAATCTAGATACACTCTTTGTTTAGGTTTTGAAATAAAACCTAGGGTGTTTAAGTTTAATCCTTTGTTCTTTTCACCTCATCAAGTTAACTTGTAAGCATTTCATATACATCATCATCTTTCCTATTTATTTCATATTCATTTCATTATATTTGAGCAAAACATGCAAGTCTTATGGATGTTTATACCACTTTTTACATTGTTTTTAAGAGTTATATATAAATAATCCATCCTATAATTACTCCTTGTTATATATTAGTTTTGGTGATGTCTAGGAAACCATGACACCCTAAGAAGGTGTATGGTAGGATTAGAATAGCTTCGGAGTTGTTTTGAATGGGTTAGAATAGGTTTGGCGCGAGAAAAACTCATTTCGACAAGTTTGTAAAAGGGTCTGTACTTATTTTCAAAATCTGGAAAATCCGATAGTAGACAAAAAATTTTGGCCTAGATATTTAGAAAATATACTTTAAAATGAAACCATGGCCGCTTGAACGGACTAAAACGGAGTTATAACGAAGAAGTTATGAATTTTTCAATTTGGCGACGAAAAATATAATTTTCTGAAATTTCAGCAAGTTACGTCAAATTTGTTCGAGTCAAAGATGAAGCTTAGGCGTTATAAATTATTTCGACTCCTCCAAAAATATATAAATTACTTGGAGAACAAACTTTGGAGAACTAAAGTTTTGGAGAACAACCTTTTGGAGAACTAAAGTTTTGGAGAACAAACTTTGGAGAACAAGTTTTGGAGAACAAACTTTGGAGAACTAAAGTTTTGGAGAACAAACTTTTGGAGAACAAGTTTTGGAGAACAAACTTTTGGAGAACTAAAGTTTTGGAGAACAAACTTTTGGAGAACAAGTTTTGGAGAACAAACTTTTGGAGAACTAAAGTTTTGGAGAACAAACTTTTGGAGAACAAGTTTTGGAGAACTAAAACTTTGGAGAACTAAAAATGGAGAACTAACTTTGGAGAACAAAAGAATTGGAGAACTATATTTTGGAGAACTAAAAGTTTGGAGAACTAAAAATGGAGAACAAAACATTTGGAGAACAAAATATTTGGAGAACAAACATTTGGAGAACAAAATATTTGGAGAACAAAAATGGAGTACATTTTTTTATAAAAGTGATGTCCTCTAGTAAGGTAATTTAAAAATGGTCAAGACGTTAAAGGATTATTTTCGACGAGAAGTATTGTTTTCAAAAATTCATAAGTGGTATAAATATCATCCGAATTGCATGCATAACATTACATCATGACTTATTACATATCATATCATTCATAATAGGTCAGTTTCGAGATCACGCTACTTTCCGGTGTACTCACTTTTGTCATCGTATCAATTCATCAAGTGAGTTTTCATAGCCCCGTCGTACATGTTTATACTTATTTTCAAACCTACGGGGGAGAATACATTGCACATCATTTTTATTACGATGCCAAGTATATCAAATTCATTTACATTGCTTAAGTTACCTCATGCCAATTGAATGTCCCCATTATATTACATGAACCGTTAATTTCATAGAAGCGAGGGTGAGTGGATAGATCTATCGAGGGTGACTCCTCCATCCGGGTTGGTGGATCCCAACTAGTCATACGGATGCATTTCATTTAATAACATTATTTGAGTTGTTTGGCAAACACTCTGTTGGGCTAACATCATGATCGCCTAGTTTCGTGTCATGGACTTATAGCAATTGTAACATTTTTATGTGGCATATTTGTCATACAGGTCAATACTTATGTAGTCGTATAAAACATTTTCATAAACCTATGATTTCTCACCAACATTATTGTTGACCGCTTTAGCAATGTATTTTCGGTAACTAAGACATTCGCATCATGGCACGAATAAGGAACCCTCATAGAGTCGCAAGGCCGACGCTGCCTCATTGTATATTATGGCATTTTCAAAACATCGTTTGGTTTGTAACGAACATATTTCCGCAAACTTTATCAACTTTTGGGACCTATATTGTAACTCAATGCTTTAATTAAATATCAAACGATGTGTTTTAAACGACACTTTAGGTCGTTCAATATAATCTGTGATTGTGGTGCTATGACAACAATCCCGTGAATTCCATTCACGCAAAACAAGTAATTTGGGGTGTGACAATAACATTCGCAACACTTCTGAAAACAACCCTGTTGGAATCGCTCCTAAACCTTAATCAAGTGTTAGTAATTCATATGTAATAGTTAGCTTATTTATGGTCTTTATGTTTATTATTAGCTTAAGCTTATGTAGAAGGCCCATGAGCTTAGACCCAAGCCCATAAGGAAAAGGATGGGAACTAGGAGTGTTGCCCTAGCTTCCATCCTATAAATACTCTTGTATAACCCTCACTTGAGGGTTGGTTGTTCATTTTATTCACTCTCTTTCACTCTACGCCTAACCGTCCGAGTATAACGTGTGTGCGTGTGTTTAACGTGTTCAACCGACCTCTATCTCTTCTCTATTTCTTACGTTGATGCTTGTGTTGTAAAACTAGTGACCTAACAGTGGTATCAATCACCAAATAGTTGGGTGAATGTATTGTTCTTGAAGTGGGTTTTTTGGTCCTACGCGTAGAACATATACCGTTCGTCTTTGATACTTTGAGTTGCTTAAAAACGCATTTTTTACACTTTTTAATCCAAGATTCTTGTACTTTCAATGTTTTGAGGTGTTAAAATAACTGTTTTTGGCAAAATGTTTCAACCTTTACGTGTGGATCATCGTTTTTAAGCTAGTTTTTGTACGAGGGTTTCGCTCTACGCGTAACTGTGTTAGACGCTTTGGATCATCAAGTTACATACTTTTGTGTTATCTTGGTGATATTAAAGCTATTTCAACACAAAAATCTGGCTTAGAAACATCTTTGGGCAACAATCAATTTTACGAGTAGTTCTACGTGTAGTAAAACCCTAAAACTACGCGTAACTCACTCCTTGGTTTGATCTTCAGTCTCGTGGTTTACTTTGTGTTTTCTTGCTTGGATAAGCCTGAAAATATTTCAACTTTGGATATCCTTTGCACTGTGATAGTGTAAAAGATCACTTGGGATAAAACCCTAAAATTACGCATAAGCATAAAGCTTACGCGTAGAAAATCCTACGCATAAGATTTATCTTACGCCTAAGCTTAGTCTTACGCATAAGATTATCCTACGCCTAAGTTTTCTACACCTAACTTCTTGTTTTACGCATAACTTTAGTGCTTTTTCCTTACTTACGCTTAAGCTAAACCTACGCGTAACTCTCGCTGTTACGCTTAACTTTGGTGTTTTTACGCATAAGTGCTACTTGGTTTATTGTGATTTCTACGCCTAAGGACAATTCATCAACAAAGGTTCATTCGACTACAAAGATCCATTTTACCAACACAAGTTTTCAACATGTCACAACCACCATACCCTAACTATTTCCCTTACACTTATTCTCAACGTCAACAACAACTAAGTCCACAACATCAACAATGGAATCAACAACAAGCAATTTATCAACAACAATTTAATCAACAACATACTCCACAATTTGCTGCAATCCCACAACCTCTAATGGTTCAACCACCAACAAGTCTTCAAGTACAACCATACACAAATGAATTCAATCAACATCCATCAAGGAACACTATGAAGGAACCCACTTGGTTTGCAAAGATGTGTGAAGCTTTAAGCAGCCAACAATCAATTCATGAGGCTGGATCACTTGATAGACCTCCAATGCTCACTCCAAGAAACTACGATCAATGGGTGATAAGGTTCTTTAGGTTTTGTGATCTGAAGAAGCCACATGGAAAATTCTTAAAGATGGTTGATAACGCTACACGCGTCGTTGGGGGTCAAGGAAACTTCCTTTTCTTCGAGCAAGTTTTATAACACCCTAGGCAGTAAACCTAATCGTTGTAGTGTAGTAATTAGGGTAAGCCACGGGTATTGATATCTGATGTGCCCGGTTGGTGCAAGTTTTAAATTTATAAAAGGTGAATTACCAATATTACCAATAACACATATGAGCAAGTATACTCGTCCGTTATAGCAAGATTATGAAGGTAAGTCGGGATCGTTCATAGGATTTGAGTGAATCTAAACACAAGTTTGAATTAACGAGTCTATCCAAAACATATATTAAAGCAAATAGGTATAATGAAATTCAGATGATTAAAACTACACTTGCTTAAACTAGTTTCATATCATAGATTAATGTGATTGTGTTAACCTCTTAACATGTTGGTTGTGATAATTAGTTGGTAGACTAATCTATTGTTCTTACAAGTCAAACTTTGATCAAGAGTTTAGTTTATAAAACAAGCATTAAGTTTAACCAATCAATTCAAGATCAATTCAAGTTTCATAAGTCTACATACATAAACTTAAACACAAAACATCCTCTTGTTCATCAAATTGCTTAAGAAATGGTCAATACAAAGGTAACCGATCAAAGACAAAAGGCTACAATTGATTCTCAACAACTAATCTTACGACCATTTAGATGTTTCCAACCAATCCAATTTGATAATCAAAAGCGTTTCTATTACAACCACACCTTAGTTCCTTTGTATAATCAAGAATAATGGGTAAAACAATCATCCATAGACAAAATGATTATGACTAGTTGAATAACACGAAGTTCTTTCGACCCCAACGATTATTGTCAATTAGCCAAACTTGATTAACAAATGTCACTATGAAACTTTAGCACAATTGGATCTTAGAATCAACTTGAAATTGAACTAAAACATGTTAACACAATCACATACTAATCATATGATAATTAACATCATTTAAGCAAGTGCATAAAGAAACTAGCCACTCATAGCAAACATAAACATAAATTCAGTACTTTGAACATTAGAAAACATGATTAAAGGTCTTACAATGATTGAAATGAGATTACAAATGATGTAGTAATGATGCCTCAAGTATTGGTGATGACTTTTGATGGTTTGACCTCCAAATGATGACTTCTTGGACCTCCAAAGTTTCTGGAACTTTATGAACGAATTTAGGCTTGAGAGAGTAGTAGTGGTGGTTAGATAGGTGTGAGAGAAGATCTCAAGTTGTGTGTGTGAAATGAGGTTGCAAAGGCCTCTATTTATACTACTTCCAAGCCTAGGGGTATTAAATGTTGAACTTGGCCTCCAAGGAGTAAGGAAGGACTAGAATATACCAAGAGAAGGACCTAGAATCGCTTGGATGCAAAGGGAAGCTTAGTGATGAAGATTTGACAATCGCAGCTTCTCCAACCGGATCGGTCATATGACCAACCGATCCGCCGGTGTTCAACAATACACACCGACCGATCCGGTCATGGGTCATGACCGATCGTTGGTTATGGCAAAACAGAATTCGACCAACTTCCAACCGATCCGCCGAAGTGTAACCGGATCCGGTTGATCTTCGAGATACAAAACTTGATCTTTCTCTTCACTGCCTTGTAGAACTTGGTTCTTCAATCACTAAAGTCTTCAAAGGTCCTTGAGATTTAGCTTTATCGAAACGGAATCTTCGATTAGCCGCATATTTCCACATTTTCCTCCATTTCCACGCACTTGGTTATAAATACTAGACAAACATCTCTAGATACGATTAAGTACTAAAATCATAAATATAACCAAATAACATATATAAAAGTACATAATGCTACTAAAACATGCACAACTGAGTGTTATCAAATTCCCCACACTTAAACTTTGCTTGCCCTCAAGCAAATCTAGGAAAACATCCACCGTACAAGATCGTGATTATGAAAAATGTGATGCAAATCAACCAAGTATAAATACAAGAGAGGATTCATCAATTATGCTTTATAAAGGTGAAACATCAAGATGTTTGACAATATCCAATGATTTTCTTGCATGATAAACATTTCAGAACACCTCACGAAAAAGGAAAATATAATTTACTCAATCACTCATTTTTAGTGGAGTAACAAGATAAATCACACTCATTGCTCAGTCATGATTAGATTATTACCATAAGCTTGTACAAGAAACAAAACTCCACCGACGTGGCGTGAGCACCAAGTAAAAACATCTAAAGAGGACTTTTATTCGGGTTATAATGATATGGCTAATGGTTAAGGGTATGGATAAGGCATGGGAATGTTTATGAAATTGGTGTTAAAATAAAATGAAATCAAGTCTAATACCCATGTTGCTAGCTACCAAACATTCCACGAACCAAATAAATGATTATAGCTTCAATTTCTTCTTTTCCGCTTTCCACAGCTTTTTGCTTTGCCATGACAATTGTTCTTCGATCATAGCACATTGGCTATTATTTTCATACTTTCAGCACAACTTTTTTTTTTTTTTTAACTAATCATAAACTCAACACATGGCTCAATCAATCACATAGGATGTGGTACTCATAATCATTTGAACAATCTTCACTTTCCATGAAACTAGCAACCAACCGTTAGACATTGATATGGGATAGGCTAAGGTTTAAAATGTAAAATCTTTTGTATTTTCCGGGTGAAGCAAAATGAAAGTGGATGGCTCGAAGGTGTAACTAGGGGTATCTAGTGCTAAAATGAGCACTACAAATGGGTCCATGTGGGTGGTTAACTAACCAATGAGGCTAGCTAATATATCATTAGATGTAAAATGGAAGGCCATTGGGTTAAATCCTAAGGTGCCTCTTTATCACACGAATTTACTTATATCGCACGAATGCAATCTCACCATGGTCCGGTAATGATTTACAAGCACAAGTTCTAGAATAAATAAAATCACCCACACTCATAGCAAAAGATCCAAGCATAAAAGATGTATGCTAATAAGAAATAGGATCAAATCCTCACAATTTAGTGGAAAGGGTATAATATGTGCTAGCAAATGTTTATCGATCCCGAATGGATTGCAATAGTAATCGGAACACATCTCAAGTTTCAAATATTACCAATTTTACCAAGGAATGATCCGATTATTCTAATAGATAATCCTAAAAGTGTGAAACAACTAGATCACAAGGGCAAACAAAATTTTAAATATAAGCATGAAAACTCTAATTTTCCTATTCACCCCCCACACTTAAGTTAAACATTGTCCTCAATGAAAACGAACTTCAAAGTATAGAAATAGGGAAAATAGAGATGAAACCAGATATGTCAACGAGTTTATCACTTAAAATTTTTCTTCATTCTAAGCGCCCATCGGAGAAATCATCACCGCACACAATCTTATAAACAAACAAAAGGTTTTATTAAAAGGTGCCCCCCACACTTAAGTTCAACCAAAGGTTTAAAATTTGGGAATGACCACAGAAAATCAAAGCACACGGGTTGCCTCCAGAAGCGCTTGTTTTATTAATGAGTCATCACCGACTCGAATCTTCCCAAGTTAGGATACTTTGACCATACTGGTTCAAATGGGGAATTTCAGCTCTTAAACATTGAGGGTATGGAATCTTTGGTTTGTACTCCACAATGGATGGGAATACATTTGATTCTTTTGGTTTGACCATGATACGCCTCTTTCGTTATTTCAAACGCTTGGTCAATTTCATTAGAAAAGAGGACGGTGGCTAATCTTTATGATTTTTCTGAGGATCATCGGACTTTCCACCCCAAATGAATATTGCATCCACATTTTCAAAGTGAGTTAAAGGAGGTGGCTTAGTCCTACCGTTTGGATTTTGTGGTTCAGACCATTTGTCTATCTTTCTTTCCAGTTCTCCATTCCAGTTGCCTCCAATTTCGTTGAAAACCTTATCACCAACATGATTGTGTTCAAGACCTTTTAATTGCGTCATTGGGATATGCATGGTGCAACCCTCAAGTAACACGGTTGGTGAGTTAGACATGATTTGGTTCAGATTTGGCGTGGTTGGAATATGCTCGGTCTCGTCCTCTTCTAATATAAATTCATCCTCACCCTTATCGCTCTCGTATTGAATTGAGGGTGGTTCGTGAGACAAATTCATGTCTAGAGTTGGAATCTGTGGTGTAAGGAAGAGATTCAACGTGATGGACTTCTGCTCCTTACTTAATCTTTCTATCCTCCTCCAAGTCTTGGCTTATCACTTGTTGATTCCTTCTTCCTTGATCGACTTTATGTTCCAATTCAACCAATGTGTTCGCCATATTCTCATTGGCTTTTGTCTGACCGGCCATCCATTCTCTCATCATCTCCTCCGGTGAGGTTTTAGGTGTATTGAAATGTTGTGATGGATGAGGTATTGTATTCCATGACTAATATCGAGGATATGTATGGGTTGGGTTGTGATATGGATAGAGTACAATTTCTGAATTCGTCATAATATCCGCCGTGATATCCTTCATGTTGAGCGTGGTTCGCTTCCATGGGATCACACATCGGCGTGTCATCCTCAAAGATCGTGGTTTGAAGCTTGGTGATTATTTCGCAGCTCCATCATCTCCTCCGTATGTTTATGAATTGGGTAGCGATGTTTGTTGAGAGAGCTTCCAATTTCTCGATCAATGAGGCATGATCGGTATTGATGTTGCTTCCACCGGCGAAACAACGATATTCGATTGGAATCGCTCGAGAAACCACTACTTGTGAAGATAGCGTTGACATACTCGTTTCTTGTTTGTGGTGGACGGCACGCCTTATCATTTGATGGTTTAGGTTGGATTGGGTATTACTTGGCAATGAACCGATGGTCTAGAGGAATGTTGGTCGAAATCGCTAAACTTGTTTTCAAGATCTTGGATAGATGCTTGATGATTTTTCCGTCCTTGCTCAACTTTGGCTTTGAGATTGAAAAATTGATTTTGATAAAATCATTTGCGATTTTGAGCGACCCACGAATTCTCTCATGGTTTTCTCGAATTCAGCTTTCTTCCATCTTTTGTCGGGATTTTGTGGTGGTGGATCGTCGGTTCGTGGTTGAGAATCACGGTTGTCATCCCTTGGTCGGCGATCTTGCCAATTTCGCATTTCGACCGTAATGATCACTACGATATCCTCCTCCACGGTATCCTCCTTGATCATAACTCGCTTCTCCTTCCTTCGTCCACCCATAGGTTTATCGTCGCACTCGGACGATTGATGATTTCCTCCACAATTGTTGCATCCGTCTCGCATTTCCTTCATTTCATCTTTGATATCTTTGTACCGCGAGTCGATTTTTAGGTTAACGCCCATCTTCTCCATGAGTTTTGAGGTATCGGTGTTTTCGACAAAAGCAACGGTTTTCGGAGAGGTTTGGTTTTGGAATCTTTGGACCAATCAAGTTTGAGAAGTACTGATCCTCGAGCAATTGATGTGCATCGTTAGAGTCTTATAGAGAAAATTCCTCCAAAGATCAAGGATGCCTTGAGAGATTTCATCTAGTCCATGGTAAAAGATTTGGATGATGGTTCCTTTTGATAATCCATGTCCATGACAACCACGAGCGGATCTTTCATTCAAGCCAAGCTTCAACAAGTGATTCGTTTGGGTTTTGGTTAAAAGCACAATTTCTCCCATTAATCGATCAAACATGGCGGTGGAAAGAATCGGCTCACAAAAGCTTGCCTCATCTCCTCCCAAGTATTGATGATTCCTCGGGTTAATTCATTGTACCATACTTTAGCATCTTCAAGCAGTGATGATGGGAAAAGTTTGAGTTTGATGGCATTGACATCGGTGTCGCCATAACGGAACATGCCGCAAATTTCGATGAATTCGCAATGTGCTTATGCTTATTGGCCACGCGACGCCATCGAATTGTCGATCCTTGATCATAGAAAGGTGGTTTCCTTCACGGTGAAGTTGTCACCAAGGTTAATAGCAACAATAGCACTTTCGGGGTTGGTGCTACGGTTCGTTGGTTCCCACATGGGTTGATCATCCGCCATGGGAAAAGGTAAATTGGTGAAAGGGTTGTAAACAACTTTGGCTTCAATGAGGTTAACAAATGGTGGGTTTGGTACTCTTGGTACACGATTTTCCAATGGTATGAAACGTGTTCTCCTTCTTCTTCGAATCAAACGCTCGGGTTGGTAAGAGGTGTAATTGGTTCTATTCTCACGCCGAAAGTGTTCATACAATGACCTAGAGAATCCAGCAATATCTAAACACACGGACAAACAACGAAAATAGTTTTTAGAGATAGATTAGGTAACCGGATCGGTTATGGATGCGACCGATCGGTTAGACCAATGAAAGTTATGGGACAAATTGTAACCGATTCGGTTGAGGGCAACCGAATCCGTTAAGGTTTCGAGATTTTTTTTTTTTTTTTTTTTATTTTGGGTTGAAACGACTTTGGGAAATTCAAAACTTGTTGAAACACAATCAAATCCCCGCATGGCGCCTTAAAACTTGATGTGCCCGGTTGGTGCAAGTTTTAAATTTATAAAAGGTGAATTACCAATATTACTAATAACACATACGAGAAAGTATACTCGTCTGCTATAGCAAGATTATGAAGGTAAGTCGATCGTCATAGGATTTGAGTGAATCTAAACACAAGTTTGAATTAACTGAGTCTATCCAAAACATATATTAAAGCAAATAGGTATAATGAAATTCGGATGATTAAAACTACACTTGCTTAAACTAGTTTCATATCATAGATTAATGTGATTGTGTTAACCTCTTAACATGTTGGTTGTGATAATTAGTTGGTAGACTAATCTATTGTTCTTACAAGTCAAACTTTGATCAAGAGTTTAGTTTATAAAACAAGCATTAAGTTTAACCAATCAATTCAAGATCAATTCAAGTTTCATAAGTCTACATACATAAACTTAAACACAAAAACATCCTCTTGTTCATCAAATTGCTTAAGAAATGGTCAATACAAATGGTAACCGATCATAGACAAAAGGCTACAATTGATTCTCAACAACTAATCTTACGACCATTTAGATGTTTCCAACCAATCCAATTTGATAATCGTAAAGCGCTTCTATTACAACCACACCTTAGTTCCTTTGTATAATCAAGAATAATGGGTAAAACAATCATCCATAGACAAAATGATTATGACTAGTTGAATAACACGAAGTTCTTTCGACCCCAACGATTATTGTCAATTAGCCAAACTTGATTAACAAATGTCACTATGAAACTTTAGCACAATTGGATCTTAGAATCAACTTGAAATTGAATTAAAACATGTTAACACAATCACATACTAATCATATGATAATTAACATCATTTAAGCAAGTGCATAAAGAAACTAGCCACCATAGCAAACATAAACATAAATTCAAGATTTGAACATTAGAAAACATGATTAAAGGTCTTAAAATGATTGAAATGAGATTACAAATGATGTAGTAATGATGCCTCAAGTATTGGTGATGACTTCTTGATGGTTTGACCTCCAAATGATGACTTCTTGGACCTCCAAAGTTTCTCGGAACTTTATGAACGAATTTAGGCTTGAGAGAGTAGTAGTGGTGGTTAGATAGGAAAGAGAGAACATCTCAAGTTGTGGTGTGTGAAATGAGGTTGCAAAGGCCTCTATTTATACTACTTCCAAGCCTAGGGGTATTAAATGTTGAACTTGGCCTCCAAGGAGTAAGGAAGGGACTAGAATATACCAAGAGAAGGACCTAGAATCGTTTGATGCAAATGGGAAGCTTAGTGATGAAGATTTGACAATCGCAGTTTTCCAACCGGATCGGTCATATGACCAACCGATCCGGTTGGTCTTCAATAATAACACACCGACCGATCCGTTATGCGGGTTGCGACCGATCGGTTGGTTATGGCAAAACAAGAATTCGATTAACTTCCAACCGATCCGCTAAAAGTGTAACCGGATCCGGTTGGATCTTCCGAGATACAAAACTTGATCTTTCTCTTCACTGCCTTGTAGAACTTGGTTCTTCAATCACTAAAGTCTTCAAAGGTCCTTGAGATTTAGCTTTATCAAACGGAATCTTCGATTAGTCGCATATTTCCACATTTTCTCCATTTTCAAGACTTGGTTATAAATACTAGACAAACATCTCTAGATACGATTAAGTACTAAAATCACGCAAATATAACCAAATAATGATATAAAAGTACACATAATGCTACTAAAAACATGCACGATTTGAGTGTTATCAATATCGCTCTCTAGGGAATAGGAATGCCGAAGAAGTTACTACGCTAAGGTTGGGGTTGAGGAAGATTATTTTTATCTTTTATGTTTTTAGAAATTGGAAAGGTATAATCTCGGGGTTTGGATTTGGGGGTTGGTATTTCACCGATTACTCTACTTATCTAATTATCTAATCTAAGGTGTATGTAGTCTATGTCTAATTATTGTGTACTCGTATGATAGTTTAAAGATGTGTTTACTTAGGTTTTACTACTCCTTAATTATCTCCTATTGATGGTTGAATTGTCACGCCCTTATTCCTAGTTGCGTTGTGTGTCTAAGGTTGTAGGGTATGCGATGTTCCCAACTCTTTGAACTTACCAAAGGGTCTCGCCTACAAAACCCACTAGGATAATAAACTCTTACTCTAAGGCACTCTTTGGATGGTTTAGCCTACAACTACTCAAGGAGTCATATTCTAAGGTTCACAAAGATTTAATCAAGCATTAAGTACACAACGAATGACCTATCACATTACTAGATCATTAATCAACTAAGATAAGAGACAACCAATCAATATTCAATAATCAAGTTTCATATTCCTAAGCAAACACACAAATAAATTAGCTTGACATGGAGAACATGCAAGCATACACACAAATAATCAAAGACATAATTGTATTAATGAAGTAAAACACTTATCTTGGTGTAAGATAGGGTTTGGAACCCTAAATATCAGACAAGACAGCCTTGGTTCGGTTTTAGGTTTTACACCAAAAGACTACACCCAATACCGAAAAATTTGGATTCTATATATAAGATTACATATGCGATGGCGCCACCTTATGTTTTGTGACGCCGCCGTCGCCGCCATTAGGGTTTCGCCTTGGACACGTTAGTCTTGCGACGGCGCCACCTTATGCTTGTGACGTCGTCTCTTCGCCTTCCGACGCCGCCTAGATTGCATCTAGGCCGCCCGAGTTGCTACGGCCTACTCTTTTATAACTTGACGCCGCCACTTGAAAATAGGAGTTTTGGCTTCGTCCCATCACAAAATCCTCCGACGGCGTCATAGAGCAAATGACGCCGTCACCTTATGTTTTCAAAGCAATTTTGAGTGTCTCGATTATGACTTTGGCCATTTTCTTCAGATAATCGCGCTTTTCGTCCAAATAAGTGCCATTCCAAAGATTTTGCCTTCAAGAGACCTAAAAGTGAAAAGGAACGATATTAAGCAATAACGGATACAAAAGTGATCAAATAAGGGCTTAAACGACCCTTCAAAATGGTACCTTTTAAAACATTATCAAAGGTTATCTTGAAGGTCCATTTCAGATGCCTCATCATCATTGTACCGGAGATCCAACTCGCTAATCCACCAAGAGATGAACAATCGAACATTGCTATCACAGGCAGACTTGAATCTCGACGAACTTCTACACTATGAAGTAGATGAACTTGCAATGCAATATATCCTTTTAGGATTACCAAACCCAATTCTTCAAAGTGTTGATGCTCGAAGATCGCAAAGGCAATGGGAACACATTCATCTACTTATGGAAGGATCTCACTCAATCGAGGATATGGAATCCAAAATTTACTTGGCTTATGAACACTTCATGATTGAACCTGAGAGACACTAGAGTCTTATCATCATCGATTCACGTACATCATAAATGATTTGGATAAACACAACATCATCATGCCAAGAATTGCGCTAATACTAAGTTCCCGAGTAGTCTTGGTCCCGAATGGGAGAAGTATGTCATTTTTCTCCGTCAAGCAAAGAACATGCATCATTCTACATACGGATTGTTGTACGATTACTTGAAGCCTCATGAAAAGGAAGTTGATAGGATAGGATTCTCCGTGCTCAACTTGCTTCAACGCCACATCCGAAAATCAATAACTTGCCTTGTATGCTCAAAAAGCTTATTCTCCTCAACCAAGAACTCAACCAATCTCACAATCACACCATATGATCCTTCACAAAGAACAATCTCAACAAACTCAATTGGTTCCATAATAACAACAATGCTTAAGCACTTGTCGATTGAAGCTAATGAGGAATCGATCCGCTCAAGCATTGCAACAAGGATTTGTTATGATTGCTAATGCTTTTAGCCGTTATACCAACAAATCCAACAATCGATTCGCTCCTCATATAACACACGGAATCAAGCTATTGTGAACAATGGATGAGTTGAAGTTCGTAATCGTGGTTATGGTCGCCGATGGGCGTGGTCAAGCGCTTAATGTCGCAAGGTGAATAACAATGAGCTCAAGTGGTGGAATAGGAAATGCTCGAATGGATTGAATGGTCTTCGATGCTACAACCGCAATGAAAAGGGACACCTAGCTAATGCATGCCCAAAGCCGAGGACTAGGGCGGTGCTTATCACAAAGAGGCTCTTCTTTGGCTCTTAAGGATGAAGTCGGTGGAACTCTCACCGACAAAGAACAGAGCTTTATGGCGATGCACTCGAGATGATGATATGGAGGACTTGCAGCCAATGCAAAAGTTATGTTGATGGCTAATATGCAAGAGCTACATATGAGTGACACAGCCCAAGTATGACATCGATGGCTTGTCTGTGCACCGAACAAACCATATTTATCTCTCGATCTCATATCTCGCTTAACATCCGAATCCGCAGGCTCGGAATGTTCAAAATGAGTCATCCACATCTCATTCGACGATTTTCAATTAGACCCCGTAGTTACATTTGACGATCAAAAGGACCTTATGGTTTCCATCTATAATCAAATTGACTCGTGGTTATACTTGAGGATCTACATAATGATCATGTTGTGACTCACATTGAACACGCCGAACTTGTGCCTCCTCCAGATGTTGATCCGTGGCTTAAAACCAACAATCCATTGTGGAAGAATGTCGCAAGAATCGTGACTTGAAAAGTAAAATGCATCATAACCAAGGATTTTGAATGTTTACAAAGCAACTCAACTTTTTCAAAGCTCAAGAAAACGTGAAAAAGGTATTGAAGTCGCTTTGCTAAATCTCATCAAAACGAAAATATTTAGAGAGATGATGCATGATCTAGTCGCTCAAGAATGCTTTGTTGTCTCAAATAGAACAATCAAACATGAACATAAAAAGTAAATTAACGCCTCACCTTGGAAAATCAAAAGCTAAGGTCGAGTTGTTAACTTGTCAAAAACAGTCAGATACAAAAGCATTCGACTAAACGAATAGATGGTCATCTTGAAGAAATTATCGGCTTGCAACACAAACTTAAAGAGTTTAAAATCATGTTTACAAACATGGTGAGTCAAGAATAATTTATTGAAAAGTTTACTTTAAAACCCAATCCAAATGGATATGGACCGAATCGACATAAACCTAAGCTTTCAACCAAAGCATTTAAACCAAATCTCAAGTTTCAAAGGCATAATATAAAATTGATGATTTTGTTATGAGTGTTGTTGAATATCATCGTCAAGAGGAATTAGATGCGTAAGACTAGAGTCGATCAAAATTAGAAACCGTTGTTTACAACAAACCTTTAACTATTCAAAAGCGGTCACTTTCACACACCAACGGATTCTTCCAACACACCAAGGATTATCATAAAACGTCGAGTCTTCTAATGTTAATCCCAAACCGATTATGCGTAAACTTAAGGTCTTTTATCTTCCATCGTGAAGTAAACTCAAAACCCGAAAATCGTGAAATTCTTAGATATTTTGACCTTTTCATGGTCGACCTCAAAACTTTACAACATGAGATAGAATATCATTCAAATCAAAGTTAAACATTTTCAATCGCCTCGCGCGAGAACAAAGAGACATTTTTCGTAAAAATATTTTACCAAATGTTAAAAATTTGAAAAATTGTGCATTGTCTTGGGAACGGACTTTCATAAGGAACTTGATTGATGAAGGTCGTTGAGAAAATGAAACATCTATTTCTAATACTAAACGTAAAAAGAAAATGTTGAGAAAAGATGTTGATCGACTCTTGGAAGATGTTATCCGTGGCCGATGTCCATAATGTTGTGTTATTGAATTCTTTGTCATATGTATCCGATTATATCTCACGACATCGTTGATTCTGTGGTAAATGTTGAGTATACTGATAGTATGCTTCAGATCGAGTCTTTAAAAGTTGAAAATGAACGATTGTCAAACGAGCTTTCAAATGCAAAACGTCGTCTTCAATGGTGTCAAAAAGATATTCATAATCAACAACTTGCTTATCAAAAGAAAATCGCCCAGTTGCGTTCAAACGATTTTAAACTTGAGAAACTGGATGATCAAAACGTGTCTGTTAAGTGTCAAATCTCAAAATAGTACAAGAAATTACAACAGTCAAAAAGGAACATGGTGTCATATCTGATTTACTCAAACAGACTCGTGATGAAGCATCTTACGAACTTGATCATTTTATTGCACACACTAAGGAAGTCATGTATTTTGCTGGAAGTCTTCGTTCTGAAAATCAAGATCTGATTCACACTATCTTTAAGGTAAGAGAAATGTTAGGAAAGTATGAACAACTTCCGCCTACCATTATTAAGAGAATAGCACCAGTAACACTTAGTAATCGTGAACCTAGAATCCCTACCGCCAAATCACAAGTTGCTAACGTGCTTCCTTCTCATCGAACAGAATAGTTGCCTCTTTTCCAAACGTCCGCACTTCACACCTAGGAGCAATACAAGGAAGAATAGGAAGTTGCGACCTAAGAAGAGACAAATAAAGAATGTCAAGTAGAAGAACACCCTAGGACTATGAATAAGACTCACGTTGTTTCCACTATAGATATCAAGCGTCCGCAAATGTAATAGAAATAGTGATGTAACGAATGCTAAACCTTTAAGTACATTTGATATTCATTCGATGCACCTTGTGTTATTTGTCGAAAAGTATGAATTCGATTGTCATGACAAATGTGTTGCTAAAGCTATAATCTCTCTTTACGGAATCCTAAGAATCGGAATACCTCTAGGCCCACTAATCATTCTAAGTCTGCTTGGTAGACCGCCGCCTTTAGATTCTAAGAAACACATTATTGTCCCCGTAGCTCCAGCCACCTCCAAAGATTGTAGTACCACCTAGTGCATTCACTAAGACTAAAGCAAATAGTAGTTATAGATGGCATAAATGGATATATAATACACTAGGATTTAAATGGATGCCTAAAGTTATTAATGTGTATGTTCACTATAATCGCTCCTAACCTCTAACATTTTGGGTTCCACATCTACTTCTATTCCATCCGTGTCATCGTGTGTAATGCGGTGTGATATGATCATTCTCTGATTGTTGATAGTGGATGTTCCGCATACATGACAGCAACCTCAAACTGTTATCAAACTTTATTGCAAAGTTCATTCGCGACCGCCGATTCGGAATGATCACTTGGCAGCTATCATGGGCTACTTGAGACTATATCAATGGGAACATCGAAATTAGCGGTGGTTTATTATGTGGAAGGCCTCGGTCACAACTGCTTTCGAGAGGTCGGTTACTGTGATGGAGATTTGGAGGTTGCTTGTGGAGAAATCTTGTTTCATTCATGATCTACAAGGAAACGACCTTATGTCCGCTCGTAATTCTAGTCTTTACACTATCTCTATGCAAGACATGGTTGCTTCATCTCCCATCCGCTTACTTTCAAAGGCAACATCAACAAAATCCTCGGCTATGGCACCGCTGCTCTCACATCTAAACTTTCAAACCATCACCAACCTTGCTCGACACAAACTAGTCAAGGACTCCTACGATTCCAGATTCTAAAGATCACCTTGCTCACTTGTGAACAAGGGAAAAGCACTCGTGCTCATTTTCCTTCAAAAGTGGAACACAGCCTCAAAGATGTGCTTCATCTTCTTCACATGGATTTGTGTGGCCCGATGCGCTGCAAACGATCAATGGCAAACGCTACATCTTAGTAATTGTTGATGACTATTCACGCCTGATTGGGTCTACTTTCTTCAAGCAAAGACCAAGCTCCACAGATGATCATCACCTTCTCACGAAAATACTGTGTTCATTCAAACACCGTCGGACAAAGGAACCGAATTTGTTAACAAAACTCTTCGTGAATTTTATGAGAAAGTAGGAATTCAAAGATCGACATCTATTGCACGCACACCGTAACAAAACGGAGTTGTTGAAAGACAAACCGAACGTTAGTGGAAGTCGCAAGAACAATGTTAATCAATGCTAAACTCCCAGATTACTTGTGGGCGTGTCAGATTCATCGCATGCTATACTCAAACCGTTCTATGATTACAAACGCCACAACAAAACACCTTTCGAGCTTGTCCACAACAGAAACCGAATCTCAAACACTTTCATGTATTTAGATCTCTTTGCTATCCGAATAATGATCGATGACTTTGGAAAGCTCAAAGCCAAAGTCGACATTGAGTCTTTATTGGATATTGTGATAATTCTAAAGGTTTCGGATCCGAATCGCCGAACAAAGGAGGTTATGGAAACGATTCATGCTCATTTTGATGAACTTATGGAAATGGCTTCGAGTATAACAGCTTGGAACCCGTCACAACCGCTTAAACTTCCTCAACCCCATCATCACCGAACAAAGCCCCACTCACTCACAACAAATGGAAAGACTATTTGCTCCGTTGTTTAGTGACGATATTGATGAACAACTGTGTGTATCCGATGTTTCACCGCCAACCCGATATTACTCTTATACGTGATACACCGCTACAACTCTTGTTGAAGAAGCACCACCAATTGACTCCACCACAACAGCTTGAACAAACCGCTTCCAACAATGATGAACCGTGATGATGTTCTTAATGAAGTACCCCACCTACTGATTTTGATCCAAATGCGTTCTTTAACCCGTTTGCTAATGAGATCGCTGTATCGATGTCGCGGAATCTTCAACAAGCCATTTGAATCCTCAAAATCGCACAATGTATACCAACATCAACCTCTACACATCGATGGACAAAAGACCATCCTCTCGAAAATATTATTGGCAACCCGAATCAACTGTCGTTACGAGACAACGCCTTCACTCATATGGTGAACATTGCATTTATGCACTCATTGTCTCATCAACTGAGCCTAAAAACATTAAAGACGCAATGACAAAAGATAACCGGATTGAATCCATGCAAGAAGAACTCAACCAATTCAAACATCTTGAAGTATGGGAACTGGTTGAAAGACCAACAGGGTCTACGCCATTGGTCTCAAATGGATTTGGAAGAACAAATTGATATCAAGGAACGTAATCGTAAATAAGTCACGCCTAGTTGCTAAGGGTTATCGTCTGAAGAGGTATAGACTTTGAAGAATCTTTGCTCCGGTTGCTCGCCTTGAGGTCGCTCGATATTTCTCGCGTTCATGGCTCATATGAATATGACGGTCTTTTAGATGGATGTCAAAACCCGTTTCTCAATGGACAACTTAAAGAAACGGTTTATGTCAACCAACCGTAAGGATTCGTTGATCCCGAGTTCCCGAACCATGTCTACAAACCCAACAAAGCTCGTATGGTCTCAAACAAGCTCCCTGCATGGTACGATAAGCTATCATCTTTCCTCATTGCCAATAACTTCACCAAAGGTTCGGTAGACCCTACTCTTTTCATACAATATCACGGGCACATATCTTAATTGTTCAAATTTACGTGGATGACATCATTTTTGGGTCTACACATAAAAAGTACTCAATCGCTTTTGCAAAACTAATGAAGAATAATTTTGAAATGTCAATGATGGGTGAACTTACGCTCTTTCTAGGACCGCAAGTTCATCAATCACCCCGCGGTATTTTCGAGTCACCCAAATATGCCCTTGAATTATTAAACAAATTTGAATGAAAACCGTGACACTTATGCCACACCAATGACTCATACCAAGAAGCTAGACGATTATTGTGGGAAATTAGTAGACCCTACCAAACACCGTAGTATTATTGGGTCTCATGTATCTAACAACCAGCGTAACTGATATTGTCTTTGCCAGATATCTATGCTCTGCTATCACGAGACCAATCGAAACCCACCTCTCGAGGCTAAAAGAATCCTCCGATACATCAAGGGAACCATTAATTTGGGAACTGTATCCAAAGGATTCTCGGTTTTGAACTAATTGCTTTTTAGACGCCGACCACGCAGGATGCTTAGATTCACGTAAAAGTACTCAGAGTACTACAATTTCTTGGTGATAAACCGTGTCTTGGCAATCAAGAAGCGGATCTGTAAGTCGTCATCAATCAAGCAGAATATGTAGCTATGTCTGTGTTGTGCTCAAGTCATCCGGATGAGAACACAACTCAAAGACTATGGTTACGATTTGATGTAATCCCGATGTATCGCGACAATCGGAGTACCATTGCGATCTCGTGGAACTCGATTCAAGATTCAAATCAAAGCACATCGATCTTCGCTATAATTTCATCAAGGACCATGTGGAACAGGTACGCTTGAATTATACTGTGGTCTGTAATACCAATCGCGATTTTCTCACCAAAGCCTTGCCTCCGCTAGGTTTAATAAGTTGGTCTACCGGATTGGTATGCGGTGTTTGACTCAAGAGGAACCTGATGACCTCCTAGAACGCCTTAAAACCCCACAAACACCAAAATCTCTTTTGTAAATATTTTCAAAAACATAATACAAAAATATAAAACTTGATAAAACTACAAAAATATTCTTCTATCTATTTTTCTTAACATGGAAAGTACATTTTTCCGTCAACACTTAAATCTTTCAAAATTCAAGATTTTCCGATCAAGTGTTGAGGGGAGAAAATTAATACTTAACTGCTTCAAAATAACCATGTACTTGCATGTTATCTTATTCCGGTTGTTTCTTTAAATTGGTGGTCATATTTTTGTTTATCACACCTCGGACTAAAATTTATAACCTTTCATTATTTCTTAAGTCGAGGGGAGTGTCACAAATTTCTTTCTTAAAATCTTCGCTTGGTAACAATAATGGAAGTTAAAAGGCTTTGGATGAAACCGAAAAGTGGAGGGACTAAAACGCCAAAAGCTTAAAGTTATTATATTAAAACTCCTTCACCTAACTTTTCACTTCACATTTATTACTCTAACCAAACAAATCCTACGCCTAAGAATCACTCTTCCAATCCGTGTTTTTGATCATCAAACTGTAAGTGGATTAATGTTTCTAACATGATTTTAAACATTGGTTTTGATTTTCAAACGAATCTAATAGCTTAAATTTACATATATGAGTTGATTTTGTGTTCTTCGTGATATGCGTAAGAACACATGATCATGTTTGTGAGTTTTGGTGTTAAGATAATTGTGTCAAAATGTTTCTTTAACATCATCGATACCATTTTTCACTCAAAACGCACCTTAATCACGTATTGTTTGAATTTGAAGAACTAGGGTTTATGCGTGGTTTTGGGTACTTTCAAATGTGAATGTTTTGGTCTAAAAGATTGTTGTGTGATGTTATTATCATAGTAAATTGATGATATCCAGGCTTTAAAACAACCCAGAAACACTAATTGATGATAAATTAGTAATTAGGGTTTAATGTTCTTGAGATTTGGGTATTATTGATTCTCTGCGAATTAGATGTTAAAACTTGGTTAACACTCTCACATAACATCTAAGAACTACCAGAAAACGTTTGGTGCAATTTCCATGGCTAGATTTGTTATGCGTAATTCTTGAAACTAGGGTTTAAGCTCTACGCGTAAGACTTTCTCACGTAAACCTGCTTAATGAATGAATGAGTTAATATTGATGATTATGATGATGTTATTTCGTGTTTGCTACTTGTAAAAATCAGATTCAAGGTTGTTAGAACATCTACGCATAAGGATCACCTTATGCGTAGCATGTTACGAAGAGAAATCTTACGCTGTAGCGCTTACGCTAAGGTTCTACAAAGGGACCACGCGATCCCGTGAAGGATATGCGTAACAAGGACCTCACGCATAAGGTCTACTCACGAGTAAGCCTTACGCGTAAGGTTTTATATACGCCACGCCGTAAGCTTTACGCATAAGGTCCCCTTTTCCCACGCTGTAATATTTCACGCGTAAGTAAGGATCCCACGATAAGCTTGCGCTCACGCCGATACTTCTCCGCTTACGCATAAGCTACCATTTCACGCCTAAGCCTTGATCAAACCTTCATTATGAATTGTTACGCGTGCAAACATGTAAATAAACAACTCATAACGTCACGAAACCAATAATGTCACTAATATGCTTAAATGTGTAATGTGTTGTGGAAAATAAGTGATAACATAAACTTTAAAACTTAAAGTTAACTAACTCACGAAACTTATCACGACGGCATTGGACTATTAGACAAACAAGTGATTTTGGACTCGTAACAATCATTGACATTGCACATTCAATAATTAGACAATAAAACCATCTGTTGACTAACATTATGTCTTTCGATATGTTGGTTCTGTTGGCTAAATGTGTTTCAGATCTCGACATGGAAGCTCAAATGAATGTGGATGCATAAAACATTCTCACCATTGCTGAAATCTTTCCAAATGGTTATCCAATGAAGATTGTGAAGAATAACCTCAGAGTTGACTTTGAAACTCTTTCCTGCTCGGAATCTTCTTGTCTCATTGCAGTAGATATTCTGAAGAATCATCCCTATCGTAACATGCTCACCAACTCGCCAATCGTTCCGAGATCTACATACAAAGCAATTCTAGAATACAATGCATATGATCAAAGGACAAAATGTCGTGGACGGTGACGCCTATCACAAGCAACTCACCATCACTCCTGCAGACTTACGGGTCGTTCTCCTCATTCCCGACATCATTCCAACCGAATTCTCTGCGCACCTCATCAAGAGATCGCTCGCAATTCTTGATTGATATTGGTACGACAAAGCTCAGGGGTTATCATTAAGCATTCACACGTGGATCTCAAGAATATCCTCAACCTCGAGAACCCTTTATATCATCATCACAAAATCTGCTTCGGTCGCGCAGGTGGCTATGAGCATCCCAAGCTCATGGAACCGCAAATCTTTGGGCTCGATCAACATGAAGCACATCAAGTAGAAGCTCGATATGGGATGACATGATGACATTCTCTCGAAGCTTGGCTCAAAGATTCCCTACATCGGATATACTAAACTATTGATCCAAAGAGCACTTAGATATAATCCTCGATATCCCCAAAGAATCAATGACCCGACAATCATGACATGGTAATCGAACCCACTGTCTACCGATTTAAGGAGTCAACTACTAAGAAACAAGGTGTCAGTTGTTGCGGACCACCTTCTCTCGATGAAATCAAACATTTCAACTCTTACCAAAGGTATCCGAAAAGGAAGTGTTGAACAAAGTTGGATTTCTTGATGAAAAATCTTCTAGTACACCCACCAGAAAACCGTAAGAGGAATGTCTTGGCAAGGTCACAAGCATCGAGAGTCAACGAAGTTCCCTAAAAGGAAACCTCCAAGCAAAAGGAGAATTCTTTCCAAGGAAGCTATTCCATTCCCATTCCTAAGTCCGAACACGAACCGCAAAGAAAGCTAATGACAAGGACCTGAGGTACTGCATCGATGAAGAGATTTTCTACTCTCAAACTACTAAAGATGACACTACAACGGTACCTAAACCTCCAAGTCCACCACTATCCAAGGAAAAGGGAAGACTCAAAGATTGTGCCTTATGAAGAAAGCTCGGATGAAGAGCAATGGATTCATCATACAGGAAAAGTTCAAATTCATTAGACTCCAACACGCTGCTAAGGAATTTGCTAAGGATCAAATGGGTGGCCTGAGGTCAAGTGGTGCAGATCAACCCACACCAAATCTCGATGCGGTTAATCAACCCGATAAGGATCCGTGCCACCACTGGAACAACAATAGACACGTGTGGAGGACACTATTGAGTATGACTTTGAAGAACCAGAAAAGGAAAAGACTGAAAAGACTTCTGGTGCTGAAACAAAGACTGATGAAACGACTAAGTCTGGAAGAGATGAAGAAACCGATTATGATAACCTTCTTCTAGATAGTCCACAACATTCTAAGGAGGAAACTTCTGAGCCTCCTAAGGACCCCGTGTCTCCTCATGTCTCATCATCATCAGATTCATCCTCTCATTCTTCACCACCACCATCAAAAAGATTAACCAAATCAACATCTAAATCAGTGAAGAAGCCAACATCATCTTGGATTTCTCAAGCTAAGACTCGAATCGTTAAAGCTGTTAAACAGGTCAGAAAGAAAGACGTGCTCTACAAGAAGCTAAATTTTCTTGCCGACCGTGACATGATCTTCATGACGAGAATGACGAGATGAAAAAGGAAAGGAGTATGTCCGTAAGCTCATGAAAGATGATCTTCACGGAAAATGGACGAGATGATCAAAGGATACACTCACAAGTTCCTTTTGACATCGCCTCGGAGTTACAAAGGAGATGTTTACCAAACAACTGTATCCGAATCTACTTCATCTGGCCAAGCAGACTATGAAATCAACACCAATTCATGTAAACATTAATCCAGTTGATCCCATAATCTTCTCAGATGTTGAATTGGTTGACCGGCTTGTAGCTTAAATGTCCAAACATTCTGCAACACTTGCCTCTCACGAAGGTAAATTGTTGGAAGCATTGCTGGAATATCAACTCAAATCAGAATGCAAAGTACAAGCTGAAAGGCCTAAACGTCCAAGAGACGATGATGACAAGGATAAGGATAAGAGCAACGAGCCTAAACGCCAAGCAAGCCCGGTGAATCATCTTCAATGCAACCTCCACCCCAACGGACTCCATCTCAACAAAGATCTCCTCCTCGCTCTTCTACCGAAAACCTCAAGATTCTTCTCAATTTCCACCCTGCACTCGTAAAACCGGTGATCACTTTGAGTATACGGGTGGTGACGATGAGGAATTCCATGAGCCCCAACAACAACCGCCTCTCCCGACAAAGTACGTAAACCGTAATCCTCATCTAGGCCTAAGAAAAAGAAGAAGAAGGCGCCAATGCCGACGTCGATCATGGCTAGATGAAGATGACATGAGGAATTTGAATGGTTTTCTACACTTGTTAATTCCACTCCTACCCCATCAAGGTCAAGATGTTACAGAGTGTAGTACATTGGAGCATGCAAAATTGTTGCAAGAAAAATTCGTGTGAAAAGATGACGAACCGAGTTGAAGCGAATCAAGAATGAAGCATTTCAACCGCTAAAAGACATTTCGGAAAGTGCTCTTGAAGTTGAGTATCATCTTGAGAATATCACACGAGCCATGTCTAACAACATTGATTGGCTCAACCCAGAAGCAAACCTCGATTTCACCAAACGGGACAACCCTCCATACTACACCGACTAGTCTAAACCTCTACCAACAATTGGCCAACCAGATCAGCCTAGGATTCCATTCAGATATTTCTTCAACAAAGACTTGGAATTCCTTCTACACGGTGGCGACGGTTCAAGGAAATATGCTACATCACTGACACTTCCATTCCTATGACCATATACTCTAACCCAGATAGCCATCGAGGAAAGGGCTAACCACATGCTCTCTAACAATGTGGAAGCATATAACCGTGATGCAATGTATGGATTCACCATTGGCCGAATCAAGAATCTACTACGTGTTGCCAGTTCGTAAGTCTCAACATGCAAAGGTTCAAGATTAAAGCAATCGTGGCTATTAAACATGTTGATCTTTCGCCTAAATGGGACTACACTTTCCTCAAGAATATTGTGGTCAAAAGGCAAGACGAAGGGATTATGCATTCTCTCAAGCGGACTTTGAGAATTTGTCTATCAACGACATTGAAGACATGTACCTTGCCAAAGTACAGGTCACATGAGACAATTCTCGATCAAGTACAACGTGAATACATCAAGTCCTTGCTTATCTTCATGTAAGAATAGTAATCAAAGAACGTAGAAGATCTCCGATTGCAGCTTGAATCATATCGCATCAAGTGTCAACTTCACTCCACCTAAGCTAGAAATTTCGACATCAACTAACTTTCACAATACACTCATCAAGAAACCGCTTGGAGTGGTTTACCACAGTGAACTACAACGCAATTGCTTGATGGCGTGTAATGAGCTTCATAAGTTCGGGATCATACATCAAACTCGCTGTGATGGGTTAGCTTATCGGTTGAAGTCTATCTATGAAGACATTGGGTCTCCTAAGCGATGGAATTCTCGTGAAAGAAGGGATGTGAAGGATCATCACCATGATTGATGAAAGGTTGTATCGATGGGACCGCTCGTAACACCGAAAGCTTTGTAGGAGGTCGTCCCAGATTCCGCCACGGCTATCAACGCCTGCTCGCATTCATGGAAAGATTGATGGACTTCCGGTACCCTTGAATCGCTTCTATTTCATAATTATTTGGATGTGTGATTATATATGTCATGGCTTGTGCACAAATAACAAGCAGTGCAACCCGTTTTGTCAAGAAAGGACCCCGTGGTACGCTTGATTACACAATCCTTATAAAAGGAGCTAAAGCTTCTTACTTTTGAGTAAACCTTATTAAACCTTTCACTTTTCAAAGGTTTTACTCAAAAGAACAAGTACTTCCCTTATGATTTTCAAAACCTCAACCGCTTATATCACTTGTCGAGGGGAGTATTTGACTTAAAACTTTGTTCATCAAAATGTTCTTTGTGTCACTCTTCCCCAAAACTCGAAATGGTCATATTTATTTCAACTTTTCAAAAATAACATTTTATATGCCATTTTGAGGGGAGAAAATATGTGATAAGAAATATGTTGTGTAAATGCAAATGAATCTTTGTGCTATAGACTTAACCAACTAATTTATTTATACTTAACTGTTAGCAATTCAAAAGACTTGTCCGGACGGTAATAATTTCAAGCTAGTTCGCTAGTGATGTAAACGTGTCTCGAAAGGACTTGTCCGAGTAGAATGTACCATTCGAGAAACTCTTGATAGACATGAACTCGATGGGTTTGACAACCTTTCGAGGTTTGTCTACACCTTCAAGTAGTTATTAGAGCCGGCCACCTAAAAGTCGACAATGTAACTCTTTAACTATGCAACGTAACCGTGTCTCGCAGGGGATTGTCTATCTTGAGTTGATCAATTCAAAAAGTGCATGCTCTTTTCTCACTGTGCAGATTTCCATTAAAACTCTTAAGCACATGTGGAGGGAGAGTATTTATGCAAAATATTTATCTCTCAACAGTGGTACTAAAATGTTTTTCATTCACAAACACTTTGAGAGATTTTCATGAAAATGGTTTTATGGCAACATAGGTTAATCATGGAGGTATAAGGTGACTAAGGTTAGGAATAACCGTCCTATGATCCGCCAGAGCCAGATGGATCTACACAAGGACATAAAAAATAGTTAGAATTTAGAAGTCCTTAGGTATGATTATAAAAAGGAGAAAATGAGAATTGGAGAAAGAAGGAGTTGAAGAATCAAAAGAAATGCAAAGAAAAGGGTGAAAAGAAATAGCCCTCCGTATTATTCAACTTAGGGCGCATAATCGGGTTCAATTCATATGCTCTTGGTTGTCACTTGATGATGCCGGTATTGAAGATTAAAAGTCGTCATGGACCCAGTGGACGTATGCACTAAACCTTCTTAGCCACTCAAGTTTCTCTCAACAAGCGTGTTTCATTCTCACAGAGAACCCTAATTAATCTATCGGCTTTCTCCTAGAGATTGCCGATATTGAAGGAGACCTCTCCTAGTCTCCGCCCAGAAAGCCAAACGCATAATTGAGTCTAGAGCCACGAGATTCATCAAAAGATCTCTTAGGTACACTTGACATTTCATAACTTGATGTTCAACAATAAGAACATCGTTGGTACGTTATCGAGTCCTTCACTGCATCTTAGCAACTGCTGAGAACATTTATGAGAGGTTCACATCCGTGATCCTCGGTGATTAAATGGAAACTCCGCGTGGTCAACATCAAGCGACTCGACAACAGTCACTTGTAAATCCTCGTGGATTACTCTTAGTGTATCTCAAACGGTCTACAACGTGAGGTGATGCTTGGTGTACTCAATGAC
The DNA here is from genome assembly GCA_022545495.1 of Chrysanthemum lavandulifolium. Taxonomy (NCBI): domain Eukaryota; kingdom Viridiplantae; phylum Streptophyta; class Magnoliopsida; order Asterales; family Asteraceae; genus Chrysanthemum; species Chrysanthemum lavandulifolium. The sequence continues at coordinate 31,525,920 of CM040244.1, read as the reverse complement.
TCATCTCGAATCGTAGATGTACTTCGTACATCGCGTTATCTCACTTGTAGGACTCCAGTTCTCAGAACGGCCTTGTGAGAATTAGAGTTGTGTTTTCACACTATGTTGTTAACACTCTCAAGTTCAAACTTAGTGCCGAACCGCTTATTACTAACCGCTTTAATGTTTTCTTCTTATGGAAGCTATGGAGTGGAATGATCGTGTGATTCTTCTCATGCTCACGCCAACATCATCACTAATGGAAGTTCTATCTAAAAGCAACACAATAATGTAATGATTCTTCGTCAAATCAAAGAATCTACAAAGTTAAAGACTTAAAGAACTTCATCAAGATTGAAATCCAACGTCAAAGAGCGTGTGAGCATGTTGAAGAATGACGTGGAGACATCAAGCATCAGCGGCACTGAGGTGCACTTGATGCGAGATAACAACAACATACTATCACTTCTATCACAAAGAACAATGATCTAAGAACAAAGTTAAAGATGACGCCAAAGCATAACTGCTCAAAGAAGACAATTTTCTACTTTGGGAGATTGTTCAATCAAGGCAATTCTTCTCACAAGAAAGAAGAATGTCGAAGACGCCAAAGCTACTATTACATCAACGCTTTCACCGCTTACATTTTTCATCACTAACACTGGGGAGATTGTTGGAATCGCTCCTAAACCTTAATCAAGTGTTATTAATTCATATGTAATAGTTAGCTTATTTATGGCCTTTATGTTTATTATTAGCTTAAGCTTATGTAGAAGGCCCATGAGCTTAGGCCCAAGCCCATAAGGAAAAGGATGGGAACTAGGAGTGTTACCCTAGCTTCCCTCCTATAAATACTCTTCTATAACCCTCACTTGAGGGTTGGTTGTTCATTGTATTCACTCTCTTTCACTCTATGCCTAACCGTCCGAGTATAACGTGTGTGTGTGTGTGTGTGTGTTTAACGTGTTCAACCGACCTCTATCCCTTCTCTATTTCTTACATTGAGGCTTGTGTTGTAAAACTAGTGACCTAACAAACCCTTATAACTACCAGTTACGTATAGCGTTAGATTGCTTCACAGAAATGCACTACATCCATGACATATCTCTGGTATCTCAAGTCAGAGGATAAATATTCATGATGTACTTAATGACTAAGATCCATAAAGTACCATCATGTGGGTGGGATAAGTCCTATACTCAATTCATTGAATATCATTTGAAACTAGTCATGCTACGCATCAATATACTTTCAAGTATATTCTAACTAATACTCAGATTTGTCTTAATTCAATATCATTCCCATGTTATTGATTGACAACGGACTATTTAGAATAACTTAAGTTATTCAAGGATTTAAACATGCAAATATAGGATAACATCATAATAAATGAATAATAAACATAACAAAATACTTTATTTCATTTTAATAATAATGTTTACAATATACTTTTATCCAAATACTAAATAGATCAATTCATGATAATTCTTAGTTAATGAATTTTGCCACAAGTCATGAGAATCATACTTGTTGACAAGGCATATTTTCAACTAACTTTGATCCATAGGAATTTTGAGAATACTTAGTTCAAGAATTCAATAAGTGAATTTCTTGTATATGTTTACACATATCTTGATATTGTCATATCATTTCATAAGGTGCGTGATAACCGAACCACCCTTTTATGACTATCATCTTTCAAAACTTTAAAGCTTTAAAGTATTCTTTATTCTTTAATGTATAATGCAACTATGCTCTTTATTGAGCATAACTAGTCAACATGGTCATCATCAAGGATACCGTGACTAGAATTGAGTGTCATCTCAATTATACTAGCATCATTGTTTACAACAATATGCTCTTTAAACATCCGTAAACTTTGAACAGCTTATAGTGTAATGTTGGTGCCTACCAAAACTCAAGTTTGTTGGCAATGACAATTATGAAACAATTGCTATATTTTCATCCATACAATCTAGGAGCATCTCCGCATGTGGAATGTGATTCTAAATCCAAACATATTCCTTTTAAAATATTTATTACACTAACAACTTTCAATGTTGTCAAATCATCTTGTAATCAAGCATGACACAACAATCTTATACACAACATGATGTACATGATGAATCTTCATGTTAGACTTTAAGATCTCATTCATATTCTATCTTGTCCAAGATATATATTCATCATGTTCTATTAGACTCATTTATTTACCGCATATGTTTATAACAATAAACATATATTACAAGGTTGTATGTCTTATTTCCAAATCTTACAAACGAAGTTTCATTCCCAACTAAAACTTAATTTAGGTGGAATGTAGTTGCCCATACAACATATAAGATTTAAGAAAATAAATAAAAAATAATACTCCCACTAGCTTTTAGGAATACTTATGAGCTATCTTGTTTTAATTATTAAATCAAACATGGATTTAATATTAAACATAAGAATCCTCTCCTAGATGCTTGCATATATCCATTCATGGATTCTTGCAGTTTGTACATATTCAAAGATTATTTGAATTTATAAACTACTTTGTATTACTTATCGTCCTCGCAAAAGTAATTCCACAACAAAGAGTTTTGACATTCATTGTCAAAATTTCATATTAATGAAACTAAGTATGACAATTATAATCTTTATACTTCTATTTAATGTATCTTAGAGAAGAATATTCAATCATAGTTAATTACTTAAGTATGATTAATATTATTGTCACTAGACATGCATTAAATATGTGTACAATATTGTCCATATGATTTCTACATAAAGATTTAAACCACTAGGTTTCAACTTTGAAGAAATTTAGTTTCATTAAGATAAACCAAATATCTAAATTTGATTATCTCTATGTACAACATCTCTACATTCATAGTATGACCGACAACCACAATTCAACATTTAGTAAATTCATCATTATGATTAACAAAGCTTACCATGATCCTCAGAACTCATATTCCTCAAAGATATTAAATATCTCGAGATATCCTTATGGATCTATGAATGACAATTCCATCATATGGAGGTCTATCATATACATGTTTAGCCTCATCATGATATTTGCTAGTGCATTTTAGAAGATTATGTATTTTGTAATTCAGTCTTTCAAGATCTAAACAAAACCCACTTGCCTTTAACAATTTAAAGATTACCTTTAAATAGTTTAGCAAGTAGAGCAACAATACATTGTTCTCTTTGGGATATTACAAAAACATTGACAGCTTCCTCGACATTAGTTTGTTACAACCCACTTTACAAGTAGTTTAACAAATTTAACTTCATTATAAGACTTAATGTGATTCATCACATTCCATAAAAATGGTGTCTTATTAATCTTCTAGGTTGAAGTCTTATTGAGTATATTCAATCTATACTCATCTACTAACCTTGATAACATGTGGAAGAAACTATAGTTATCTTAAATCAAACATGCCAATAGATTTTGATTCTTTAACTCAACATACCATAAAACTATGGTATTTCATTAGAATTAATATTGTAAGATAATCTAACAATATTTAAGATAACCATCTACTCTTTGGCTTATCCTATTTACCAACAAAGTAAAACTTAATGGTACAATAGAATTACTAAGTCAATTGCATGCATTATAACACAAGTATTCTTGACCAAGTCAAAAGACATACCGCTTATAATCCCACTATACGCTATAAGTCATTGATCAACTCATTGACTTCATGCATATGTCTTAAAACATAGCAAGTTAACGCCTTACTTTATATTGTAAGTCTTGTATTAAAAGACTTCATGTTTGTGACTTTACAAAATCATAAACATTTATAATTAAAGTAATTATGAACACCACCTCAGGTTTCACTTAATATTTCAAGTTAATATTTACTACATATATTTAAGTCAATTCAACGAATGCTTAAATTCAATGTAGTATTAGATTACTTCATTTAATTATGTCATTCCATGAAATGTTCAACGAAGAAACCGCAAAATCATCCATGCTCGCTCTCACGACACGTGATATTTTACCTTGGGTTACAATCTAGTTCACGCTCTCACGTAACATAAATTGTAACTACAAGTGTTTCTTAAATATTTAATGACATAAATATTTAAAGTAGTCTTTGTTATCATCTTGACACATGTTCTTAATAGGCAATCATACACTTTTAAATGTATAATTCCTATTAGAACATTACTCTCTTACCTCATGTCAAGAGAATCCATTTAAATCATATTTATATGTGTTGTACCTTGCACACAATAAAGATTTCTCCCACTTGTGCATGTAACAACATCATGTAGCGTATAAACAACACGACAAACGCTTGTTTATTTGATTAATATGATTTGTGTCATAGATATAACAAGTAGATGTAGGACTATATTGTTTAGTAAGGAAACGCACATGACTATCCTTAAAAATATAAGTGTCTACAATTGGAAAGTAATTATCTTTGAAGATAACTGGTTACTACACGTGAAACAAAGCTTGTAGCTCTCTTTGAATTAGAAATCATTATAACAACTTTATTCAAGAATGCAACACAAATGCTCCCACCGAATTTGACAACTTTGTAAGTGTTTCATAACCGGTGAAAACAACTTGCTTGCTTTTTATTTTCCTACACCTTTAAAGAACCATACGTAATCATTACTAAGGTACTAAAAGGTGTATTCTACTCTATGAATGATGGGTTATCTATCAATGTTATTAACTCGAAAAATTGGGTATACAATTTCTTCCTTAACAGCCTACCATCCCATACCGTATGTAGTACCTTTAAAGGCTAAAGCAAAACAACTAGATAAAATATGCTAGTTTGCCTTTTACCAATTTTCGAGGTAATTAGTCTAGCTTCTAATTTAGTAACTCATATACATGTTTTCCAGTTAACCAACATTCATGTTGTTACAAAGGATTCATTTCACCAAGTGAGGGTAATGAAATCTTTATGGAAAATAAGATGTGCAATTCATTGCTATGAGTTACATTAGAATTTAGACAATTCAAATGTTCCTATTATACCTTTCTCATCCATGAAAAGGAATAGGATTGAGTCTCATTCTTTTCGCATAGAAAAGAGACTTTGTTTGTCTTTTCGGTAAATTATTCTCGATCAAACATTTGTTTGAAAGAAGAATGAATCAATTTACTAATAAAAGACTAAACCACGTTTACGGTTAAATGTTGCATTAATACATTCAAAAGAATTACAAAATTCAATTTTAGTATTTTCGATAATTAACCTTTTCAAGAAAATTAAATACCCATGGTTCATAAACATATAACCATTTAATTTTCACTTGAAAACTAGGATCCAAATTGACATAGTTTCATCACATCGCTTGATCTACTAGTAATGAAATTATTCAAAATGGTGCAGTCGAACCTCAATTGCCAATTTTCAAATTGCAACTCCTAGATTTATGGGATTTACATTTAGCCAATTTCAATTGCCATGTAAACATGTTTTATCCACATCTTATGCCTTGAGTTGCCGCTCACTACAAAACTCAATTAAGTTGTCCAACTTAAGAAACCAAAATCATCCATGCCCGTTCTCACGCCACGGATATTTTACCCTTTGATTACGATCTAAATCACGTTCTCACGTAAATAAAAGGTAATCTCGTGTGTTTTGTTTCGTTGGATGGCATATAACTTAAATTATGGGTAATAATTTTGATGTCAATCAAATATGTACAAAGATGTCATGCATTCATCTTCGTAGCATAGGTTTTATTAAAACATTTATATCCTTGTTTTAATGTTTAAGCTTTTCATCATAAAACTTTAATCGAGGTATTGGTAAACCAATTAAAGAATTACCTTTAATTACCACTATATACTACCGCCGCATGAGTCATAAGACCCAAGTTATTCGGATAGTTACCACAAAAGGCGCGTAGAATTTAAGGTCAATTCACCCTTAAGAATTTATGCACATTCATAGGAATACTTGGTAGCTCCATTAAGATGCACAAAGTTTGTCAATAATGGGTGAGCTGTTCTAGCTATTTTGCATAAAATCAATCAATTAAACGACACGATTACTATGCTTAAAAATTACATGTTTCACCATTGTTTAGATCGGTTTATTTTTCTTATAAAATACCCTTGTTACACAAAACAAACAAGCAAGTATTTAAAAATAAACATATAAACAATGAATACATAACAAACAAGTCATGCATATCAAATAGCCACATGCAAACCTTTTGATAAATCCTATTAAAAATCAAATCTAGATCTGTTAATATGTATATGTTTAATTAAGACTCTCACCCGCTTTCAAGAATGTACAAAGTGAGCCACATGCATCGATTCATCGATTGCGTGAGTCAAATCAAACACATACCACATAGCACATAATTGATTTAATAATAATAATTGAGGTCTTCCCAATTTTTAGATTTATCATAATATTTAGTGTATATCACTTAACCAAGTAAAACATACAATAAAAGCGGATCCATGACAAAACATGCATGTAATTATCATGGATACAAATCACACTTAACAATTAATGCAATTAAACAGAGTTACGCAATACACATAAAATTGCATGCAACCTAGGATTTCTAATCCAATTAAAACTGAAGTTCACAAAACCCTAATTAGGGCACCAAAAAAACCGCCCCCCCCCCCCAAAAAAATTAGGGTATAGGTTTTGCAAAGCCTAGATCTATGCATACAATTAATAACACAAGCAGTTTATTTTTATTTATGTGTTTCAGTAATTAATTACTTGTTAAATCTGGCTCGTGATGCCACTGTTGAGTTTAAGATATATGATATACAATAATAACATATAGACATCACAGAGTACACAGAGGAAGACTTAGAATCATAATAGTTATTAACTAACTAAAATAAATGCGTAACATACCTTTTGCAATTTGGTTAGATCTCTTGAACAAAGAAGATGAAGTGGTTTAAAGAGTTGTCCTCACCGCTTTACAACTCAAACCATTTGGTGTAACAATAGTGTGTTACAACCACGCTCTTGTACATACGAATTAACCACGAGTTAAAACAATTGTCGGATCTAACACAAACCTTGTTTTAATAGAAAACAAAACCAAATCCCTAATAAATTAGGGTGTTCGGCCGATTATGCAAGAGAGAAAAAGAGTAAAGTTTAGGTTAATGTGTGTGCACAAAAGTTAACCCTAAACTCTCACCCTAGGTTTGCTTATATATTGAATGGAAAACTTTGGGAAAAAGTTCGGGTTTGGGTTGAAAAAACCTCCCAAAACGTTCATAATCAAAGGGAACACCCAAATCTTTTCCTTTTATAACAATTTCACTATTAGTCCTTCTCATACATTTAACGACCGTTAGTTATTTTTCCGTTAAATACTTAACGATCGTTAGTCGGTTTTGTGTAATAATTAATCGTAATCATTAACATTAATTATTAACTTTAATTCTCATTCATTAATGTGTGCAATCCCGTGGTCATGAGTTCGAATCCGGACATACGCGTTTTATAAATATATACATATTCCAACAGCAATTGTGTGAGAGGGGTACTGCAGTTTGTTGGTGCATCTTCTTTTCCTTGTCTAGAAAAGCATTCTGAAGTAATTATCCATGTATGTATTCTGCCTATGGATCATTTTGTTGTGGTCAAAAGAACTATCTGATGGCTTGACAAACATTGGAATTGGCTTACACCTGTTTCCATTAAAAGTGAATTCCAAGCCTTGAGCCTCCAACAGTCTTGTGGAGAGGATATTCAGTGATACATCAGGGGTGTAGTATACACCAGGGATGATGTAAATTTCTGACCCAAACTTGATTTGTATTTCACCAATGCCATGTATAAACATGAATTTCTTTTGGTTCTCAATTTTCTCAATTGAGAATTCTCTTTAATTTCGAGAATAAATTCATGTTGGAGCATACATGTTTGTTTAATTTGTTGCTTATATACCGATTTGGTCCCATCCTTGTACATCGCCCATCCACCATGAAGTCTCGGATAAATGGATGAATCCAGGATAAGTTATCTCGAATTTTTGGAGAGTTGGTGATGATTCCATTGCTTTCATCCTCCGTGAGACTATTTTTTCGACAATTCCTTGCTATGTTTCCTTTCAACCCGCACTTGAAACATATGTATTCCTTTGTGTCTTTCAAGAGTCTCGTGGAAAACTGTAGGGGGTTGAATAGTTTTGCCAATTTTATTTAGTTTCAAAAACTTTAGATTCGATAATATGTGAGATCGTATGGATGTTGAGAAAGTATAGATCTAATGATAAAGCAAGTAAATAAAGTAAAGCAAAGGGATAGAAATGACACAACCGATTTATAGTAGTTCGCCTACAAGGACACCTTCCTTGCCCTACTCAACTCCCCGAGTCACCTACTGAGAGTTCAAGCACTATGTCAACAAACTCCTTCACTGGCGGAGAAGCCTTCACAACGTTGCTTACACCTTTTCCAAGACAAAGCTAAATACCGAGTCCGTAACACGGTGGACCAAACCAACACGACTATTACACAACAAATATGTGAAATATCAAATACAAGATCTTTGCTATGTAAATCTCTGAGTTACAAATCAATCAAGGACCCCTTCTTGGATGACTTGTAGAATGCTCGTGATCTCGCCTTAGAAGGACCTATATGAGAATCACAATAGAAAGAAAGAAGAACAACTCTAGATCAAGTGATCTATATGTTAGAAGAGAATGAGAGTGTTTGAGAGAATTAGTAAGAAGAGGGTGAGTTAGAATGAAAAATGGCTCTCATTTATAGGCAATTTTTGTCATCTGCTCTCGGATCCCACGGATCCTCCCACTTGGGATCCGTCTAGTGTAATCCTAGGGATCCGAGGATGCCCTCTTTGCCCATGGGTTTTTGGTTATGGGTCATGGGTTATGGGTTGGTCCATGGGTTTTCTTAGATTCAATGTATCTAAAGTATACATTGTATCTAGTCAACTTGGTATGGGTTATGATCCATGGGTTATGGTTATGATCCATGGGTTGTGGTTTTACCCATCCTAATAAACTATTACAACAAATGATTAATTACAACATTTTTGTATTTAAATGGCTATGTGTAAATTCTTTACAAAAATTTCATGTATCCTTATAATTGTACTTTTAGATAACATTATATTTGTTATCAACAAAACACAAAGAGATCGCAAAATATTAATAAACGCTTACGGTTTATTTGTATTAACAATCTCCTTCTTCTCGTGTCAACTTGTTATTGTAAACATGAATTTCCTCCAATTTCTTTTTAAGCATGTCTTTGCACTCCTTTGACAATTGTTTGATACAGCTTGGCAATTGTTGCTTCATTCCTCCTTTTAACTGCCTTTGAATAAGTTCTTGATGAGTTATGTTGTTCATAAACTTCCTGTGACTTGGGCTCGATACCAACTTTTGGTTGGGACAACAGTTTCTTCATGGAACTTGTCCATTTATATGCAAGATTATGATTGGGATAACACATGGTTGTGCAGATGTAAATGGGACAATATTATGCAAATGATATGATGAATTGTACACGAAATATTTTGGAGGAAAGAAACAAGAAATAACATTTTGATAGATTAATATGTCCGATAATACATGACTATTTATAAAGTATGAACAGCATGTCCAAGGGTGTGATGGTTCACAATTGACCAATAGGATCATACCCTTTCATGACATCTATAATCACAAATGTGACAGGTTGGCAATCCTTAATCTTCAACCTTATTGGTTGAAACTAAAGTCCGATACATACATTAATAATGCATAGTATAAAATGTCTTAGTGTACTTAGAATAGAGAATTTGGACTTATAATTTCCAATATTCCTTTTCCTTGATAAGTGTTGATTCCATAACCATCATCAGAACTTTGTAATCTTTGTACCGCCTTCTTTCTTGTAAATTATGCCATGATCCTTTGTTCCTTTGATATATCGGATTACTTGCATTACCGCCTTCAGTGATGATCCTTCGGTCTTGCATGAATCACGAGTAGTCCAACCGAATAACTAAGATCCGTCTTGTATGTAGTAAGTACCTAAGACTTCCAATTAATCTTATGTAGTAAGTTGCGTCAACCGAGTTACCATCTTCCGCCTTGACCAACTTAGTACCGGATCCATTGGTATCTTCAGATAATTACTATCCGTCATACTTGTTTCCTTCAAGATCTTGTTAATGTAACTCGTTTGCTTGATTGTAATCTCCTCCGTCTGTAACTTCAATTCTATCCCAAGGTAATAAGCTAACAATCCTAAGTCACTCATTTCAAACTTTTCTTCCATCCGGATTTAAATACTTCTAATTCCTTCCTTGGAGTGTCGTGATTATCAAATCGCTCACATAAACCCAACTATAATCGACAAGTCTTGTTTCTCTTTGTATAAACCGCTTGTTCGAGATTACACTTCTTAAAATCTAATGACTTTAAAGTTTGATCAAGCTTCACGCTCCAAGCTCTCGGTGCTTGTCTTAAGCCATATAAAGCTTTAATAAGTTTATAGACTTTTCCCGAATTTCGGTCACATACAAACCCTACAAGTAGTGTAACGTAGACTTCTTCCTTCAAATCTCCATGTAAAACGCCGATTTTACATCTAAGTGATGTACTTGCCAACCATGATATGTCGCTAATGCTAATATTAATCGAACTGCTCTCTATCCTAGCAACCTGTGCAAATATTTCATCAAAGTCTATTCCTTATTCTTGTATATATCCTTTTGCTACTAATCGTGCCTTATATCCGATGATCTTTCCTTGTGCATCCTTTTGTTTTGAAAACCCACTTAAGTCCTATTGCTTCGATTTATCGGCAATGTAGTTAGAGTCCATGTTATTCTTGTTGATTGAATCCAATTCAATCTCCATGGCCTCAATCCATTTCTTGTCTATTGATGCTTCCTTATAGTTACGGGTTCTTCTTCGTAATTAATAAACTTTGTGGTTCTACTCTACGTGCATACTTGTATATTTTGACATGTTTCGTATTCACGCACGGTGTATCATCAAATCTACCTCTTGAGTTCTCTACATAACTAGTAGTAGCTTCTTCTTCCTCTTCCGTGTGGGTCGAATTGTATGTTGGTGGTGTGATTGGTGAAACCGGATCAGAATCTGATCTTGTTCATGATACGTGTTGTCATCGTTCTCGTGTTGATCGGGCGAAGGTTTTCATTGTCAACTCCTTCTACCACAAAACTAGTCCAAAATGTGTCTTGTGTACTCGTATCCTCTTCATCTTTATTCCAATCCCATGGTTTTGTTTCCATAAACTTTACGTCCCTACTAACATGTTTCTTCTTGGCTATTGGATCATATAACCTACATGCTTTTGATCCTTCCTACTCATAAGTAAATCGTTGGTATGCTTCATTATCCAAACCTTCTTTAAGTGAGGTATCGTTATCTTGCATAAGTGTCGCATCCCAATATTCTTAGGTTTTCCGTGTTCGGTTTTCACAGTAGTGAGCCTCATATGGAGTTTTATCTACTGTGGCTCTTGTAGGTACCCCTGTTGAATATGTAAATGGCATGTTTCATCGCCCGCCCAAAAAGTAAGTGGTAACTTGGCTTTCATCATACTTCTCGTAGTTGATAACATCGTGTCTATTGCTCTCTCCACTACTCCATTCTCACGTGGTGAGTAAGGTGTCACAACCGTCGGTTATTCCATTATCTTTTGAGACTTGGTGAATTCATTAGATGTAAATTCACCTCTCTATCCGTCTTAGCATCCTCACTTTCATTCTCATTTCCATTTCTATCTTCGCCTAAATTCCTTGAAAGTACTAAGTGCTTGATCTTTCGACGCCGAAAGTAAGCCCACATAAACGTGTACAATCGTCCACTAACAAGAAAATAAGTTTCTTGCTCGAGTGTGTTCTTTGGACTTATAGGACCACAGAGGTCTCCGTATACTAAGTCCAACGGGTTCTTTGATCTGAATTTAGCTTGGTTTGGAAATGGTGTTCTACTGTGCTTTCCTAATAAACATGCATCACAAATCTGTCTGGCATGATTTATTCTTGGTATTCCTTCCACTAGACCCTTCCTAATCATCTTGTTGATATCATCAAAGTTCAAATGACCTAATCTAGCATGCCATAACCATGCTTGGTTATCTACATTTGCTAAGAGACATATAGGTGTGTCTATCTGTAGTCTAATACTGTAAAGTCGATTCTTAGATCTTTCTACCTTCATCAACAATTTCTTGCTCTTATCATACAAAGTCAATTTATCTCCGCCCATTATGACCTTATAACCAATCTCCGTAAATTGTCCTAGACTTAGTATGTTGCTCTTAAGGTTTGGTATATAGTATACATCCGATACTACCTTCGCTCTTGGTTTCTACAACCTAATAATATAGAGCCTTTTCCCTTTATCCGTACATACGATCCATCTCCAAACGTACTCGCCTTGTTACGCTTTCGTCTATATCCTTAAAATGACTCTTAGTTCCGCCATATGGTTACTTGCACCATTATCTAAATACCATATGCTTGCATCGCTTGAAGCATATTTTCCGGTTGAATTTGGCCTTCATTCAACAACACTTCCTCGTATTCGGTTTCGTGCATAGTCATTAATAGTGATGGTTCATCGCCTTCTAAGATAAGGTTTGATTGTTCCCGAGCTTTGATGTTCCTCTACAATCCTTCCTAAAATGTCCAAATTTGTTACACTTGAAACATTTTACTTTACTCAAATCCTCTCACTTGTATTCCTATTTGAGTTTCCTTTATGATTTGAGTTTCTCCGTGTGAGTTGTTTTAGTTTCTATTATTCCGCCAGCTTCCTCGTGAGTAATTTGATCTCCGCGCTTGTTAAAACGCTTTCCTTTTTCCGAGTGTTCGCCATGTAATAGTAAGTTCTCGGCTTTCAACTTGACCTCCTTCGAGCTTTATCCTTTCCTCAAACGCCTTGGGTTTTCTAGTGATCTCATCTAGGGTTATGTCGCCCGATCACTTGTTTGTTCTATGGATGCTACTATCTCAATGAATCTATCGGGTGTGGAGTCTAATAGTTTTCTAACTAAAAGTGATTCATCCAAAGTTTTCCTTCACGCACCCTTTCTTCTCCAACATGTCTTTTCCTTAATGATTCCCACAAATCCTTGGCCGCCTTACAACCCGCTACTTGTAAAATCACATCTTCAGAACGCTTGATATAGAAAAGTCGCCTTTGCTTTATCCTTCTTATCATCTACTATGTGTTTTCCTTAGATTCTATTGTCTCCCATTAACCTTGTGCCTCTAGTATAACCTTAATCAGATAGCCCATACCGTGTAATTTGTGTTTTTCAACTTAGGGCATTGGTATTGTGCAATAGGTGTTATGGGTTTTGTTGTGTTTGATGTGTTTGTATCATCACCGGCCATCTTAAAGGTGCTTATTATCTTCACCTTCTAGTACGTATGGAATTATTCTTCCTATTATGGTATCTCTTCTAATATGGGAATATATATAGTTTCTGGGAATCCTAGTAATACGGGATCAATAAGAGTTCTCGGGATTTCCTAATAGTACAAACTAATAAATCTATACTATTCTAATATAATTGAAATCCAGAAAAATTGTAACTTGTGACCTCGATATTGTGTTAACCACAAAATGTATTCCCTTGTCTCACGTTAGTAATAATCGTTTACTAACTTGTTGTTATTCCCACTTTGTTCCCTTTTGATTCTTCTTGCCTTTTCTTTCTAATTCGACTTCAACCCACAACCAAAAACTTTCAGATTCCTTTTTTTTGTTGCCTTGTTGTTGTTTTTGCTTCGAACCAAATAAACACCACGGTTCCTTCTTCTTTCCTTATCGAATTGTTGTTGTTGTTTTTGTACCCAACGAGTCTAAACAAAATCACAGCCTCCTTGTCTTGTTTTGTTGTCGAATTGTATGTTGTATTCGACAAGCCAAAAACAAAACTTTTCTTCTTCTCTTTATACCACACTACACGTTGCCTTTTTCTTTCTTGTGTGTTGTTTTTGATCTCGGTTCCCCAACGTCCTATGCGTTGCCTTTTCTTTTACAACTTTGAGATCCAATAAAAACCTTCCTACACACAACTTGGTACCATGCCTGGTACCCACACCGAACCAAAACTCTTTTGTTTCTGATTCTGTTGCACCAAAACAAATCCTTCCTTTTTTCTCGATCTCGTTGTTGTTGTCTTGTGTCGTCCCGACACTCTTCCACACCAAATCTTTCCATGAGTACTCCTTTCTTTCTTTGTTCCACGTATACGCTTTCTTCTCCACAACAACGTTCCTTGCGCTTTATATCCAAGGCCTTATATTGCTTTGTATCTTGTTTCCAACCGGTTTCACAAAGCCTTTCCCACTGCTCTCTATACAAACGATGTGTATCCTTCTCTTTCCTTCCTTCGTTGTCACCAACAAAGTTTTATCCCACCAATAACGCTTGGTGTGAACGCTATAACCTCCTACGCAAAATGATCGTGCACTATCTCCTTTACGCCTCTCCTTATTCAAGTTGTTTGTTTCTTTGAAGATAAAAGAAAACAAACTGCTCCCCCACCGAAAACAAGGAAGTTTTTATCTTTTCGCGTGTTCTTCTATGGCTTCGTTAATATTTTTGTTATGCGTAAACAGAGATTGTTTCTGTATAACCCTTGCTCTTGATGCCAAATGTTGTCCCAAAACTCGATCGATATTATACAAGTTGCAAAGTAAATGAATAAGTAAATTTTCTCTAAGTGTCTAACCATTGATTTTAGTATGTACATACATATATATAAGGTTTGAATCGGTATGATTCAACCATTGTGTCCTTCGGTTTTTAGTCCCAACCGCTTTAACTAATAACTAACTTTGTAACTGTTTTTAACTAACTTTCGGTTACAATATTTCTAACTAACATATTTGGTCCTTCGAGTTCATAACATTACATAAGAAGCAATGGAGCGAGATTACTTGGTTCACACTTATTATGATCACTGTAGTTCTTTTTCAAAATTACCCGCTATCACCATATACCGGACTTTAAGTTCCTATGATTACGAAAATTAAAAGAACCTTACTGTTGTATTGACATCATATGAAAAAACAGAAGCCGTGAGTCTTTTGAGAAACTTTTAACAAATTTGAAATTTTAGATTCCTTTTTTATTCTACCGCATACTATCATAGAGAACTGTAAACAAATAAAACAAGTGATGGGCGCAGAGGTATTTCACTTGTTCCTTAGAAGAATTTCTCAAGGAATTATCACAAGGGAAGTTCCAACATATTAGTGATCCGTAACAACTAATAAATTTAATCCTAAAATTATAATAAAAACATTTCAAGAGTGAAAAACTAAATTAACATAAATCACCAATAACACTAATAAAAGAAAAAAAGTAAATCAAAATCTACTTTGAAAAGTTGGTCGAATCACTAATGTCTTCGTAATGCATGACAAATGACCCATTGTCCACGGGGTTCTATTTCATCGCCAAACCGAGGATTCATTGAAGATTTTATGCAAAAAAAACTTCCATGAATTAGAGGATATTAACTTTAGGATAAAGATGTTGGTTTATTTGTATCATTTTCTAGTTTTTAAAATAATTTATGGACTATGGATTTGTGTTTGTGTAACATAGTTCTTTGTATTTATGTTTATTTGATTTATGAATTCAATTTTAAATTGTGTTGTTTGGGTTCGGATATAACTTAAAGTGCCTATATGAGTGACCATAAATCATTCTTCGAGGTAAAATTGTTATGAATAGTAGAAATTTTGCAAAGATAGTGTGTACCTCAAGTTCAACGCATGAGGTGAGTGGCTTCTAACTATACACAATATATTTAAAACTTCCATCCAAATAGTTACGGTTCGGATGTGTAAAGATATCTGAGCTTAAAAATCGACGATGTCGAGTTATATAACCGAATTGAATTTTCTTAATCGTGAAGACACACGCAAGGAAAATCAAGTTCGGAAAATCCTCTTCAAGACCTTGTTGATTTAAAACTACGTTAACCATTAACCTCACGAGCACGCAGCGGATAAGGATCTAGTAATCGCAATTAGGTTAAACACGTAATTAATAAACAATTAATTAATACAATAATAAATTAATAAAAGGGATAAAAGAAAACCTAACCTTTTGTGGCTATTTGAACGCAAGTGTAACGGACAATAAAACCAATACGAAACTAAGCACCTAAAATAGATGCCTCAATGAGTATCACACACAAACCCGATAATGTATACGTTCGATAAAGACGCTAGTCGAGAACGTATTAAAACCCATCAACAATTGACCCACTTGAATGTATCACGAAACAGAAAATACCCAAGACCAGCTTGCTTTCTTGCCCAAGATCACAAAATAGCCACAAAGCTGTTTTCATTATTTTACCCGATATCGGATGAAACATATCCGATATCCTTCTTAGTTGTGTCCTAGAAGTGTACCACCACCAAGAACCAAAGAACACCCTTCTTGTTGTTTTTGTCTTTGTCGATCACGAGGAACAAAACCAAGGAACACCAATGAAACTTCTAAACTCTTGGATTGAGATGCAATGCAAGTTTAGAACACAATTAAACCAAACAAACCCCATTAACTTTGAACAAGTCAATGTTGAATATTAGCAGAATGTGGTAATCGGTTTTAGGATATATAGGATATAGTATTATATGTACCATGTGAGGTGAGAATGTTTGTTTATATAGTCAAACCAAACCGACCCTAACATGGGTCTTGTCTTTGTCGACAATTAAACAAGCCCAAGCAATTCACCCCACACTTGCCCAATCGGATGGAGGAGTCTATGGCCCAAGCCACATCCAAACTGACCCAACTAAGAGCTCAAGTAAGCCCATGGGTTGTCCAAGATAGTCGGGTCAAGTTACATGCATATTCGAGTAATATAATTCAAGTTATAATACATTCAACACGTATACTCGTGTTTATCGTGTGTGACCCCATCGGCTCACACACTTCTAGTCGTTTACGTGTGTTTATAACTCCCACAAACCAACAGCTCTCACTTGGGAGTTGGTGTGTCGAATGGCACACAAAACTAACGACGGAAACGCTTAGCAAACGCCTCTCACTCGCTTTTAACTAAAAGTGTCCGAGAGAATAGTTTCATAAAAGTTTCTCAAGAGCATGGTTATTAATGTCTTGCTTTAATCATCCTTTGTTATAGATACCTGCTAAACCATGGATAATGGATCTCAAATCATTCCATATAGTTTAACCATTTTGAATCTCATTCTGATTTTAATTCAGATATACCAAATGTAATCAAGAATCATCTTGCATTACCCTTTGGGTTTGGCCAAACAATTATCTGATTAAACATAGAGAGGCGCCATGGTATCTTTCTACACATATCAAGTGGAGTAACAAATCTTTTATTGACTACAAGTGTTGTGGATGCTGCTTCACATCACTCCAAATATAGCTTTTATAACTACCTTATTCATATAGCGTTTTTATGTATACTTACAAAAGTGATATCCACACATAATGTAACTTGCTTGCATCTCAAGTCTAAGGAAGATTTTAACAAACCATTTTCAATATTTTACTTATGACAAGGATCCAAAAGTAAATATTTGAAAGTTGGGGAATCCAATATGCATCCCTAGTGAATACATATGAGTTTGGCGGGAACAATCCACATTCTCGTTAGAATATAACCAACACTCACATTTGCCTTATCATACCAATATTCCCATATTGTTAACCGATAATGGACATATTTAGAACAATAAAATCATTCAAGGATTAACCATGCAAATATAGGATAACAATTATTATATGAATGAATAACAAATACCAAGTATCTTTATACATCATAAAGTAAAAAATGTCTTTCAATCCCAATTATCCAAATACTAAAACAAATATGCATGAAACTCATTTAGTAAGTTGAACCCTAATGTTTCCAATGCCTCAACCTTTCTTTTACAAGAAAAACTAAATAGTTATCTCGAGTAAACTTTCCGAATACTTAATTCAAAATATCACTTATAGTGAGTGATTTGAAATATAAGATGAGTGTCTTATCTCATATGCTCATACTATTGCAAGAGTTATACTATGGAGATGTCGTCTTACCTTGCATGAGGTATTAGAAATTAATGACATAACGACATCATCTTCTAGGTTTCAAAAGTGTAAAATATTCTCATTCCTTAATGTGTAATGCAACAATGCTCTATGTTGAGCACAACTAGTTAGCATATTTATCATAAAAGATGAAATTTACTACAACTATTATAAATTATCCTCTAGCATCATTTGTACTTATACAACACTATGCTTTATAATTCAGTAAACATTTATAAAACAATAATCTAAACACTCTCAATTAGATATTGTTGTTGTCAGCTCATTTTGTTCTTGTACAAAAGCAACAACTAGTCTTATACACAATATAATATATACATGATGAATCCTTAGTTAAAACAACATAAGGTTTCCATCCATGTAATAAATTATTTTAAGTGAAAATGTACCATTTAAGACTTGCTTGAATGATATATTGCATTTGTGTTAGACTTAATATTTTCCGCATTTGTTTATTCTAGATAAACATTTATTCCAAGGTTGTTTGTTTTATTCTCTAAATTCCAAGTGAGGTTTCATTTCAAGCTTAAGGATCAATATCTAGCTTAACTGGAATGATATCTTCAACATGTAAATTTAAAAGAAAAACACATTGCTCCCACTCAATGCCAGATGTACTCAAGAGTTATCTTAATTCAATAATAATCATATTGTAATTAAATTCAAGATCTAAACTCTTAGATGCATGATCCAATCCAAAAATATATTGCTCAAATTTTGTATACTACATAAAGATAATATAGATTCATAACCCTTTTGATTACACACCGTCCTCTAAAAGGTAATCATAAAGTAAGAGTTATAAAATCTTAATTGTCATATTCTTCATACAAAGAACATTTATGACAATTCAATGTCTTTATATAATTAATGCGTGTATATATAATAAAATTTAATCACAGTCAATTGCTTAAGTATGATTAAAAACTTCTTATTAAATGCCAAACATTAATATGTATACAATTTTTCTCCTTGTGAGCCTTTATTCAAAAGAAACTCATTCCAACCTCATAGGTTAACTGTTAGTAAATAACAATCAATCCCAAAACTTGATTTGCCTTTTAAGGATTGGATCTTGTCATTCATAGTTCTAAACATTTATCGATTCAAGATGTGATAATATATTTTAGTAGTTAGTTGATTTACAATAATCCTCTAACTTATATCCCTCACCATTGATATTAAAAATATCACTCAAGTGATGAGGCATCCTTTCAGATTTATGAATGAGAGTAATAATTATACTTCGGTCAACATTTTCATGTTTAACCTTAGTATGACATTAATAAGTGGATTTAGAAGGTTAAGTATTTTGTTCTCAAAAACTTTGAGATTTGTATATGCTCCTACTTACTTTTGTAAGTAGAGACAATTCTCTAAATACTAAGTATTTTAAGTAACAATAAAATATTCTTTATTGGGAACCACAAAATACATTTTAAGTTCTCATCTCTAGATTTGTTAATAAAATGCTTCATAAGATTTTAACAAATTCAGAACTTAAATCAAGACATAATGGAATTCCTTCCAACAACTCAAATTAAGGTTTATTGAAAAACTCTAATTTAGTATCACTCTTTAACCAAAAGTTCTAACAATAGTTTTGTGTTTCGTCAAGCTAGGAAGAACACCAAAACTACAATCTTCAAGCTAGGAAGTGTTGAATAATCAAAAATCCAAAAGGGTTTATGATTCAATTGGTTTGAGTGGTAAAACCTCAAATCCCTAATGAATTAGGGTTTTCAGTTATGGGTTTGTCTTGCATACCTTCTAGGTTTAAACTCTATTGAGTGTATCCATGACACACGTAATTTCTAACCTTGATATGTTATGGAGGTAGAGCAATTAAAGCTATCAGGAACCAAACAATATGAATAAGGTTTGATCCAACACATTAGACATACCATGATGAAGTGGTATCCTATGAGTTATTAGAATTGTGAAACTATATCAGAATTCTATAGATAACTTAATTCTCTTTTGACCAAATACTTGTCAATTGGGTCGAGCCAAATTGCATATAAAGTATTCACGAACCAAGTGCATGCAAAAATGTATATTCATTGAACAATGCAAGAACCTTATGTTCATGTGTTCACAAGAAGACATAACTGATCAAGGATTATATGTTCATGTGTTAACAAGAAAACATAACATTTCAATAATACATTATAAGTCTTTGAATAATTCAAAGCCCTCATGTTTATGTGTTAACTAGAAGACATAACACTTTTACTACATATACTTTTATGTTATAAGTCATTGATTAATTCAAGGACTTTATAATTATGTCTTAACATGTAAGCATAATTATACTAACAAAAGTAATCATGAACGTAAACTATTGGGTTCTATAGTAATTTCAAGTTAATTTTTTACTTCGGAATTATGATCATTATCATATAACCATAATTATGTTGACTAAAACATGTAGTCTAATGTTGAAGTATCTATACACAATATCATGACATTTGAATGTAGTAGGGCAACAAACATCTAGCTTGTTCAAGTCCTAGTAGAATCATTATTAGAATGTAGTAGGCAATAAACATCTCATGTGTTTAAGTCCTAGTAGAATTCTTATTTACATGTAGTAGGGCATTAAACATTTAATGTGTTTAAGTCCTAGTAGAATTATTAATTTCCTTTACCTTGCGGTCAAGAAATACCAATAATATTGTTGTTCCTTGCACACACTTTGAGATTTCTCCCACTTGTAAGGTACAACATCATATTATGAAAACAAACAACACGTGATTGATTGTTCAAACAATATGATAATGTCATAGATGTCATAAGTAGTTTTAGAACCATAACCTTTAATAAGGAATTGTGGATTATTATTTTATAGATAACGCCTGATGAAGTGACGCAGGAAGGCAACGTGTTATCTTATAAAATAAAATGCAATTTTCCTTTAAGCAATGGTTGTTCATATTCGAAAGTAATGAATTATTTCAAAGCAAGTTTGAAATGATATGGTGACTAATAGGAAATAAATCTAGTAGCTCTAATCGAAATTGACAACATTACATGAATGTAATTTCATTCATAAATGCAATCGCTCCCATCGGATTTGTCAACATTGTAAGTGTTACATTTCCGAGAGAAAAACATATCGCAGCTTTATATACGTTCCTATTCTCTTCAAATACCTACGAGTAGCATGTACTTAGGTATTGAATGCAGTTATATGAAGTTCTACTTATGTAGACAATGGACTAGCCATTCTTTAATTCAATTAACTTGAATCTTTAGCATGCAATTCCTCCTTTATCGCTCACATAGCCCCAAGGGTAATTAGCACTTTAGGAATAATAAGAGTCCAAGAATATTACCTATCAAATATGCTAGTAATTTCTTTACTCTTTACGGTTTAAACTCATACATCGTGACAAGTGCAGGATGTTATTTATTTTGGTAGCTCTAAACACAATGTTTCTAGTTACACCTAATATTCTATCTTTCAATTAACTCTAGATCACAAAAGGGTAATGAAAGATCATAAATGAGTTTATCTTTGTAATCCTATCTTAGTTTGTCAACTAATGAGAAAAGATAGGTATAAGTCTCACTCTTCTTACTAGGAAAAGAGACTAAGTTTGTCTTTCGAAGAAAAACAACTTTGTTTACGAATTATGTTGCAATAACACAATTAATCGTAACATAAAAGTTCAATTCTAGTATTTTCGATAATTATATTCTTAAAAGAATTAACTACCCAATTAATTACTAATTAAGACTAAGATCCATCTTGCAACCCCACTTAATTACCGAGAGTCCGACCATGTATAAAAAAATAGACAAGAGGTAAGCGATAGCGTTAATTGCAAATGCAACTCTTAGATTTATGAGACTGTTTAAGGCATTAGTATCAAGTAATAATGTCAAAAGCATGTTTAGTTCTCATCTTATGCCTTGGGTTCAAGGTCTGACCAAGCTAACTCGAGATAAGTCGACCAAGTATAAACGTGTAAAAATAACCATAGGTCTGACCAGTGAGAAATAATTACCATGGGTTGGAAAGGCCCTTAGGTCTGACCAGAGAAGTCAATCCAAATTCACGTGTTCATAGTTGGATGGCATAGACTTAAAATTAACAAATAGGTATTCACATATAAATGTGGTAAAAGTCGTGTAGAAAGAGGCATGCAAAACAACTTTGTAACACTAATTTTAAAAACTTTAGTAATGAGACTGTAGTGATCATCATGGTTCACGGTGGCTCCAATCGAAGCAGGAGGAGGCAGAGGACCGTGTGTCACCAAGCATAACCTAGACATCCTTTCGGTGCGATCAGACGCACCTCTTTGAACCCCTTTGAGTTTGTTCTAGTGGGTGAGCCGTACATCCCAAAACGATTTTCCACGAATCAAATAGCGTGTCACAATTGAGCATGTTATTTAGGCTTGTAAATAAAGACCAATATTAATGTTATGGTTACGATATGTATTATTCCATATTGCATGCACTTAGGTGTCAAAGCAAGTAACAATGATGCACATATAGGAATCACAAACATATAAGCATAAACATCAATATATAACCACATATTGTTCCGAGTTCTCATGTAGTCTTCCCAAACGGAGAACCATAAGACCGTACTAGAATACAATACCTAGATCGCCCATACATCGCAAAAGCAATTGAGTTGGTCTTGTGGCCGGAAAACACATAAAAATGTATGGCAATCTCAATTAAAAATAATAACGCAACTTTATGTATTTAATAACCAATATGTAATTCTAATTATCATAATAATTCTAATTAACGATTAATTAATTCTAATTAACATGTAATTCTAATTAGCATGTAATTCTAATTAACAATTTAATTCCAATTAACAAAGTAATTCTAATTAACAAGTAATTTCAATTAACAAACTAATTCTAATTATCAATATAATTTAATTTGTGTGTGACTAGTTATTTTTTATTAAAATTAACAAGTATTGCATATAGTTGTCAAAACAAAATAAAACGAATAACTAAATTAGGTTTCATGCAGCCTTTTAAAACATGTTTATTAATCTGAAACGTGTAACCCATAATCACAAAAACGAGATGGCTCGTGATGCCACTGTTGGAATTTAAAAACTACGTTAACCATTAACCTCTACGAGTACGCAGCGGATAAGGGTCTAGTAATCGCAATTAGGTTAAACACGTAATTAATAAACAATTAATTAATACAATAATTAATTAATAAAAGGGATAAAAGAAAACCTCACCTTTCGTGGCTATTTGAACGCAAGTGTAACGGACAATAAAACCAATACGAAACTAAGCACCTAAAATAGATGCCTCAATGAGTATCTGATAATGTATACGTTCGATAAAGGCGCTAGTCGAGAACGATTAAAACCCATCAACAATTGACCCACTTGAATGTATCACGAAGCGTAAAATACCCAAGACCAACTTGCTTTCTTGCTCGAGATCACAAAACAAACCACAAAGTCGTTTTCATTATTTTACCCGATATCGGATAAAACATATCCGATATCCTTCTTAGTTGTGTCCAGAAGTGTACCACCACCAAGAACCAAAGAACACCCTTCTTCTTTGTTTTGTCTGTCGATAAGGAGGAACAAAACCAAGGAACACCAATGAAACTTCTAAACTCTTGGATTGAGATGCAATGCAAGTTTAGAACACAATTAAACCAAACAAACCCCATTAACTTTGAACAAGTCAATGTTGAATATTAGCAGAATGTGGTAATCGGTTTTAGGATATATAGGATATATTATTATATGTACCATGTAAGGTGAGAATGTTTGTTTTTATAGTCAAACCAAACCGACCCTAACATGGGTCTTGTCTTGGTCGACAATTAAACAAGCCCAAGCAATTCACCCCACACTTGCCTGATCGGATGGAGGAGTCTATGGCCCAAGCCACATCCAAACCGACCCAACTAAGAGCTCAAGCAAGCCCATGGGTCGCCCAAGATAGTCGGGTCAAGTTACATGCATATCCGGTAATATAATTCAAGTTTCAATACATTCAACACGATACTCGTGTTTATCGGGTGCGCTTCTACTCCCACACACACTTAATCGTTCGTGTGTTTATAACTCCCACAAACCAAATGCACCTAAGTTCGTAAAAGTAAAAGTAAAATCAACATGAAAACCCAAGTCCGTAAAATCCTCTTCGGGTCATATTTAGTTTACAAGTCGATCCATGTATCTTCCATTTACAGTCGGGTTATCTTCTATTTTGACTTTCGGTTGACCAATAAGAATGCTCTTCTTTAAATGGAGCTCTCCCATTGTTCCAATTTCAATTTATTCAACATTCCTTTGGCACTTTTTGGAAAACTCGATTATATAATAGACTATTTATGACCCGTCAGATGGAATGGCGGGCTTCATACGTTATCTTGATTAAGATTTATAATTTATGTACGTATGTGTGTTATCATCAAATTGTTCGATAAAAATAACTCACAAAGACACAAATGATATCTTACTTGGTTATGATTTTTAATTTATGTACTTATATTGTTAGCATGATCAGTTTTGAAACAAAAGTGGTAGCATATAAAGATTACATCATGATTATAATGCAATCTTGAAAAATCATAAAAAGACCATCAATCAAATGAAGGGTTAATAGATAAAGATGTCACTAAACTTTAAAAAAAAAAAAAAAAAAAAAAAAAAAAAAAAAAATAATGCTTAAGTGAACTTTCATTTTGTTCACTTGGGTTCGTAGTTATCTGAAGCATATTGTTCTATAATTTGAATGTTAATTGAAGTGACTTATGCGTAGATTTTTGATAAGTTAAATAACATAAATGTCGTGTTATTACGAGTTCAAATGATATTTACGATATTTTATAATTTTATGACCTCAAATGTCAAGTTTCATAAGTTCAAGAACTTAAGAAACAAAATGAAAGTCTAGTATCTTACGCATTTTTTGAAAAGTTTAGTAACATATTTGTATATTAACCTATCAAACAAAAGCAATATATTGCAACATATGATCAGTTCCAAGACCCGCCCGATGGGCAGGCTAGTTCCATGATATTATTTAATTAAAAATATAGTATAAGACTTAATTTTCACAACTGATTTTTGATAATGAAGGAACTTACTAAAAAACGGCAATGAAGATATATAGATATAAATTCATATGAATATAGTAAGCAAAATTGCATAAACCGGGCACATCCAATCCAAAAAAATTGAATAGTTTAAAAGTTTAAATAATACTTCCTAGTACATGGTGGTTATGAAATCAACCAATCAAGTGTACTAAAGGTGAAGGCCAAAATATTTAAAAATAGAAATGCCAAATACAAATGATTATAGTGTTGGTGGAAAATAAGACAAAAATATACATCATATTAAGGAGACCAAGAAGACCAGATCAAAGAACGCATACAGCAGATGAATCCAGCAGAATGTCATTAGCTGCAACTAGTGTAAACTTCTGGTTCGGATTTGTAGAAGCTGCATATATTATTAGATATGAAAAAAAAAAAAAAAACTCACACACACACACACAAATAATCAATGGCAAATACACCAAACTGAAACTTACGTGATAAACCAATTCTAGCAAGCATCTTTCCATTTCCTAAACTCAACTATCTGCAATCATGAACATCAACAAATACTCCAACTTTGACAGCCGACATAAGTGTTACATCAAACGGGTTTACAACCGTGGTTTTGTGGTAGCGATACTTATAAAGAGAGGGGGTGTCAAATTAGCCTTAACAATACTTGTTGAGGCCATTTCGACCAATTCAAGGCGCCAAATCAAAAACAATTAATCAAATAAAATAGTTACAAGAGTAATGGGATAAAAGTTGCCCATAGTCTATTACAGATGCATACAATATACAACCTTCTAAAAGATTTCAAATTATGATGTAGTAACGCTTATGAGATCATAAATAACACATTAAGTATTTATTCTCCCAAGATTTTATATGAACGTGAAACCTGTAAAGACCTCATAGGGTGTTCTGTATTGATAACTGTTTAAATAGAGGTACATTGGTTGCATTCATAACCCAAAAGGCAATAGCCTGACTGTACAAATAATAAGACTGGCCCCGATATATCCGACACTATCAACAGAATACATAAAGAGATAAAGATGTACATCCTAGACTGTAAGTTAGGATCTTTATCTAAGAGAACAAAAAAGTATTTGCATTTCAACCCAACCCAGACCATTATGACCCGTACTATATAAATGGGCTGTTTTTACCCACTATCCAACCTACCTGCCCTGCTCATTGTGCTATATTTGAGATGATGCTGAAAGTTTCAGAGGTGATCTAGATATTTCAGTAGTCTAGCTTCCAAATGGTCAACAACAACAATAAACTCAATCCCACCGAGGCACGGTATGGGAGGTAAAATGTGATGATCCCATCCTACCCAGAGTAGAGATTGCTTCAAAGAGACCTCCGGCAAGTGCAAGTGTCGGGTGAGATAGAAAAGAAAAGGGATCAAAAGACAAGAAACAACAAGCAAAAGCTAGAAAGAAAGCAAGCAAAACAAGGCAAGGGGCTTGGTGATAGCAAGCAAAAGAGTACAAAAGCGAGCATAATCAAAAACAAAGAACCAAAGCACTAAGAAAAGCAGCAGCCTAAGAGGGCAACACGTAACAAGCCAAAAACAACGCGGGTCTAAAGCTAAGGTAGAGCAAAACAAGGAACCAAAACAAAAGTAGGGCAAGAAAATAAAAGCATGCAAACCTAAGCAACACATAGCAAAAGCAAAGCAACGATGGGGCCTAAAGGTACGGCAAAGCAAAAGGAGGCACCAAAACCAAAAGCCGGGGCAAGGCAACAAAGAGACGCCTAAAAGCCTAACCCACCAAAACAACCTAAACCCACTAAGCCCCTAGCCATATCTAACCGCATATCCTAATCCTATATATCCACCCCTTCCTATCTGAGGTCATGTCCTCCGACAAGAGAAGCTCTGTCATGTCTAGCTTAAGTCTATCCTCCCACCTAAGTTTGGGTCTGCCCCTTCTTCTCACGCCATCTACTACTAGTTCCTCGACCTTTCTAACCGGTGTTGTTTGTGGCCTCCTCCTGACATGGCCGAACCACCTCAACCCACCTTCTCTCATCTTCGAAATGGTCCTATTGTATAACTCCCATGGTTGTAAATAGGCGGCAATTCTCGAACCGACACGATAAGCGACACGAACACGACACGAAGTTAAGCGGGTTTGGGTTGAGGATAAACGGTTTGGTAAAAAGCAGTCAACCCGCCTAACCCGCTTAATAAACGGGTTGTGTTTGGGTTGAGTAAATACTAAACAGTCAACCCGTGAACCCGTTTAAGTATACAAGACTAAAAAATAAAAAATATAACCTAGTTTTTATGTGAGATGTGGATTAAATATTTTTGTATATACTTAATATGAGTGAATTACGATTATACCTCAAACATCATTGAAATTGACACTTTATAACTCTGAAAATTGTCGTATAGTTATTTGTATGCTTTTTTTATTATATTTTAGATCCTTGTATCACTTTTTATTAAAACTAGTTAAAATAACAAACCACCAACCTTATTTACTGCTTGACCTATTTAGTTAAACAGGTTAAACAGGTCATAAACGGGTTACACGTGTTATACAGGTTTGGGTTAGGGTTGAGTTTCTTGACACGATTAATAAATGGGTCGTGTTTGGGTGAGGTTATATCAACCCGCCAACACGCGAACCCGAATAGGTCAACACGAACACGACTCGATTACCTTTAGTTGTAAATATCGCTCGGCGGTACCATGGCGGTCGACTCCGCCAAGCGCCATATCGGTCTTGGCGGTGATATATCAATGATATATCGAAGACCATAAATTATAAAAGAAATATTTTTTTAAAAAAATATTAGCAATATCCTAACAAAATAAGTCAATAACCACAAAAAACTAAAATGTTTACCATCCTTGAAAAATAAATGCCATAAGTCCATAATTATTCACCAATTTAAAAAAAAAAAAAAAAAGTTTGAGATTTTTTTACCGATTTTGACCAAACCGATTATTTTTACCCGATAAGTGAAAAGTCGATCGGTTGACCGCCGATAAGCGACATATCACCGACATATCGGTCGCCACCGATTATTTTTCCCGATAAGTGAAAAGTATCGGTTGCCGCCGAGAAGCAACATATCATCGATATTCGCCAAGACCGATATTTACAACTCGATAATTCCATTTGGTTGGTTCATTTTAATTCTCGTTGCATCAACTAAACAACGACAAAAATCATCTCTCTCCCTCTCTCTATCTCTCCAAGTCAAAGTGTGACATGAAAAGTCAACATGAATGAAGATTTGTACCTTACAAGACGAAAAGCATACATGGTAGTTACAGATGACCAAGGACAAGTAAAGCATCAAACCCTTTAGCAGCTTCCATTGCCATTTTAGCTCTATCCTTTTGTACATTGTCACCAAAAATACAACCTTCATAAAGAAAACACATAAGCACCATTAGATCCGCAATAAGTTAATGGATTTAAAATCATTAGCTATCCATGGACCAAACAGTTACCTAATATTAGACCACAGTTATAACTCCAAACTAATATTAGAAGTATACGAGTTTAGAGGCTAAATGACCCTAAAAGCATATGAAATTACACCTCATCATATTTGTCTATGATTGCAACATTGTTTCGTATACAAATCTCTTAAATCATAAACTACATATTATCCCTCTGATAATCATAAGATAAGTACTGCAGTTCCTTCAATTCCCACGATTTATATCACCCTAAACATGTTACTAAGGGCTGTTTGGATAGCCTATGTTAGAAGTCATTTAGCGTCCGAAACATGTTATTAAGGGCTGTTGGATAGCTTACTTTCAGCAGCCCTTTAGGTGTCTTGACATGTTAATAAGGGCTGTTTGGATAGCCTGTTTCAGCAGTTATTTGGCGTCCTAAAATGTTATTAAGGGCTGTTTGGATAGCTTATTTTCAGCAGCCATTGGGTGTCTTGACATGTTATTAAGGGCTGTTTGACATGTTATTAAGGAGCTTATTTACAACAGCCATTTTGGTGTCTTGTTATTTATGTTAATAGCCCGGCATAAAAATCATAATCAATTACACAACCTCACTAAACTTTAGGAGGTTTTGTATACATATGCCTGAAGTCTCGGGGCTTTTAGGAAAGTTCACTCTTTCAATCCATCCTGAAGGAGGTCGATCGTCCGACAATGTCCACTGATTTCCCAACAAAAGCTTCTGGATTTTTTTGGTTATGGCAAACTAACTTCATTTACTTTAGCACCTCCACTACATTATTTGCAGATGGACCAATACCTTCATTCTCATGATCGACTGCAATAATTTATATAAAAAAGTAATGGTAGACACCATAAACTGATACATATATTGTCAAACATCGATATTCAAAAATTTAGGAGGTTTAAAGTATAACTGTGAGTGAAGTCTTGGGGCTTTTGGGTTGCAACTTACTCCATATAAATTTTCAATACTCAATGCCAGTTCTGTTGTGACTTATTTTCACACCTAAGAAGTTCTTTGTTACTTCTGAAAACTTAGCTTGATCACAGATCTCGGTGACGGCCTTACAAACTATCAAATTACAAATGAACATAAAGTAAATCTATCTGTGCACCACCCGAATTATGTAACGCCCAACGCAAGACACTCTCATTCACCTCTTTCCCAACAGCCGCATAAACCTTATTTTCGCCTATTCTGTCGTCACCCCTAATTTCGATAATCTCAGAAGTATCAACTACCGGATACCTGATCATCTCATTCATCCTAACCACAGCCATCTATAACTAACTAACCAACTACCCCATATACACATTAGACAACCACCTATAAAACATTTTGTCACATGTATAATACATAAAAAATCCAGATTTTCATCATTGTATCAACATTAACCTTTTATCTAACTTTCTCTAAATTCATCGAAAAGTACCCTAAAATTGACTCCATACT
The DNA here is from genome assembly GCA_022545495.1 of Chrysanthemum lavandulifolium. Taxonomy (NCBI): domain Eukaryota; kingdom Viridiplantae; phylum Streptophyta; class Magnoliopsida; order Asterales; family Asteraceae; genus Chrysanthemum; species Chrysanthemum lavandulifolium. The sequence continues at coordinate 31,495,879 of CM040244.1, read as the reverse complement.
TTTTCCTTTTCACAATGTCCTCGAAAAATTGATAAAAATAGCAACTTAAATCACATACACACACTATTACATTACTAAATCCAAATTACACACAGACTCGAACATTAAATAATAACAAACATATTAATAACCTTTTTCTTATATATTACAAAAGCTTATTTTTTGTGAACTAAACATATTAACATATTTTCTTAACTCTATAAATTTATAAAAATCAAATAATAAAAAATTTAAAATATTACATTAAAAGATTTAAGGTCTCTTACATAGAAGATTTGTGAAGATCAACAAATCGTCATATTCACATCTTCATTCATCTTGATCATCCAGCCGATCATCTTCTTTTCTATATATCTTCATTGTAACATACCATAACCACATCATAAATAAATGAGATTATAAGCTACTAAAATTAAAAGAAATACAGCATGAACTAAAAAAAGAGAGCTTGTGGTCGGAGGAGGTCGCCGGATCATTCGTAGCTGCTGGTGGTGGCGGGAATGTGAGCAGAGGAGAATAAAGGATATGGGTAAGTGAACTTAGAGAAAAATTAATCTTGTTTGCAAGGAAATCAGTATATCAAAACAAGTCAACACTAATCTAGAAAGGAAAAAAGCTATAAATGCTTAATACACTTATCAAAATAACTTATTGTGTTTTCTCAACTTTTTATTGTCATTATGCTTAACGTTGTTTCGGTCGATATCATTAGGGAATGGCGAAAAATGCATCGAACTTGACATTTTATGTGATTGTGTGTAACCAACTATTTTTTCTTATTGTATGTACTCAACTTTCAAATTTCGATCATTATGTGTATTTTGTGACTATTCGCCATATAAAATGACCATTTTACCCTTCAAATTTTGAAAAATTAAGGGTAAAATGGTCAAAATACACACAATAATCGAATTTTGAAAGTTCAAGACACAATAAGAAAAAAATAGTATACACACAATCATAAAAAGTGTCAAGTTCGATGCATTTTTTTGTCATTTGCCCATATCATTATACATATCTTGGCCCACACCTTTTACATGAATTGACGCAAGCGGTTGGTTTGGCATGAAGATTATATGGAAGAACATGGGTATGTTGAAAGTTCGGGTCACTTTTGAGTCTATTTGCGCAAGCGGTTGCAGCTAATGATCGAAGAGGTGCAAATGATCTACTGAAACAGATACGAGAACATGCTTCACTCAGTGGTGACGGAATGCAAAGATTGGCTCATTAATTTTTTTAAGTCTTTTCGCATAAGAGAAGAGCGTTTGCATAAGAGATAAGTCTTTTTTAAGTCTTATTCGGGTTGTGGTGATGATGATCAAAGGGTATTTAAGTCTTTTTGCATAAGAGAAGAGCGTTTGTTAAGCATTATGACAACTATCGTGAAGAAGGTTAAGAAGAATGACACTAAAAAAAGTATAGTATGTAGAATGAGTCATTTTTATAAAGTACATTGAGCATTTATAGCTTTTTTTCCAATCTAGAAACTTAAAAGTTTTAGGGTGTGTTTGGTATTGGGGAATGAAAATGGAGAAATGACAATGATTGTGATTGATGTTTGGTTGAGGTTTATCACATTCTAAACATCTTTATTAGCTATAAACCGTACAAGGTGACGTTAAGATTTCTTTTATAATTTTTATTCCCAATAATTAAAACCAGACAATAAAGTCATAAACAAATTCATATTCTAGTTCTACTGCACTAAAACAATAGTGATTGTGATTTCATGACTCAAACCAAACACATCCTTAAATCTTATATGCAAGCACATTAAGGACACATATGCAAATAATTATTTGATTTTAGGGTAAATTACAAATTATGTTCATGTGGTTGGTTATTTTTTTACTATCCATCACTCCCAAATTTTAATTACAAAAAGTGTCATTCATGTTCAAGTTTTGTAACAATTTATGTTCTTTTTTTTGGTTTACCTAGGTTCCGATTCAACATTGCGAGCCACTAATCCCAGAGCGACTACCCTTTTGGATAACCCAGAGTCAACGCAGGTGAACTTCTGTGGCCATAAGAGGATTAATTTTCTCCCCGTTGGATTCGAATTTATGTTCTTTTCACTAACGCTCGTTAGTTTCTTCCCCACTTTGATTTTCTTTTCGGTTTCAATTATTTTTAATCCACACAATCAAGAACACTAATAACACAAACCCATAGTTTTAGGGCTTAAAACCAATACACATCTTCACTCGATATATATATGTAACAATTCGCATTTTCAGGATTTCTATCCATTCTCAAATTTTTACTATTCATCTCGAGAAATTACTATTCACTTTCACTATTCATCCCGTAAAATTTTTATTTCACATTCTCGTAAGATAAATTATTTTAGTAATGACCTGAGAGTTTAACAATCGTTAGATCATTTTCGCAAAAGTTATTAAGAAAACATCGTTTTAAAGTTTCGTTTTAGACGGTCCACCGTTTAAACATCACGCGCATAACGAAAATCAACTCTGACAATTTTCCTCGCATCAGATAAATTTATAGATCACTCATGATTAATTTGAGAATTTTTAAGATTTATTATTTATAATATTACCAAATAAACCCTGTGCTGAACGAAACTAAACTTACGTTTTAAACAATTCTACTTACATCCGTGCTTAACGATTCCCTGACCGTGTTTCTAATATTTTTGACACTTTTACATTTTGGAAAAGTCAAACATATTTCCTACTCCATTGACCATAAAGGAATTAACCTTGTACGTTCTATATTTTTGCTTAAATCGCGTAACTTTTAAACTTCACGAATAACCTGTAAAGTTATCTCAGATGATGAAAACCACATTTTAACATCTCATATCATTTTAGACTAATTTTAGTCTACTCTAAATAAATTCACGGTCATTTCCACGAAATTTCGTTCTTTTCTCGATAAACTGCGAATTACGCGTTTTTACCCGTGTTTCCGCTTTTAAGCGCTTTTGCACCCAATGAGACTTATCACCCATTTTATATTTTTATATGGAGTATAATGATGAGTTTCATCATTCCTACAAGTTTCGTATTTTTACGATACCCCGTTTTACGTTTTATGGCTTAACAACTTACGGTTGGCATTTAACGGAACCAAATCATGCTCTAAACTCAAGATAAGATCAAAACTATCCACCTAAGTCATCTTATCACTATATGGCCGACTTAGGGGGGGAGTCATCATTTTGGTGGCATCATCCTAACTATGGTTCATTTAGATCTTTACAAGTGTCATAACTTAACCATGGTTAATATTTAACCCAATATATGGTTAACCAAACTTACCCTCCTATAAATAGCAAGTGATATGCATCCTAAGAACCCTCATAATCTTTTTTGGGTCGTTCATATCACAATTCATACATATCTTCCATCATTGGATCCATAAACTCCATGTTTATGCAAGGAAGTTTCAAAGATCAAGTTACTACATCAAATCTCTAGCAAGTTTAAGTGATCTTCTTGAGTTTAAATCCACTCAAGTCACTTATTACTTCATCACCAACTCTTCAAGTTTGCAAGGGTGCCAAGGTGTGGAAAGCTAGCTCAATCCAAAGTCTTAAGTGATCAATCAAAGTCCTATCCTTACTAAGTTACTCCTTTCTTATTGAAAGCCAAAAGTTGTAAGCAACTTATCACCCCCATCATCTCATCTTTATTATTCATAATCTTAACTATTTCATGCTATATATATAGTTACTATGTTGATTCATGATGTACATATACTCAACCACATGTTTTAATTTACATATTGTCATAAAGTAACAAACTAGTAAACTAGTCATATTCTACACATTTGGGAACATTAAAATCAGTAACCTATGGACTTTCTAACTTACATACTATGGTAGACAAGATAAAAAGGTAAACATAGCAACTTGAATCACCCGAAACGGACAAACGAGTCAAAAGTTATAGGCAAAAGAAGTTAGCGAAACTAAAACGCCAAAACTGACAAGTAGAAGCTGTTTAGGGACTGGTCGTGTAAAAGTGGTACTTCTGCTCCGAATCATCAAAAAGTTAAAACACGAAAGTTGTCCGGAACGACTTTTTCCTTCAATAATAAAGAAGCTCGGACCTTGAAAACGCATAAACATTCCATTATCTTTCAAAAACAGAAACTGCCCTTTATATGGTCTCATAACTATACTTTTGTCACAACTAAAAGCAAACCAAGAGGCCTAATGGCCATAAGCCAAGACCACGGCTACGGCTAAGGTCAAGGCTGAGTCTCAAGACCATGGTAGTCTAGAACAAAGCCACGGAAGGCCATGGCTAAAGCCTCAAGGCTTCCTAAGCCGAGACCAGTAAACCATAGGCCTTAGCCTTGACAAACCTAAACGTATACAATACAATTTGGATCTACTCCCTCGATAAACCATGAAACTATACTTGTAATAACCAACTTTATAATTTAGAAAACTTGTAAACTTTTTTTAAACGCTTGTGACATAAATTATAACGATACTTGTGATAACCATTATGATTTCCTAATCATAACCAAACAAACATGTAACTTATGTTTGCAAACCATATGGACATTTTTGACACTTATGAAATATAAACAAAACATATGTCTTATCTATTAAAGTGCTACAAAACTAGGGAGCTTCATCTGAGGGGTTTCATTTGAGTAAAACGTATCGACGAGTTGCTGGATTTACGATTTAAAGTGTCCTAGCTCCACGAACGTTTACTACATGACATCTGAATTATGATGGCCCGAACGGTAGTACGATATGAATAAACTAAATACGTTTTCACAACTAGACCATTTCTATAAATGACATACACAAAAACCATGTACTACATCATGATCAACATAGAGACGTATATAGGATGGTTTATGTTTTCTTAAACATTATTCCAAACTTAAGTCGCAACATCCTATTTTAGGTTGCTCGTAGAAGTTCTCTCGGCATATCCATCATTCTCATTATACATTTGATATCATTTACTCTGAGGTGAGTTCATAGCCCCACTTTCTATTACTTAATTGTTTTACAAATCCTTGGGGGAAATACATGCTTTATTTTTAATCGAACACATTGCTTTCAAACTATTTGCTTATCTAAATGTATTATTTGCACTAAGTACCACTATTGCCAATCTTAAGTCCCTATTATCATGAACCATTAATCACTTGCGAGTGAACGCAAATAATGTGGATAGATCTATCGGGAATGACAAATCCCGTTTGTGTTGACCGGGTAGGCAAACAAACGCACTCTATTTGAAGATCTATAGGTTTAATGGCAAATTACCTATTAGGGCATCGGTTACTATTATATGACAAATTGTTAACGTTTTCGGTATCATGAGCTTAGTGCAATAATATCTTTTGTTTTCAACATTATGGGTGTATAACAACGTAACCCACACAAACATTATGTGTTCAATCGATTTCCTAAACTCTATGAATTTCACTCAACCTTTGTGTTGACGAGTTTTAAGCATGTATTTCAGTCCATAATGTCGGAAGTCGCACGGAAGAGCGAGGACTAGATCAAGATGGCTATAAATTTCATTATCATTCGAAAATCAATTTAATGTATTTTGTAAACATGGAACCATTTGGGACCTCATTTTTGCAAACTCTGATATTTATATAAATCGAATGATAAATCCTTTAAAACGACTCCATTAGAGTTCGTTTTCTATTATTATGACTGTTGTGCCATGAAGTAACACCCGTTTGAATTCATTGCGTATCACGAAATTGGGGTGTTACAATATAAATATAAAAAAATGATTTGTATACCTAAAACTTGAACCTAAATTTATACATAATAATGAATTGTTTCGTTTGTACCAAAACTCAAATATAAATATCGAAAACTTAACCAATACACAATTTTTAGTTAGGGCTTAAAACTCAAAACTTAACGAAAATTTCAAAGCCAAAATCTCACATGAATCCTCCGATTACAATCGGTAATTATATTTTAATTTTACATCTATTGATCTTAATTATCCCATTAAATTTAGCTTATTAATCTCCATTTTTGTTAATTGTTAATTGATTTCATACCATATGTTAGCAGCTAATTGATTTAAGGGATTATGTATAAGAAGGTTATCCAACTATTAAAATTTTTACTTTTAGGTCACTCATTAATCAAAACTAAATTATAAGCCACCTATTTATGGGTTTGCTTTCGTTTATACCAATTTCAGATAATTTAATATTGAAAATCTTTAAAACAATGAGAATAAAGCTAAATATAACATATTAAAACAACCTAAGAGTATTTAAATGTAAAATATCAGTTTTAGCCATTATTTAAGTGCAATTTTAGTTAGTTGAAAGTGAACTAAGATAATTTAACTAATGATTTACTTTATATTGTTAATTTTATTGTCCTGATATGTTAAAGTTAACTTTATTCTTATAATTTTATTAATATTGAACAAGAATTGAACGAGATTGGTATAAAAGAAAATAAACATATAGGTGGCCCATAAGTTAGTTTTAAAGATGGGTGGCCTAAAAGTAAAATACTTCATAGTTGGGAGGCAGATACATAAGATTTAATTATCAATTATATTAAGATGAGGGAAAATCTCGAATCAACCAAATAATGTTGTTTGTTTTTTTAAAAGTCTTAACAAAATAGACCAAAGCTCTTAGTCAGTTAGAGCTTTTATGTGTTAATATTTTCGTTTAGAGGCAAATATAGGTAAAAACATCTAAACGGGGACATGGAAGGATCATCTTAATGCCTCTAGTTGAACTAATAAACCAGACGTTTTCTTAAAAAACAAACAATATTATTTGGTTCGATTACATTTCCGCCTATTCGATTAAGATGTGCGAGTCGATTATGAGCCTCTTAATAAACAAACAAAGAAACATTGTTGTAGGATTCCACTTCAGTATTTTGTCTTGGTTTAGAAGCTTTTCTTAGACTGCCATCCACATAATAAATGCATGTTTTGGTCATTGTGTATACCAAACCATAGACTCCACATTGACCCTCATCATTTTTATATTCTACACATTCTTGATACTGATGTCCACCAGCTTACCTTGATTATTAACCCATCTAGCCTTATCCAAATCTATTTCTTTAAAGATTGGAAGCTGAACATTATTCAGTATAGGATGCTTAATATACCACTCTAATTTCCGATTCCTATTTTCACTGCATCAGTGTGCAATCATCAGTCATCTTTGCATCATATATCCTTTTAGTAACAATATTGCACAATGGTTCCAATGAGCTCCACATATCATACCATACAAATATGTTCCTTCCATTACCAACCTTTAGCACATATGATTCCTTAACATACTTCTCATACCCAATAATGATCTCCATAAGGTTTTCTATTAGAACCAATTTAAGCATCCCATAAATATTTCCTTTTATATTTTCATTTGACCCACATTGTATCTTTTTAGCTGCTATGTTCCACAACTATTTTAACAATAATGTCTCATTCCATCTCTGCAAATCCTTCAACCCCAAACCACCCTTATCTTTTGGTCTCAAATGTAATTCCAAGACACTTTAGCTCTGCCTTTTACCAACTCTCCTTGACAGCATAGCAAACCCTTTAACATCTTATTGATCTCTTTAATAACTGTCTTTGGAATTATAAAAACTGATGTCCAATAAACTTGCATTGAGGACAAAACTATGCAATAAAATGCAGTCTCCCAGCATATGAAAGAATCTTATTTTTCCAATCATTCACTTTTTGTTTAACCCTTTCAATCAGAGGCTTACACTCAAATACACTAATCTGCTTAATACTCAAAGGCACACCTAAGTACTTAACCCACAGAGAAAGGCATAATTTGAAGTATATTACTGTTCCATACTATTCATACCTCCAAAAAATATTGTACTATTTTGCATGTTTGGCTTCAGCCCAAATAGACTACAAAAAACTTCCAAAGAACTTTTAATCACCTTAACAGATCTCAAGTGACCATTGCAAAACACCATTAAGTCATTAGAAAAACAAAGATGTGTTATTTTCAAATTCTTATACCAAAAATGGTACTTAAAATGTTGTGTATCACTCATCTTTTTCTTGATAATCAGATTAATCTCTCCATTACTAAAGTAAACAAACATGGTGAGATTGGGTCTTCCTGCCTATGTCCTCTACCTCCAATAAAGTATCATATTATCCCCATTAACATTAATGGTAAACTTGGTAGTGGTCACACAAGTCATTACCCATTTAACCCATATCTCATGGAACCCAAAACCATTCAACATATTACTAAGAAACTCCTAGCTTATTATATCATATGCCTTTTGTAGATCAATTTTAAAAGCACACTTCTTGCCTGAACTCTTCCTATTATATACTCTGCTTGGGATAAAAGGTCTTAAATTGGTCTTGGCCCTTGTTTTGGAGCCTTGACCAATTATGTTCTATAAAAGAGTTTGTATTGACCATTGTGCAGATTTGTGTATGCAAGAAATATGTGCTTTAGATAAATGAAATAGTTTTGGAGGGAAAGACAAATAACTAAGGGTGTGTTTGTTTTTTTAAAAAATTTTTACTAGCCCTCTTACTCTTACCAGTAAGAGGCGGTTAGACGTTTTACTTGTTTGTTTTTTCATCACCAGTCAGACATGGTAAGAGCTAATATGTCTAACTCGGTAAGAGGTGACGAAAATATCTTACTACCTCTTATTAACACCCCTTCAACTCATTCATCTTCAAAACCCTTCAACCCATTCATCTTCAAATTATGCAAAACTAGGTTTTAAATTATTTGGTATTGGTTAAGTTACATAATTGTTGTTTCATTGCGTTAAGCTTATGTTTTATTTTAAGACGATTTATATAATAGTTTTTATTATGTTAAATTTTGGATATGTATTAAGATAATTTATTTAATGATTTATAATTGTGTTAAATCTATGATAAAAATGTTTTCTTTCAAATTTACACTATCTACTTATTAATCGTATTTGCAATAGTTTAATACAAGAGAAAATTAAAACCATTCGCACAATTATAAAAACAACAACACTTTTTCATTCGATTGGGACATTATAGCTACCTCTTACTAGTAAGATGTGGTAGTCGATTCGAGATCTAAACATCTTAATCAAACAAATACACCCTAACTTTTGTTATATATTGATAATTCTAAATGTTGTATACATAACATATATATACCTATCCAAAGGGTGTCAATTGTGTTGGTTCAAATGTACCAAACGACACACCTTTGGGAATAATCAGTAATCTAACGTAGCTTTAATCGTAATAACTGTCTTGCTATTGGGTTGGTTGGACATTGGCCCAAGCCATTCAAATTCTGAGACCAAATTTAACAAGCATAAGTCTCGCAAATGTTTTACTAGAATGTACAAATAGGACTATACTAATATTAACATAGATATGAACATGATTAATGGTTGATTGATCTTAAGTGGCTTCCAGTCTCCTCCTAAGATCAATAGCCTTTAATCATTTTTTCTTCTTCTTGAGATTTACTTGTGTTATGATGACCAAGTCATCACTTGAATTGCTTCTTGTTTCTTCCTTGATTCCTTGGTCCTTTGGTGTCTTGCATTGTCCATATTGGTGATGGTTATAGGCATTGCCCTTCTCGTTTCTTCTTCCGCTTTATTCCAAAATGCTCAACCTTGCGGATGTTCTTCGATCGGTAGACGTCACATGATCTTCCGATCTCCATGTGACCTTGTAGGCAATATAATCCTTTGCCTTGAACCACATTGATTGTGGCCTTGTTTGGGATAAATCCTTGTCCCAACTTATGCATCCTTGCGGTGTTGTAATAACTTTGAAGACATCTAAATACTTGTTGTAGCATTCCTTGAGTTCTTCTCCATCATTATGAGATAATCCCAATATTTCGCTACTTGACCAAAATTCCTTGAAAAGTAGACTTGTAGGTATCCACCCAAACATTCAATGGCCTTACAATGGTCCATTAGGTGTACTGTGGTTCCTTTTATCATGGGTGGTATTGGACCAGGCAAGGGTCCATTCAAGTACTCTTCATAGAACCATTTTAGGACTTTTACAAATCTTTTTCTAAAGTAATCCCATTTTTGACCAACTAATTTGTCTTGACTGATGAGGTTTAGGAAAGCAATGAACTCATTGAAGGTGGTGACCCTTGTTGAGTAAACCACCCCTTTAATTTCAATTTCATCAGTTTCATCCAATGATGGGTTAACAGATGCATCCAGTGATTCAAAATAATTGTCTAGGAATTCATTGTGTTTGACTCTTAGACTATCTTCATTGAAACTGTGGCTTTTGGGATTTTTAAACATGTATGAAGTGTGCATGTGTTATCCTCATAGAGGATTTCAACCCTTGTTTTTCAAGTAGGTCTAATGAAAAATGTTTAAAGACACTTTAGGGCATACAGGACCCTGGAATGAGATATCTCCTTTGCCATTCTTGACTATAACTTCCCATACCATAAGTAAACAACAGTTTCTTTTCTTCTTCTATTTTACCAACAGAAAAATGTTCTTTTATCTTGCAGAGATTCAACTTTGAACACACATGCATGTTTATATTGTTGCGTATGTACCAAATGTTATCCCAATGATCTTGATCAGTACCTTTGATTATGCATTTGGTTTCAAAGTGAATTAGTTCAAGGTATTTGATACTTACAGTAGGGATTTGCATCTAATTGTGTTGTCCACTTGATGTGTCTGCATAGTCACTAGGGACATTCTGATCACCCACTTCTTCCTCAATGCGCCTTATGGGAGTCTCTGATGATATGCCCCTCTTGCTTGCACTTGAAACATTTCTGTTTTCTATTTCTGTGTTGTGAGACAGTGTGGTATTGAGTTTGTGGGACTGTTTGGTTGAAGTCTTCTATTTCTTCTAGTTTGTGGGACTGTTTGGTTGAAGTCTTCTATGGTCACAAAAGAAAAGGAAGGCCATTGGTTGCTTTTGAATTTGTTGTTTCACATAGGTTACAGGAAAAATGCATGGTACCAAAGAAATAGATTAGGTTAATTAGTCCTTGGATTCAAAGTGGTATCATAAGGGAAAACGCATGGGATTCAAGGTGAAGCTATGTCCTGGGGTGGCTTAGGTTAGGTTCTTGTCTCCTAGGATCCCACACACACATGCTTTGTTATTTGTGTTGGAAATGTATATATTTACAAAGATGTGAATGTCCGGATTCGAACTCGTGACCACAGGATTGCACACATTAGCGAATGAGAATTAAAGTTAATAATTAATGTTTATGTTTACGATTAATTATTACACATTAAGTCCGGTTAACGATCGTTATGTATTTAACGGAAAAATGACTAACGACCGTTAAAATGGAAAAGAGAAGGACTAGAAATGGAAACTTGGGAAAGTTATGGAATGGGCTTTGGGCTCCTCTATGGTGGCCGGCCATAGGCTTTTCCAAGGCCTCAAATTCCCCTAACTTGTCCTCTAAGTTTTACTTCTAGTATATAAGGAGGGGTAGGGTCTAGGGTTTCATTCACACTTGTGCATTGAATTAACCTAGATCTCTCTCTCTTTCTTTTGCATAGCTTGGCCGAAACCCCATTTGTTAGGGAGTTCGGTTTGGTTTTTGCATATACGAGGGCTTGTGTTAGATCTAGCAATCGCTGATTCGTTGGTTAATTCGTGGTACAAGAACGTGGTTGTAAGACATTATTCTTACACCATTTAGTACTTCTTTGGTTTGCTTTGCTCGAGGGTGATTTTGCTTTGCTCAAGAGATTTGATATTCAAGAGGTACGTTACGCATACTTTCGCTAATTAATTTATTTGTTATGATCTTAAGTCTTCCGGTTGTGTACTCTTGATGTCTTTATGTTTTATTTTATTTTATATATCATAAACTCAACAAAGGCATCACGAGCCTTGTATAACAAGTAATTAATTATCAAACACATAATTAAAATAAACATGAATGTGTTATTATTTGTATGCTTAGATCTAGGGTTTGCAAAACCTAAACCCTAATTTTGGGGGCGTTTTTGGTGCCCTAATTAGTGGTTTTGTAAACTTTGTTTTAATTGGATTAGAAACCTAAGATGCATGCAACTTTATGTGTATATGCGTAACTCGCTTAATTGCATTAATTGTTAAGTGTAATTTATATCCATGATAATTATCTGCATGTTTTATCATGGATCTGTTTATTGTATGTCTTTCATGTTTTAAGTGATATACATTAAATAATGATAGATCTTAAATTGGGGAAGACCTTAATAATTATTAATTTAATCAATTATGTGCTATGTGGTATATATTTAGTTTCGACTTACGCAATCGATGAATCGATGCATGTGGTTCACCTTGTACATAGATGAAAACGGTGGAAGTCTTAATTAAATATATGCATATTGATGTATATAAAATTGGTTATTAATAAGATTTATCAAAACCGTTTGCATGTGGCTATTTGATATGCATGACTTTATTTGTTATGTATTCATTGTTTATTTGTTTATTTTTTTTCAAATACTTGCTTGTTTGTGTTTTGTAACAAGGGTATTTTACAAGAAAAATAAACCGATCTAAACAATGGTGAAACATGTATTTTAAGAATAGTAATCATAATCGCTTAATTGATTGATGACTTTGGTACAAATGACCTAAAGGCTCACCCATGAGAATGAACTAATAAAAGGGGTTTAAAGAAGTGCGCAATACACCGAATGGATGTCTAAGGTTGTGCTTTAGCACGCACTGGTCCTCCGCCTCTGAAGTTCGAGTGGAGCTACTTAGTAAGTCATTAAATGTGCAAGCTCATCTTAAGGGCTTAATTGTGTTGATTCCATGCGCCACTTAGGTGGTAATTATCCAAACACTAAGTGTTTACACTTATGCAAAAGTACGGTATAATGGATAATAATTAACACTAATTCCTTGATTGGTGAACCCAATACCTCAATTAAAGTTTGATGATGAAAACTTAAACATTAAAACAAGATATAAATGTTTTAATAAAACTATGCTACAAAGATGAATGCATGACATCTTTGTACATATTTGATTTAACATCAAAACTATTACCCTTTAATTTAAGTTATATGCCATCCAACGAACGGAAACACCTAAGATTACTTTCTATTTGCGTGAGAACGTGATTTAGATCTTAATCAAAGGGTAAAATGTCCACGTGTCGTGAGAACGGGCATGGACGATTTTGCGTTTCTTAAGTTGGACAACTTAATTGAGTTAGGCGGTGAAAACCGAAAACTCAAGGCATAAGATGGGATAAAACATGTTTACATGGCGATTGATATTGGCTATATGTAAATCCCATAAATCTAGGAATTGCAATTGAAATTGGCAATTGAGCAAATGCTCTACCATTCTCAGATAAGGTTCATCACTAATGGATCAATCGATGTGATGAGATTATGACAATTTGGATCCTAGTTTTCAATAAATATTAATTGGTTATATGAATATGAACCTTGGGTATTTAATTGTTTATTGAAAAGGAAAATTATCAAAATACTAATGATGGTTTTTGAACTTTTTCTCGTAGATGGCTCAATCGATAACACTATGAGCTTATCGAAAAGCCGCTTTCAAAGATATGATTGGAAGGACAAGTCGACCGCCCTAATTTCAATGATTGGCATCGCTCACTTAGGATCATCCTTCGTGTTGCCAAAGGGTTGAAATTTTGACTACACCTCGCTCGAAAGCTCCTCCCAACACGGCCATCGCTCTTGATCAAGAGGCATATCGTGTTGAATACGGAAGCATAATGATGTGGCGTGTCTAATGCTTTGGGGATGTCCGCTCAATTGCAAAACAATTTGAGCACTATCCGCCTATGAGCATGCTAGATGAACTCAAACGTATGTTTGAGAAGCCACCAAGAGCGGTGAACCGTATGAACTAATTGAAAAGGTTCACACCGCAGCAGAGGTCGGCAAATCTGTCTCCCACCACGCCCTTGAGATGAAACATCACTTGACCAATTGGAGAAGCTCGGTTGTGGTTACTCGAACGATGTATGTGTCGGACTCATCAATCATTCCCTTAATCAGAACGCTTTGGTGATTTTGTCCGCAATTTTAACATGCATTGCACGGGAAGACGTTGAATGAGTTACATGCAATGCTTGTAGACTACGAGAAGAGATTGCCAAAGAAGGCTCCTACACCGATGTGCTCGCTATACAAGGTGGTAGTGAATAAGCCTAAGCCGCAAGCGATAAGAAAGGAAAGGAAAAGGAAAGGGGAAACAAGTTGTCATCCCACCAGCTCCTAAGAAGAACCCCGAAAGAAAAGGAGAATCCTAAGAAGGATTTGTCTTGCCACCATCGCAACTCACTGTGTCACCGAAGCGGAACTGCCAGCTTTATCCGAATGAGTGCCTTCGAATAAAAATAAGATGGTGCCTAGCTCATCGTGTATTTTTATGTTTGAATTATTTTCTTTTCCTCATAAGTTAAATTCTCGGATATATGATACGGGATGTGGTACTCACATCCGTAATACATCGCAGGACTTAGAGGGGCAAGAAGTGATTGTGGAGAGAGATACTTATCGTTGGAAATGGAAAGCGTCACATTTGTCGAAGCCATAGGGACTTTTGATTTAGTGTTGCCTTCGGCTTAATTTTAGAACTAAATAATTGTCATTATGCACCCTCCATTGTTAGGGGTGTCATTTCGTTTCTTTGTTAAAAGATATTGGTTTTGTGCACACTTTTACAAGTTATGGAATTTCGGTTTCTTTAAATAATGTTTTTACTTTAATGCAATTCCTATTCTTGGTGTGTTTGAAATTGATATGGATGGTTGTATATCCAATGAAAATAATTGTTGTATAGCATTAGCAATAAGAAGAGCAAGTCGAACTGTGACTCTTCTTATCTTTGGCATTGTCGCCTTGCCCACATTGGCAAGAAACGCATGGAAAAGCTGCAACACGATGGGCTTTTACAAACGGTCAATGATGAATCATTTGACAAATGCGAGTCTTGCATTGCTGGGAAGATGACAAGGAAACCTTTTTCACCACAAGTGGAAAGGGCTTCGATCTACTTGGATTGATACACACCGATGTGTGTGGTCCACTTAGACATGTGTCAAACGCGTGGTCTTTGTTACTTCTTAACCTTTACGGATGATTTCACCATTATGGTTATGTTTATTTACTTAAACATAAACATGAAGTCTTTGAAACATTTAAGGTTTTCAAAAGTGAAGTAGAATTACAACTTGAAAGAAGATTAAAGCTCTTCGATCCGATAGAGGTGGTGAGTATATAAGTCAAGAGTTCAAAGATTACTTAATGAGTGTGGAATTATCCAAGACTCACATCTCCTTATACTCCACAAAGAAATGGTGTATCTCGAAAGGAGAAATCGACTTACTTGATATGGTACGATCAATGTTTGAACTTACGACTCTACCTTTACTTTTGGGATTATGCCCTTGAAACCGCTATTCGCATTTTGAATATGGTTCCAACTAAGAAGGTTGTTAAAACCCATATGAAATATGGACCGAAAAGCTCCCAACTTTTCTTACTTAAAGGTCCGGGATGTGAAGCGTTTGTTAAACGTGACACACCGATAAGCTCCAAGCCGATCCGTTAAGTGTATCTTTGTAGGATACCCTAAGGAAACTATGGGTTACTACTTTACTACCCAAATTGAGAACAAAGTCATTGTGGCTAGGTATGGAGATTTCTGAAAGGAATCTCATATCTCAAGAACTCATGGAGAGTATATGATCCGAATATGATCAAGAAGATACAACACCTCTCGAAACCACTAGCCAACTTCAAGAAGAACCGAAGCTTAGGTGCTCCTCCCGAAGTTGTTCCCATTCGAGGTCCGAAAGGACTATACGTGCACCGACCGCCTATGTTTAAATGTAGAGTGGAGGAAAATATGGTTGGGGATCTTAATGAACTCGCTAACTATAAGGTCGCCATGGTCGATCCCGAGAAGGATAAATGGCGATTGTTATGAATGGGGAAATGCAATCCATGAAAGATAATGATGTCCGGATTGAAGTTGACCTTCCTCCCAAGGCTAAGGTCGTTGGGAGTAAGTGGATCTTCAAAAGAAAACCGACATGGATGGCAATGTACACACCTACAAGGCTCGTCAGCGGCTAAAGGTTTTACTCAAACCTATGGCGTTGACTACGAGGAGACATTCTCTCCGTAGCGGACATAAGAGCTATTAGGATTCTCATAGCTATAGCGCACACTATGACTATGAGATTTGGCAAATGGATGTCAAAACCGCTCGAATGGCCGTCAGATGAAGACATCTATATGGCGCACCGAAGGGTTTGTGAATCCATTATTTCCTAACCGTATGCAAGCTTAAGAGGTCCATTTATGGACCCAAGCAAGCATCAAGGCAATGGAATAAAAGATTCGATGGGAAATCAAAAGTTTTGGATTTACTCAGAATCTTGATGAGCCATGTATATCACAAAGCTAGCGGAGTCGTGTTACTTTCCTTATTTCGTATGTCGATGACATATTAATCATGGGAAATCATATACCAAGTCTAAATGAGGTGAAAGCCTATCTTGGTAAATGTTTTTCGATGAAAGACTTAGGGAAGCAAGATATATACTCTAATCAAGATCTACCGGATAGATCAAGGCGGCTAATTGGTTTAAGCCAAAGTGCTTACATTGACAAAATATTGAAGAGATTCAATATGCAAAATTCCAAGAAGGGATTTTTGCCAATGCAAGTAAATCATGGTTTGAGCGCACCAAGGTCAGGCTTCAACACCGCAGAGGCGGCAGATGAAGAAAGTTCCTTATGCTTCGGTACCAGAGGATCTATCATGTATGCTGACGATGCACAAGGCCCGATGTGGCGTTTGCTCAAAACTTGACCGGCCGGTATCACCGTAATCCGGGTGAAATTCATCGATCGTTAAGCATATTCTCGGCACGTTAGGGCTACAAGAGATATGTTCATAGTGTATGGAGGAAATCCGTATGTAACCATCTCGTTACAGTTATCGCGATGCATCCCGGAAGTGTGACAAAGATGATACGAAGTCTCAAACGGGTTACATTTTTGTCATCAATGGAGGTGCTGTGGATTGGAAGAGTAAGAAATGCAGACAACACTTGCGATGTCTCGCTATGAAAGCGAGTACATAGCGGCGCCTCGAGGTCGCCATGGAAGTCGTTTGGATAAGGAAGTTTGTTTC
Source organism: Chrysanthemum lavandulifolium (assembly GCA_022545495.1). NCBI lineage: Eukaryota > Viridiplantae > Streptophyta > Magnoliopsida > Asterales > Asteraceae > Chrysanthemum > Chrysanthemum lavandulifolium. Next base: position 31,478,714 of record CM040244.1, on the reverse strand, counting down.
GGGCTTGGTGTTATGCCGTCGATTGAACATCCTATTAAAGTGTATTGTGACAATTCATTTGCAATTACTTTTGCCCATGAACCCGAGTCATGAAGGGCACCGAGACACTATCCTAGACAATATCACTATGTTCGAGAGCAAGTCGAGATAGTGAAATTGAGTTGCTCAAAGTTCACACAGATGATAACCTAGCGGATCCGTTAACGAAGGCCTTGCTCGGTGAAAAACTTAATCATTTGTCTCGATAAGTTTGGACTTCGCTTAGCTAGTAGTTTCATGCCCATCTCGTGACTAAGTATTTTAGATAAAAGGATATTGTAAATGATCTCACAAGAAACAAATAAGTCTAAAAGACTTAAAACCGCTCGACACAAATACAATTAAGATCGAGAATATGTGGGATTCCCGGTCGTTATGTCCCACGGAGACTCAATGGTGTGCAAACACCGATTCAGACGGTAGAATGATCACTAAAGATAGCGATCGAAAGGATTAGGATCAATATTACACTACGGAAAAGTTAATAAATAAAAGCGACTTAAATGCAAATTAAGAAAATTAAAAGATAAAAATATTAAATAAACGCTATCACTATTTTTAAAGTGATGAACGTTTAAAACTTAAAACTTAAAACTTACGTTTAAATAAAAATTACGTAAACGTATTAAATAAAAAGTGAAACTTATACAATATAGATCCTAAAAATATAAAAATACATTTTACAAACCTAATGATAAAAGAAAATTTTAGAAAAGAAAATTATTTTACAACTAAATAATTAATTATTATTAATTAAAAACTAATTTAACTATTTATTAAATACTCTAAAATGAAAGAAAATATGAAATAAGACTAGAAAATAAAGTTAAGACTTAGAAAATCTAAAATATGATAAAACTAATTTTAAAACTGAAAATATATTTTTTTACTTTTATGTATTTATTATTAATTTAAAACTATTTAAAACTAATTTAAATTATTAAAATACCAAATAAAAGGAGAAAATAGGAAAAATACTTTTTAAGCTTTTTACATTTATCTAAACTTAAGAAAAATGAAAACTTAATTTTTTGAGACTTTTCTTAATTATTTGTATTAAATGCTATTTAAAAATACTTAAAAACTAATTTAAATAAAGAAAAATAGCAAAACAACTTGGAAAAATCTGAAAATTTCAGATTAACTCTAAAATAATATAAGGAATATAAGAAAATTAGAAAAACAGGAGGTTGTTAAGAGGAATAAGCAACTGATGTGGGAAGTGCTTAAAAATAAGCACTTTGATAAGCCACAAGCTAACCAAAAGCTACCAAACTGATATAGAAGCTTGAACAAGCTAAAATAACCCTAAAGCAACTAAAAACAACACCCCATACCCTCTGGATTACCAGTACAACTGAATTGATAAGTATGAGCTTAATGGCTAAAACAATGAATAGTGAGCAACTTTACCACCAAACAAAAGCAACCAAATAAGCTAGCAACCTAAAACTAAAACTTGCAACTTATAGTAGACCTGGTTGAGAGTGTTTAACCAAAGAATAGACCTAGATGAGCTATGATGAACCCCTGCAAGGTCTGCAAAACTCTGACAAAACACTGCAGTGTTGTGCCTCATGCCGCACTTGACCCAACACTGATTCATAAGCTCTTTTGAGCTTTAAGGAAAATTCACAAAATTAATCAAAAATAACAACAAGAAACTAGACCAAGTAGACTTTTAAAATCCACAAGTATCACTTAAAATATCCCAAGAATGAATCAAGGAAAATTCCATTCGTTTGAGCCCAAAACCGAGTTTATGCCATTTGACTTTTTGAACAAAACTAAAGGTTGACTATTATGAGATTTAATCTAGCTTTTTAACTGCAAATGATGTAATTTGATGAAATGAGGCTAGAGCAAGCTTTGTTTATGAATTTGGAACACAAAAACAAGATTTGGTTTTATAAAAGTCTCAACAGCTTAACTGCTGAGATGAATTAAGTCGATTTTGACTTTCTAGGCTTGCAGACACAAACTAAGGCTCAATTGAGTTCAACTAGACTACCCAAACTTGAAACAACAATTTCCAGCTACTGAGCTACCCTATGACACAGTATCCAAGACTGATCCAAACACCATTTAAAGAACTGATATGAAAGTTAAAACAAGATAACAACTGAGCATACTTGTTTAAATGATCAAACTGAGTCTACAATACCTAAATACAACTATGTGAGCAAGTTTTACACTAATGGGACCACAGTTACAAGATAAGCATGAAACTGCAAATACCGACTTGAAAATTGAAAAGAAACAGATACTAACTTGAACCCACTGGTGTACCGGACTAAAACCGTAATCGATACTACTCTAAACTAATCCATTTTAACCAGATTTCACCGTGATCATCCAAATTCCAAACCAAACCCATTTGAGTCCCAGTTGACTTTGTTGACTATCAGTGAAAATGATTGAACTGCCCAAAGCTTTCAAAAGACTTTAAATAGCTTATCTAAGCTTAGTTAAGTTTAGAAACAAGCTTCTAAGAGCTTGCATAAGACTTGTAAACCAAATTTGCACGCTTAACTTAAAATTTGAAACTCATAAAAGAACTTGGAATTGCTTAATCAAAACACATTACATCAAGGTTTAACTTGAATATGGTTCATGTGAACCGAAATTACAGATTTAGATATAAACTACAACATTTTAAAAAACGACATTAAGGTAAAACTATAAAACTAACTACTAGTCTAAAATGCTTCTCTTCTCCTTTATACTCCCACTAGTCTTGCCACATGTCTCGAGTGGATCCCACCTCATTCCGAGCTTTAGAGTGACTTTGTTGAGTTTTGGCCAAATTGTCAAATTTGGCTGGAAGTGAGTTTTTGGCAGTGGAGGTTGAGTGAATGGGAAGAGGATCATTTAATGGTTCTTGTATTTGTGTTGAGGTGGGGGACAAGATATTGGATAAAGTGAGAGGGGAATGGATGTGGAGTGATTTCAGCAGTGGGTGGGAGGTTGAAGAAAAAAAGGCGTTGGTGGTTTTGACCAAGGTTTGACCAGATATTAGCAATCAAGGGGTCCAAAATTGGGGTTCAAAAGGCTAATGACAGGGGTCCAAGGTTTAGCAAGGGTCAATAGTGTAAAGGGTAATAATACATAAGGACCTATTTGCAATTTTCTCGAAAATACAAGGACTATTTCGCTAATTTGCAAAGATGCTCAAAGGACTAAAATGACAAAGTTTAATAATGCAAGGACCAAAGTTGCCATTTTCGATTTTCGAGGACTAATTTCGCCAATTTTCAAACTCGAGGACCATTTTGTAATTTCTCAAACTTTTCATATTTTTCACCAAAGGACTAAATTTGACAACTTTGATTTTAAAAGGACCTTTGGTGACTTTTCTTTTGAAATTTTGTGCTCGTGGACTGCTTTTGACAATTTTTGAAACTTGGGGACTAAACCGCAATTTTGCAATTTTGATACGTATTTCATCCGATTTTGATATTTTTGCATTTAAAACACATAAAACATCGATTTGTGATATTTTGATCATTTTGATGTGTTTCGAGTGTTTTCGGATGATTTTGCGCTTATTTTATACAAAATGATGAGTATTTAGAGACTCATCAATCCCCACATCGAGATATTGCTAGTCCCTAGCAATGATTTGAGAAAACATAATGGATTTTAATCTCTTTACCAAAAGCCATTACTCGGAGTAGCCAAATGTTTTAGTTCAAGTAAGAACCATGGTACATCGATAACCATGTGATTTTGAGCAAACCACCGCCTTTCAACGGATTTGATTTGTCTTTACCGTGTTGCACCTTCTCGGACTAGCCAACTCTTAGATAAATTATCAATATTATCTTTGGTGAGCTGATTACCAATTATGGATTTTCCATCGCCTTTACCACAAGCCATAATCTTGCGGGCTAGCCAACTCTTCACTTTTAGGATATGGTGAGTTGAGGAACCATACAATTTTGGGCAAATTGCAAGCCGTATAAACGGATTTGATATATCTTTACCAAGAGCCGCTTGCTCTCGGATTAGCCAATCCTTTAGTTTATCAAACATGGCGGATCGATAACCAAATGAGTAAGTGTAAACTCTTACTCCAAAAAATTTTGGCCAAAACGGGAATTGGGTAGATAATATATGAAATTCGTGAGAATTCCCCACACTTAGAAATGAATATTGCCTCAATATTCAAAGTACAAGCGGTTATGCCGAAACAAAGAACATAAAAGGAAATACTACGCCATTATTTAGAAAGGTTTTTTTTTTTTTTTTTTTTTTTTTTTTTTTATATATATATATAACATGTGGGGTAACTCCCCACACTAGATGGAACACATATGGGTGAAAACCCATGTTTAGCTATCGTTTTTGATTACCGAGTCGCTAGCTTGACTCGACCCTAATTCATTTGTTCATGGGGAAGCCGAGTGGAAGAAACAATCTCCATCGGACTTTCATTCAAGATGTTTGATAAACATTGAAGTATGTGAAAGTTCCACACCGATGAGATAAAGAAAGACAGAGACAGACTCGGCTCACAGATGGTAAATGAAAATGCCGGGGTCAAAGATAGTGTCCTCACTCCCGAAGGAGTGAAGAAGAGAGGAAGTCACATCATAAGTGAGGAATGGAAGGAAGATGTTTATAACAATCAAGATCCATTCTTCATCCTCTAATGTAGACATATCGGGAGGAAGGGTGAAGGTAGTATCATCAATAAGCAAACTCTTATGATAGAGTACACCTTCCTCCGAGCCAATATCATCCTCAAGATCAAAATGGAAATGATCATATTCCGGAGGAGATATGTCATGAGAGAGTTCACCGGAGAACTCTTCATGAAGGAAATCATTGGAAAAAGCCTCAAGCTCGGGCTTGTCCAATGTAGAGTCACTATCCACAACTGGATAGGAGATGAAGTCGACTTAGCACAAAATGATTCGATCTTAGAAACGAGGAGATTTATATTGAACAATTGTTCACTAAGTATCTCGTCCTCAATTTCGGATCATCGAATCTCTCACTTCTCTAAGCTAACTAGCTCGAAGGTAGCTCCTCGACATAATCGATGTCTCCATAGGATAAAGAATCGTCAAACGAAGTACAATCGTTATCGAATCGGAGAACATATCAACATGATCATATGGAATGTCAAGAGGAGGAGAAGAATTATCATCAAGAGGCTCATCACACATATTACGGAGATAACCTCTGACTCACTGGGGTTGGAACAAGGCTCTCAACACTAGACGGTTCCATTTCGGAATAGTGCTAGAAGGCTCGCCCCCATTATAAGAGAGTCTTGGAAGTAATAAAAGGTAAGATAGGTGTGATAGCAATAGATCGAGGAGTTGAGAAATTATATCTTTCCAAGGAATAACACTCTCCTCGTCACAATCATAGTATTCCTCATTTGAATACTATCCTCATCATCATCGCCATCATATCCGATTCGATATTCATCAAGCTTACACACCATTCTTTTCATTTGTAGTTTCTTTAGAATGCGATTTCTTCGTAACTTTGAGGAAGATTACACTCCTCGTAATTATTGAAATGTCGTGAAGGCTCAAGTCCGATGACCGATGGAATATCTGGGGTTGAAAATTGTCAAAACCGAGAGAATTGGAATTTTGAAAATTTTGATTCATCGGTCGACATTCAAAAGTCGCATGAGGACCCCCGCATTCTCACAATGAGATAATTGGAGAATAACTTTCACAAAGTTCTCGACAGTAACATGGTTCCTACTCATAGACAAGCGGAACCCGTGGTGGACAATCAAAACCGTAATGAGAATCATTCCCACAAAACTCGCATGAGTAGGATTCGTATTGGGGTTGTGGAGGTAGGCAAGAAAAATCGGTGTTTCATTTGAAATGGGATCGGGATTACCGACAAACTTGTCTCCAAACTCACATTGGTACATCGCCGACAATTTCCACCATTAAATGGACCTCCACACTGTGAACATGTCAAATACCATGACATAGAGAATTAAATGATAAGAAGATAAGGAATGAAGAATTAAACAGATATAGAGGATAAAGAATGGAGAATCAAACAGTTTGAGGATAAAGAAATGTAGAATTAAACAGATTGAGGATAAAAGATGGATATTTTGAATTTTTTAAAAATATGCAAAGAAAAACAAAGAATGAAAATATTTTTACGCTTGTTAACACTTCGTGAAAAGTGTTAATGAACTTTTGATTTTGAAAATTTTACAAAAACTTTTACAAAAGATGGGGTATGTGCAAGAATGGATCGAAAATGGCTAAACACACGCTAAAGCCTCCCGGCAATGGCGACAAAATTTTGATCTCACAGAAACAGTCAAGTCTAAAAGACTTAAACCGCCGAGACACAAATACAATTAAGATCAGAGAATACAGGGGATTCCCGGGTCGTTATGTCCCACGGAGACTCAATGGTGTGCAAACACTGATTCAGACGGTAGAATGATCACTAAAGATAGCGATCAGAAAGGATTAGGATTGAATATTACACTACGGAAAAAGTTAATAAATAAAAGCGACTTAAATGCAAATTAAGAAAATTAAAAAGATAAAAAATATTAAATAAACGCTATCACTATTTTTAAAGTGATGAACGTTTAAAACTTAAAACTTAAAACTTACGTTTAAATAAAAATTACGTAAACGTATTAAATAAAAAGTGAAACTTATACAATATAGATCCTAAAAATATAAAAAATACATTTTTACAAACCTAATGATAAAAGAAAATTTTTAGAAAAAGAAAATTATTTTTACAACTAAATAATTAATTATTATTAATTAAAAACTAATTTAACTATTTATTAAATACTCTAAAATGAAAGAAAATATGAAATAAGACTAGAAAAATAAAGTTAAGACTTAGAAAAATCTAAAATATGATAAAACTAATTTTAAAACTGAAAATATATTTTTTTTACTTTTTATGTATTTATTATTAATTTAAAACTATTTAAAACTAATTTAAATTATTAAAAATACCAAATAAAAGGAGAAAAATAGGGAAAAATACTTTTTAAGCTTTTTACATTTATCTAAACTTAAGAAAAATGAAAACTTAATTTTTTGAGACTTTTCTTAATTATTTGTATTAAATGCTATTTAAAATACTTAAAACTAATTTAAATAAAGAAAATAGCAAAACAACTTGGAAAAATCTGAAAATTTCAGATTAACTCTAAAATAATATAAGGAATATAAGAAAATTAGAAAAACAGGAGGTTGTTAAGAGGAATAAGCAACTGATGTGGGAAGTGCTTAAAAATAAGCACTTTGATAAGCCACAAGCTAACCAAAAGCTACCAAACTGATATAGAAGCTTGAACAAGCTAAAATAACCCTAAAGCAACTAAAAACAACACCCCATACCCTCTGGATTACCAGTACAACAGAATTGATAAGTATGAGCTTAATGGCTAAAACAATGAATAGGGAGCAACTTGCAGCCACCAAATGAGCAACCAAATAAGCTAGCAACCTAAAACTAAAACTTGCAACTTATAGTAGACCTGGTTGAGAGTGTTTAACCAAAGAATCAGGCCTAGATGAGCTAAGGTGAAACCTGCAAGGTCTCAAAACCTCGACAAAACTGCAGCAGCTCACATGCCGCACAGTGGACCAACACTGATTCATAAGCTCTTTTGAGCTTTAAGGAAAATTCACAAAATTAATCAAAAATAACAACAAGAAACTAGACCAAGTAGACTTTTAAAATCCACAAGTATCACTTAAAATATCCCAAGAATGAATCAAGGAAAATTCCATTCGGTTGAGCTAAAAGCGAGTTTATGCCATTTGACTTTTTGAACAAAACTAAAAGGTTGACTATTATGAGATTTAATCTAGCTTTCTTAACCGCAAATGATGTAATTTGATGAAATGAGGCTAGAGCAAGCTTTGTTTATGAATTTGGAACACAAAACAAGATTTGGTTTTATAAAAGTCTCAACAGCTTAACTGCTGAGATGAATTAAGTCGATTTTGACTTTCTAGGCTTGCAGACACAAACTAAGGCTCAATTGAGTTCAACTAGACTACCCAAACTTGAAACAACAATTTCCAGCTACTGAGCTACCCTATGACACAGTATCCAAGACTGATCCAAACACCATTTAAAGAACTGATATGAAAGTTAAAACAAGATAACAACTGAGCATACTTGTTTAAATGATCAAACTGAGTCTACAATACCTAAATACAACTATGTGAGCAAGTTTTACACTAATGGGACCACAGTTACAAGATAAGCATGAAACTGCAAATACTGACTTGAAAATTGAAAAGGAAACAGATACTAACTTGAACCCAGCTGGTGTACCAGACTAAAACCAGAATCGATACTACTCTAAACTAATCCATTTTAACCAGATTTCACCTCTGCATCATCCAAATTCCAAATCCAAACCCATTTGAGTCCCAGTTGACTTTTGTTGACTATCAAGTGAAAATGATTGAACTGCTTCCAAAGCTTTCAAAAAGACTTTAAATAGCTTATCTAAGCTTAGTTAAGTTTAGAAACAAGCTTCTAAGAGCTTGTGCATAAGACTTGTAAACTGAAATTTGCACAGTTAACTTAAAATTTGAAACTCATAAAAGAACTTGGAATTGCTTAATCAAAACACATTACACTGAAGGTTTAACTTGAATATGGTTCACAGGAACTGAAATTACAGTATTTAGATATAAACTACAACATTTTAAAAAACGACATTAAGGTAAAAACTATAAAACTAACTACTAGTCTAAACTGCTTCTCTCTTCTCCTTTTATACTCCCACTAGTCTTGCCACATGTCTCTGAGTGGATCCCACCTCATTCCAGAGCTTTAGAGTGACTTTGTTGAGTTTTGGCCAAATTGTCAAATTTGGCGGGAAGTGAGTTTTTTGGCAGTGGAGGTTGAGTGAATGGGAAGAGGATCATTTAATGGTTCTTGTATTTGTGTTGAGGTGGGGGGACAAGATATTGGATAGGTGAGGAGGGAATGGATGTGTGAGTGATTTCAGCAACAAGTGGGAGGTTGAAGAAAAAGGCGCGCTGGTGGTTTTGACCAAGGTTTGACCAGATATTAGCAATCAAGGGGTCCAAAATTGGGGGTTCAAAAGGCTAATGACAGGGGGTCCAAGGTTTAGGCAGGGGTCAATAGGTGTAAAGGGTAATAATACACAAGGACCTATTTGCAATTTTCTGAAAATACAAGGACTATTTCTGCCAATTTGCAAAGATGCTCAAAGGACTAAAAATGACAAAGTTTAATAATGCAAGGACCAAAGTTGCCATTTTCGATTTTCCAGGACTAATTTCGCCAATTTTCAAACTCGAGGACCATTTTGTAATTTTCTCAAACTTTTCATATTTTTCACCAAAGGACTAAATTTGACAACTTTTGATTTTAAAAGGACCTTGGCGACTTTTCTTTTGAAATTTTGTGCTCGTGGACTGCTTTTTGACAATTTTTGAAACTTGGGGACTAAAACGCAATTTTGCAATTTTGATACGTATTTCATCCGATTTTGATATTTTGCATTTAAAACACATAAAACACCGATTTGTGATATTTTGATCATTTTGATGTGTTTCGAGTGTTTTCGATGATTTTGCGCTTTATTTTATACAAAATGATGAAGATTTAGAGACTCATCAAGAACATTATTATTGAAATGAAATAAAGTATTTTTGTTATGTTTATTATTCATTTATTATGATGTTGTCCTATATTTGCATGTTTAAATCCATGAATAACTTAAGTTATTCTAAATAGTCCGTTGTCAATCAATAACATGGGAATGATATTGAATTAAGACAAACCGAGTATTAGTTAGAATATATTTGAAAGTATATTGATGCGTAGCATGACTAATTTCGTATGATATTCAATGAATCGAGTATAGGACTTATCCCACTCACATGATGATACTTTATGGATCTTTGTCATTAAGTATATCATGGATATTTATCCTCCGACTTGAGATACAAGAGATATGTCATGGATGTAGTGCATTTTTGTGAAGCAATCTAACGCTACACGAATCGGTAGTTATAAGGGTTGTTTTCGTAAGTGTTGCGAAATTTATGAATCCTCGCTTGTAGTCAAAATGGGATTTGTTTCCTTCAAATTCATTTTGAAGTATAATTCATCGGGCCCTCGTAGGATTGTTAAGATGTTTGTATGGCCATACCCAAGGTCTTCTATTTAGAAGAATTGGTAATCTTAATAAATCATAAAGCGAGAAATGAATAGTTAATTAAGAAATGAGTAAGATCCATATTCTTATTAACATGGTATTAGAAACAAAGGATGAATATGATGATGAATCATCAAACTTGGTTTTTCTCCAGAAACCATACACGAGTTGTACCGGGCATTGGCGTGTTGCTAGACGCTAACCAATGTCATTTCACGCTTTGTAAACATATCCAAGCCGGAGTCGTTGGAAATGTATATATTTACAAAGATGTGAATGTCCGGATTCGAACTCGTGACCACGGATTGCACACATTAGCGAATGAGAATTAAAGTTAATAATTAATGTTTATGTTTACGATTAATTATTACACATTAAGTCCTGTTAACGATCGTTATGTATTTAACGGAAAATGACTAACTAATCGTTAAAATGGAAAAGAAGGACTAGAAATGGAAACTTGGGAAAGTTATGGAATGGGCTTTGGGCTTCTATGGTGGCCATAGGCTTTTCCAAGGCCCTCAAATTCCTAACTTGTCCTCTAAGTTTTACTCTAAGTATATAAGGAGGGTAGGTGCAGGGTTTCATTCACACTTCATGCATCAATTAACCTAGATCTCCTCTCTCTTTCTTTGTATAGCTTGGCCGAAACCCCATTTGTTGTGGAGTTCGGTTTGGTTTTGCATATACGAGGGCTTGTGTTAGATCTAGAATCGCTGATTCGTTGGTTAATTCGTGTATAAGAACGTGGTTGTAAGACATTATTCTTACACCATTTAAGACTTCTTTGGTTTGCTTTGCTCGAGGTGATTTTGCTTTGCTCAAGAGATTTGATATTCGCAGAAGTGACGTTACGCATACTTTCGCTAATTAATTTATTCATATGATCTTAAGCCTTCCACCGCAGACTTGATGCCTTTATGTTTTATTTTATTTTATATATCATAAACTCAACAATTTGACCAAGGATTAATACTTTGTTTTGTGGCTTCCTATACACACGTTACACATTTTAATGGCCAAAGGTGTGGAAGTTGCTGGGGTCGCAGAAGCAGAAAAAAAAAAAAAAAAGGTCATAGGTTACTTTAGATATACACATGTACGTTTTGCCATTTGACCAAGAATTGCCTTCTTGTGTTTTACTTTGTTTTGCGTCGCTATCACACTGAAACGAAGAAGTATACTTCCAAAACACTTTACATATTTTATTAAAGAGATGATAGATGACTTAAAGCAGCCTAAACTTAGATCGAAACCGTTTCAAGATCATCCTAACGGGGTTGCCAGAATATGTGAGCCCGTCTGTAGCCATCGTGACGACGCCACTTTTTTTGGTGATAAGTTTAGGTCTCTATCATTTCCTTTATTAAAGGGTAAGTTTTGGTTTGTTTTGTGTTTTTCTTGAAGTCTACTCGTAGGGTCACACGAAAAAGAAAAGTCATTGGTTACTTTTGAGGTGAATATACATGCACATACTTACATGTAAGACATGATAGATCAAGGTGATGCATGTGCCTTTTGTTTGTCTTGTACAGAAGCCAAGGAAACAACATAGTACTAATTTGCTTGTGTCTCCTCACCCACACGTACATATATTAAAGTCAAATGTTGAATTTGTTTTTGTTTGTTAGTTCAAAATATCACATAAGCATGTGCAACTAAATCTTATTAAGTGAATTTCCATTTTGTGAGTTTACAGGTATGAAAAGGTGGTTACTTATTTGTTGATATTTGGTTTCAAAAATACGACTTTGTTATGACCGTTTGTCTTATTATTATGTATGGTTGGGTTGGGTTGGAAGTTTAGCTCTCGAGCCAAAATATAAAATAAATTTGATCGGGTAGTGTTGGGTTTAGAGGTCCGATGAGAAAAAATAAATAAAAATAAAATAAAATAAAAGTTTATTGTGTATTTATTTGTAAAATTTTTATTATCGAGGTCGAGGTGAAAATATCCCGTGACTTGTCGTGTTTAAAGTTCGGAATGAAAGAAAAAAAATAGCCACGAAAATCGGCATGAAAATTTACGAGTTGTTACATGCATCCATTGAGCGTATTGCTTAGAACCACCTCGTGCATCATTCATGCCAAACGAAATGTTTCTTGATCAAACTCAACCCTCCTTCCCTACCTATAGGGAAATTAATGAATCCATGTGGATAGAACCCCCACAATCTCAACAACAAATCACTCATGAGCTCAATGGTCTCTATGCGTTCTCAAACATGGTTGACTCCCACCTTCAAGAGGCCATGAATCTTCAAATCGTCCTACTTTCCTCAACCATGCAACCACCACCAAATCCAAACTCTCAACCAACCGATGCACCACTACCACCCAAGGTTGTCAAGATCGGGATCCTACCTAGGATCGCTTTTATCTTTGCAGGATCGTGATCGAAGATCGGATCGGGATCCCAAGATCCTACTATAATGTCATTCTTTAATAAACTTTGTAACATTATTCAAATATATAAATTATTATATATCATAGACACAAAATTATATGAATGCTTAATAGAAATGTTGTTTTAAATTATGAATATGGAATGTTTAAGAAGAATCACATGTTATTTTCAAATTATATAAAAGCATAATGCATAACTTTGTAGTTTTTAGTTTGCGATTTAAGAAAAAGTAAGATCGGATCGTATTAGATCTTAAGATCCTATGGGCAAGATCAAGATCCTATAAGATCTTAGCATGTTAAGATCCCACGAGGATCCGGATCGCCGCTTTGTAAAATCAGAAATCGTAAGATCCTAAAATAAGGATCGGGATCTTAACAACTATGCTACCACCCACCGAACATGCTCTACCACCCAACTTTACTCGTCATGGATGTAAACATTGTAAAAGACCGCTCGGATTAGTGAGAGAACTCATATAATGGTCCATGAGCTTCAAGATGAAATTCGATTCATCCTCACTCACATCCTTGAACGTCTCAATGCACTTTATCATCCTACACAATAAATAGACCTTGTGATAGTCCAACTATCTTAAGACTCTCCTTCTTTTAGGAGTTTTCTATTTCTATGTTATTTTTCTCCTTTCTGCTCTTGCTTGGTTCATCATTGTTATTATCTCCTCATTATGAAATTAGTCATAATGAAATTTTACGTAATATATGATGATTTATTACTCTTATGGTTTGAATGCTATATTTTTTACATTATATGGATGGTGAATTGTCTCGCATACACGTTTTGGCTTATCTTACATTCATTTGTAACTAACATTTGTTTTGTAGCTTTCAAAATCTATGTATAAAATATTTGGCACCCTAACAAGGGGAGCTAATTAAGCTCGGGCTCATACCACATTCCACTTTGCTTCTTTTCTTTTTGTTTCGACAAAAAGGGAGAGAAAATATTAAACTCAATCTTTATTACACTTAAATTAAAATCATAATGATTTTTGAATAAAAACAAGTTTAATTTCATATTTTTAAATTACTTGCAAATTTTTATATCTTTGCTTAATAATAAAAAGGGAAAATTACATCTATATCCTTACAAAACTTTTTAATTACATCAATATCCTTGCAAATTTTGTAATTACATCAATATCCTTTTAAATTTTCAAAATACTCATGTATGTCCAAATATTCAATTTAATTGTAATTAAATGATTATTAAATATAAGACCATATTTTAATTTTTAATTAATAAGGATATTACATTTTCACCCTTATTACCTCAATTTAAAGATCAGAGTTACCTAGTCATTCATCATCTTGTCTCTACTACTTCTAGTTTTGGATCATGAACCTCATAATGGTACTTTAAGCTTTTAGTTTTCTTACTAAATGGCTTCCCAGACTTTGATTTATGTTAACAACTCAACGAATTAGGTGAAAGCAAAATATATTAAAATGCAGATTGTGGAGATTAGGAGATGGCTGGTCCTACGGCAAAATCAAGGCCTCATCCAACAAAAAATCATTTAATAAGAAAACAAATAAACTAATTGTATTCGATTTTATGACTTTGAAATAGACCATTTATTGAAAGTTGCATATATATTGAAAGTTGCATAATATATGTCGGAAATGGAAATTTCAATTAAAATGAAAGATGTTGTACAGGTTGGTGGTTGGATTTGTTCGGAAAATTGATAAGGAAAAGACGAACAAAGTGATTATATTTAATTAGAGTACCAAGGGTAAGAAGGTAAAATCATTATTAACTAATAAATGAAACAATTTTTATATTTAAAAATCATTTAAAGATAATTATATTGAATATTTGGATATATACGTGAATTTATAAGTTTTAAAAGGATATTGATGTAATTACAAAATTTGCAAAGATATTCATGTAATTTTGAAGTTTTGTAAGGATATCAAATATCGTCTAAAAGGGGGAGATTGTTAATACAAATATCGTCTACAAAAACATTATTTATATTTTACGATCTTTGCTAAATTTTATTGATTACAATGATAAAGTTTATTTACGCAAAGTATAACGTTAACAAGTTTTTTTATTTAGCTCCAAGTTTTATTTAAATACCACAAAGGACTTTAATATATAATGTACACAATTAATATTCAAATGCACAAGTACACTATGCTTCTCGTGTTGTACATGTTTTTAAAATGATGTCCATAACATAATCAAATCAACTCCTATATTACCATAAGTAATCTAACATGTTTAGTAACACATAAACTAGCTTGTTACTTCTTAATAAACATCCTTTAGCTAGCTACATAATTCATTTTACAAGTTAACTTTGTTAGTACATTTTAATCAAAATAGAAATGTATCATCTCATCACTACATGCATCATCCTATACTAGTATC
This sequence comes from Chrysanthemum lavandulifolium, assembly GCA_022545495.1. Classification (NCBI taxonomy): domain Eukaryota; kingdom Viridiplantae; phylum Streptophyta; class Magnoliopsida; order Asterales; family Asteraceae; genus Chrysanthemum; species Chrysanthemum lavandulifolium. The sequence goes on along the minus strand of CM040244.1, from coordinate 31,463,685 downwards.
ACCGAGATAGCAAATCTTAGTAGGATCCAAGAAGATATTTTGAAAGATTTAAACAAGATTTGCAAAATCTTGTATCGTGGACCCACGGACCCCTTTTTGGTTTCGTCCGATCCATGGGTCGGTGAAGCCAATTGGCTATAAATAGCAGTCCAAGCTCAGTTGTTATCTCATCACTTACAAACATAAACTTACATACTCTCTTTCACTTTTTTATATTTATCATTTAACCCTTTTATAGATTTTTTGGTGAACTTCTTAAAATAGAAAAGACATATCATTGAAGACTTACTAGCTTCAAGAAAGTTAAAAAGAGTCTGTGCATATACAGTGTATAGTGTAACTATTCATACATCATTGTTTGTGCCAAACTATCATAATCCTCAGAGTGATCGGTTAGTATTTTAGTCCTCAAAATACGAGAAGTGACGGAGTAGTTGTATCCTTGTAAAAGAACTCGACATCTAGCTTTGTTTCGTAATATTGTTTAAGCGACGTAAAGGTTTTCTCCACGGATAAAGGAGCTTGTTGACTAGTGAAGGATACTATCGAGTTGGATACTCGGAGAGTGGAGTAGGGCAAGGAAAAAGAGTCTTTGTAGACTGAACCACTATAAACCCTCGAGTTGTGTTTTGATCATTTCTATCCTCCTTGCATTTTACTTATTGTCATTTTACATTAGCTCATTTCACACCAAAAACGGTAAAAACTACTCAACCCCCTTCTAGTTTTCCACATAGTGTTTCCTCGAGACTTCGTTATTTCATGAATTTATGTAGCGTGGCTTGTAATTATCCCAGCTATTAGGATTATTGTGACTTTGACCTTATTTTGTGTGGAATGCGTTTAGTATTTCTCTATTATCTTTCGCTTTGTGTTTTGTGTTATGAAGTCATACCCCAACTAGATATTTTGGGAGTGTGACATCATAGTACACATATGGTGATATGTCATATCTCATTTCTGCACAAGATAAATCATACTTAATTGTAATTCGATGGCTCAGTAAAATTTTATAATAACATAGAGGATATATATAAAACATGACACTTTACATACAGAACTACATATCATACATACACACAAACCGAAAAAGGGAAAAGAAACGTCCTTGATACACAAGATGGAAAGAACGGAAAAAATCGATATGATCCTAACTCACTTTCGTAAATCGCGGTTGCATTTAGCATAGCAACAAGTCTTTGAACCCTACATGATCCCTAGTGGACGAGTGTTGTTTCGTGAGGGTTTACAATGAATATACCCACAAAATTCACTTAACAAAACTTCTTAAAACCATAAAGCAAACACCATCTTCACATATTACACCAAACTTGAATTCTTGTCCTCATCCTCGCCGTGTTTTGCAATCCTCGTCCTTGTCCTCATTTTCGCCACCATCTTACATATAAACACAAACCAAAATGTAATGAACATTAGCTTCTAAAAACTCCAATTAATATATTAGATAAAATTAAACCAAGCAAATCACAAAATGCACTAGAATAATTGTTGAACAAATTATTTTTGTTATTTAAAAATCTTGAATAACAATTGTAATATTGGATTTCACATTATCTTTTGAAAAATTATTGTAATGGTGGATATCATGAAAACACTTGATACTTGAAAAGAGTACATTTTCTATACTTTGACTATATTTATTTTCACTCAGAAGATACAGCTTAAATACTTTTTTATTATAGATTTGTTTATAAATAAAAGCCATAGTTTTTAAAAATTAAAAAGAAAAGAAAAGTGTGTTACCGTGGAGGAGGTTCAATGTCGAGATGTGGAATGTGAGAAATTTTAGGCCAATCCTCTCCTATCTTCTTTTCATACATTCTCTTTAGAATTTCACAATCTTGAATGATAATTTGAATGAGATCCTTGAAACTTTGTATCCGATCCGGTAGAGAACTTAATTTGTCACAATATTTTATTTCTAAGGACCTAAGTTTTGGAAAGTTACTAGGCAAAGAAACCAAATGAAAAACAACAGATGTGTAATCATTGTAAACTAGGAAAGAGAATCTCGCCCTTTGATGTAGCGTTGTCGCCATCATGGAAACACTTTAAAGAAAACATACGATACAATTCAATTCTCTTGAGGTGGTAATTTCCAAGTGGTGGAAGATGTTGACATTCACCAATACCCCATAACCTAATACTAGTCAAATTGACTAATTTGACCAACCAACTCGAGAAATAACCCTTCCCATGTAATACCATATTTCTAACTCAGAGACCCGAATTTGGTTCCAATCCTCAATAACCTCTCGAATCACATGTTTTATTTTGATGATCCCACGACCAATCTAATCTCAAAGATTTTAGATTTGTTTTTCTTTCAAATTGGCACTTTCGGCATCTCTTAAACCTCCAACATTCTCAAGTCTCCATAACTCCAAATCCCACCCAAGAAGATTTAGATTTCCAGTTCACCTATTTGGGCCCCATCATCTTTTCCTACAACAAATTGTGAAATCCTTCAAGGTTGGTTAGTTCTTTATTCCAACAGGCATATGCCGGAGTTTTGAGCAGACACAGGCGCCTAAACGTTGAAGATTCCTCATGTACCTCAAACCTTTAGGCAACTTATGCAACCAATGACAATCTTCTAGAATTAAAACCTGCAAGTTTTGGAGATGTATAATCGACTCTGGTAGAACTTCTATTACTGAGTCTGATATTTTCAAGTATGTCAAATGTATTAGCTTGAAAATTGATTCGGGCAACGTCGAGCTTTTAATTTTGTTCAAGTACAACACCCTTAGATAGAGATGGTTGCAGATATGTCTAATGCTACTTTGATGATAATTATCAAAGACCAACATTGATCGTAATGATCTTAGGTTTTCAAATCTGCTTTGAAAACTCAAAATCTTCACATGATAAATCGAGATAAAGCACCTCATCCGAGGTTATCGACTCTTACTGAGCTCTACGACTTCACAATCATGTCTCATTACATGTTGCGCAAGATCGTGCATTAAATCATGCATTTTGCATGTCTCACTTTGCATATATCCTCCTCGATGACATCTTGAAAACGACCTCCGGACCAAACAAGTAAAAATTTCTTCACCAAGCACATACAAGCTTACATCTTCTTGAGATGGAATAAACCCATTTGCCATCCACAGCTCTATCAATAAATCCTTACTCATTTTCTCCCCTTTAAAAAATACACAACAATAAGCGAAACAACGTTTCATATGTGGAAGCAATTCATCGTAGCTTAACTTCAAAGCAGTTAAGATGCCACTGTCTTGCATCTCTGACCTGAACTTGTCGTTTACAAGCTGCTACTCATTCACCTTTTTTTTTGTCGACATTAAGCTACCCAAAGTTTTCACCGCTAGAGGTAAGCCTTTGCATTTCTTCACTATCTCCTTTCCTACAAGCTCCAGCTTGGAGCTTATATTTTCCCCCTCTCCTCTGCCTGGGAACGCAAGCATCTTGAATAGCGACCATGACTCCTCTTCGATAAAACTCCCACATTATGTCGCAACTCAGGAATCTTAGCCATCAGTTGGGCAAGATCTTCATTCCGTGTCGTGACCATAACGGTGTCGCCTTTTGCTCCACATCTTAATGCTTTACATAACTCGTCCCGCTTTTCCATGTCTTTGTTTTGATCCACATCATTAAATATTGGGTTAATCACTATCGACCCGTCTAAACCCGTCACAACCCCAAAAGACCCGCTCAACAAAAGTCAACCATATGAAAGTCAAAGAAGCAGTTACACAGCAGTTCAGAAATAGTTACAAATAACTGCTCATATCACAGAACCGACACAATGGTTCAATGTACCCTTTCATTACAGTATATATATACACAGTACATTCGTTTGTAAAATAATGATGACATATTTGACACAATGGTTCAATGTACCCTTTCATCAAAGAAGCAGTTATGCATTAATCAAATATGTCATCATTATTTTACAAACGAATGTACTGTGTATATATACTGTAATGAAAGGGTACATTGAACCATTGTGTCGCTTCATGATATGAGCGATTATTTGTAATCGCTTCAGAATCGCTGTAATTGCTTTTCGACCTTCGTATGGTTGACTTTTGTTGACCGGTCATTTGGGGTTGTGACGGGTTTAGACGGTCGATAGTGATTAACCCAATATTCTCCCCTTAATCACAATCGCCTTGCTTTAGATCTTTGACTCCAATTAGTTGTCTCATGGTGAGGAATCGATCTTTGGTAATGCCTTTCAAGATGTCACCTTTCCGAAATTCTCCACTTATGAATTCGACTTGTAGGTCTTCTCTTCGACGCATTCTCTTATAAAGTGGTATTTTATATCAATGTGCTTACTTCTTCCGTGGAATACGGATTCTTCATTAGTTCGATGGCGGACTTGTTGTCGACCAGTATTGTAACTTTTTCTTCTTCCGTGTGTGTAAGCTTGCTAAGCAGTCTCTTTAACCATAATGCTTGTGTTGCTGCAATGAATTCGGACTCACATGATGATAGAGCTACCGTGGCTTGCTTTTGTGTACTCCGGTGATTGGTGATTCACCGTAATAGAAGATAATTCCAGAGTGCCTTTCGCTTCTCGAGTGTTGACTCGTAGTGTCACTATAACCTTGTATCTGTTTTCTTCCATTGTACTTGTAGGTGATTGATAAATCATTTTCAGACAGATATTTTCCAAGAAATACAAAGGAATGTATTTCCGGGTCGTTCTCCCAACGAGGATGAATGGAGTAAACAACTCACGCCTCAAATATCGGGATTTGAATAAGAAAAGGGCATAAGATGATATTATCTAAACTACGGGATAAGGAAAGTAAATGGAACATAAAATCTACGGGAATCCTAAAACTAAGGCAAACTACGCAATTCTACACTAAAACGCAAAACGAAATCAAACGAAACGCGAATAAAAAGCAAATACGACTAATCTAACTCCTAAAAATAATCTAAACTTACTTTTATGCTAAAAATGATATTAGAAAACTATTTTAGAATTAAAACTATTATTTAGGAATTTTCTTGATTTAAAAAAAATTAAAAACTAATTTAAACTATTTAAAATTCTAAAAATTACCAAATAAAGGGAGAAAAATAAAGAAAAATGTTTTTTATGCTTTTTATATTTTTCTTAAACTATTAAAATTGAAAAATTATTTTTTTGGAACTTTTTCTCAATTATTTTCAATTAAAGCTAATTAAAATGTGATTAAAATCTATTTAAAATGAGAAAAATAGCAAATGAAGACCAAAAATTATGAAATCTTCAGGAAAATTCTAAAATAAGATTATGAATCTATGAAAAATGAAAACAAGCAAATTATGTGTAAGGATAAAGAGCTATAGTGCAAGCGCTATATGAATAAGCTAAGAGAATAAGCTAAACAAGCAAATAAGCCTACCAAACAGTGAACAAAGCTATAACCTACTAAAAAAAGCCAGTAGCAACAGATTATAACTACTCCTATCAAGCCAAAAGCTCAGATCAAAGAAATAGCCAACTGCTAGAATGATCAAAACAGTGAAACACCCCTTATGTTGGGGCTTAAGCACAAGCTTATCAGAAGAGCTTGAACCAAAAACAGATAATAGGCCTTATAGACCACCTAGCTGACTACACTTGTGCCAAATATCAAGCTCTAAATCACTGAAATGAGCTCACTGCTACAGCTGCAAGTTCTGAGAAAATCTAGTGCAGTCGTGTCTTTTGACTTTCAAGAGCAGATGTGAAGTTTGACTAACTTGAGATTTGATCCAAAATGATTCACTGATTAAGATTTTTAGAGACTAAAGATGAATAAGGCAAGCTAGATCTACTTAATCTAAAGCCAATAAGCTAAATTGTACCTACTGATTTTCAACAGATTTGTACTCAAGGGCAGTTCTACTGATATTTGACTATTTGAGCTTAACTGCTCAAACCAAGACCTCAAATTACCTCCAAACACTATCTAAGCATATGACAACTACTAACCACTGATCTATAAGCTTTAACCACAGTAAACTCAACTGATCCAAACACTATGTAATCTACTGTTTTAAAAAGCAACTAACAGATAATGATCAAATTTAACTAAACAAACAATAAACATCAATCAAATAGTAACAATAACAACTGATGAGCAGATTCAAACACAGATTAAGTGAGCAAAAACAGATTTGAACTTACAAGTTAGCCTTAGCCACTATGGCTTGCCAAAATGATGAAACAAGTACCACTATCCTAACAACCTTCTAACCTATTCCAAACCAGCTTAGAATCCAACCCAATCCAGCTACTATTCCATTCCAAACCAGATCCAAATTCAGCAAACCAACAGCAACTGTAGCATCTGATGTGATAACTGATTTTTGTGATTTTGATATTTAAAACTGAATAAGCTCACACTAAGCTACTAATAAGCTTAAATGAACATATTAAACAATAAATCAGTGGAGGAATCAATCCAAACACTGATCTAAAGTGATTTTTGATTTTTCAAATGATTTTATGATTTTTTTGTATTTTTGAGATATTGAAGAATTAAGCTAAAACATGAGTTATAAAACTGAAAATAGCATTAAAATGAGATATTAAGCAGATGTAGATTAATATAAGCTTAAACAAAACAACTTAAAATGAAATACTAATTTTAGATTAATAATGAAAATGAGTACAAAACGAATTACAAATTGATTTAAAACATTGAAAATGAAATTAACTACTACAAATAACCTAGAGAGAAGTAAAAATTACAGAGAATAAGATACAATCAGTGAATGACTAAGAAGGTCTATATATAGCATAAGCTTGAGCTTGAGAAGCTTCTGGAAATCCAATAGTGTGCTTTCTCTGAGTCCCTTATCACCTTTGGATCAAATCCCACGTATTACCTCTTAATTTCCACCCTTGGATCATGAGCATGTGATGTTTCGACCAATGGGAGAGTAGCAAATGACACGGATTGATGACCTGGACACCCTCATGTGTCAGGTGTGTCATAAGTTGTCAGTGAAAAGTACTATTCTACCCTCTAATTACACTGATTTGACCAATTGACTGAAAGGGCATTTTAGGGTTCATGCTATAGCGCTTTGGGGAAAACTTTATGGCAAGTGTTTTGGGTTTTTTATATTTGTTTGACTGGTCTAAAAGGTGGGTTGACTCGGGTTTAAATAACGGGTCACGCTTTGGTTTCGGTATAGATAGATAAAACGGGTAGTAGTAGTTTTGAGATTGGGCCTTAGGATCCGGATAATGCTTTGGGCCGAATAGTATTGGATAGCATTTTGGACTTGGTTTTCAAATGAGATCCAAGTATTAGTTTAGGGACCAAATGTGTACACTTTGAATTTTCAAGGACTACAAATGTAAATCTGGAAATCTCACATAAGGACCAATCTTGTAAAGCTCTAACAATCCAAGGGTGCATTCTGTAAAATCTGAATCTTTAGGGACCAATTTTGTCAAAAGCTCAAACTTGAGGGACTAATCTTGTCTTTTCTCCAAACTTTGCTGAAACTTCACAAATCATCTTTAGAGAATAAAATCTTCAACAATACACAACCTTGACCTTTCAGCTCAGATAAAACTCTCTTGATCTCTCGTGCTCGGATTTACATCTGATTTGGATCCTTTTTGCGTGTTTTTGCATATCCGTACCTGCACAAGCACAAACTCAAGAAAACCACAAATATAAGCAATAAACGGCTTTTCCTTGGTTGTTTTGGGTCTGTTTTATAAATGAAAAGATATGTGAATAAGCACATATCAAAATACCCCAGACGAGACCATTGCCGTGTCCTCACGCAATGCAATCAACTCACGCTTCTAAAACCAAGGATTCCAATCTCTTTCTACTAAACCTATGAAGAAGTAGCAAAGATTCCTCAAAAGAGACTAAAAACCCTTAATTCTAAAAACGCCCCGTTTACCTTTTATTTCACATGTATAGATATTATGATTAAGCACATCCGATTATGAATGACGGTTTGTTGAACTTTCATGTCGATTAATAACTCCAACATTTTTCAAACGACACGTTAGGATCACGGAGTAGAAAACACAACACAGCGTGAAGTGACCATACGGATAGAATACATCGTCCCTGATTTTTCACAAGTCCCAAACTAAGCGTAAAACCGAAATCATTGTTACAAATGATTCTAGATGCTAACACTACCCATGGAAGTTACTTGTGTACTTACTTTTCGTTCCCATTTTCCTATTTTCCTCTAGATTTTTTTATATTTTTGTGAGAAATGAATTTCTTCAAGTTCTCGTTTCGATAAGAATTATTCCGATAAAGATACAAAGCTAAGTCGATAATTAGTTATCCGCCTTCTCTCAAGAACCATTGTCGTAAAAATGAGGTCCACATCAAGGAATTTTATTACTAACTTTTGATTTTTTTCATTTTCATCATACCATTTTTTTTTTTTTTTTTTTTTTTATCGCACTTAAACTTTTACTTATATGAGTGTGAACCACGGAGCTTCACGGGTAATTCCAAGACTATAGGCTTCATGAAATGAGGATCCCGGTGGCTAGGCTAAGACCTCATTCAATCCCGGCTAAAGATCCAAGGGTCCGATCTCGACACCATGACTCACAACTTTACGTATTACTTTATCACTTGATACTCAACACTTATTTATTTATTACGGATCCTTGATGTGTACCCAATTTTAAAACAAAGATTCTTTTAAGAAGATAAAGAACTAATTATCGCCAAAAACTCGACATCTCTAATTATTCGATGATATGGGGTGAAACAATTTTGTGGGAACAAAAGCCATAAGTACCTTCGATGGGCTCTAAAGAGAACCAACTACTCCACGCTTAGCATCTAAACTCATAAGTAACTCTATCATTTCTCGATCTCGCAAATTTAAAATCTCAAATAATGAGATCCATGGATGCTTAGTCGATAATTTTTAGATTATCTATGGTTAAGGGAACAAGCTAGGGCTCAACACGCCTGGTCAAGTCGTAATTCCATTCCTACTCTCACCAATGGAAAGTCAATCAAGGTGTCAAAACATATATTAACTTAGCAAATGTTTCGTCTAATGAAATCAAGTTATGCATATTTAAAGTCACTCAGGGAAACTTGCAAAATCTTGGCCTTGTGAGCTAGAATTCGCATTTTATAGCTTCTAATCTAAGAGACTAGCAAAACTATTCAATCAAAAAGACTTAACAAAAGCTTACAAAAATTTTAAAATTTTCTCATTTTTGCACAATCTTTTCACTTTCTAAGGAAAAACGGGATTACGAGAGAAACACAACAGAAATAAGCAAGTGCGGTCAAATCAAATCGAAGATTACCCTACCCCAGACTAGAACGAAACATTGTCCTCAATGTTTAAAGCAAGGGTATCACGAAAATCTAAAAGCCGTTTATTAAGTATGCTCAAGATAAACGTTAGTCGATAAGATTAGGATATCGGATTTCCATCAGCATCGATCATGAAACTCGAGTGGAGAAAATGACAAACTTCGAGCACGAGAGTCTTCATATCGGGAACATCCTACACAAAACATAAACAACCAAACACGAGAAATCGAAGAGGCAGACCTCTTCTCGTCACTTATTAGAAAATAGAAAGAAGAGAAGGATAAGCATGGGGTGCCTCCCACGAAGCGCTACTGTTTTTGATCACCGAGTCGCTAGCCTGACTCGTCCCCGAATTCATTTGTCCTTGGGGAAGAAAGTGGTAGAGATACCAGGGTCAAAAACGGTGTCTTCATTCCCGAAGGAATGAGAATGGGTGGGTTGGGTGGTAAATAAAGTGTCGGGCTCAAGCACAAATGGTATATCATGAAAGAATGATCCATCATCCGGTGGTTTTGCGGGTGGACGAAAGAATGACGGATCAAAGTGAGAAAACTCCAAGAAAGACGGGAGCTCATGGTAAGGGATAAGAGATGTAGGCTCAATACTGAAGGCATCCAACGGAGGATCCTTATCACAGAAAACTTTTTCAACAAAGAACTCATCAATGCATATCCCGGGTTTAAAAATCTTGTCTTCACATGCGGGCTCAACGGGATACATGATGGTAGACTCATCAGAAGAAGGAGAGTCAAGAAGTCCATCAAGAAACACCATATCCCCGTCGGGATCATTCATAACAACATCCTCAATACCCTGTGGTATTGGGTCATCAATAGCATCCTCAATGATCGGGTCATTTGTCGGAGTATCGGAAATTTCGTTCGAAATCTTATTCTCATCAATATCAAAGTGGAATCGCTCAAGAATCGGAGGATAAACATCTGCCATAGTGGGATTGCCACTAATCTCTTCATCAAATCGGAAGGTCTCAAGCTCGGGAGAGAAATCACTATCTGTAACGGAGATAGGATGCGAACTTGATTTATCGTTAAGGGCTTCAATTTTGGAAATGAGAAGATAAACTCTCGACAATGTTTCACGTAGTACTGGATCCTCGATCTCAATATCATCGAGCTCAATCTCTTCTTCTCGGCTCGGGCTCGAAGGTAAATTGTCAACGAAATCGATGTCTCCATAAGAATCATCATCGAATCGAGAACATCTCAACATGATCATTTGAATTATCAAGAAGGCTCATCACAATATCAACAACCCTGCACTCAAGAGAGTCAACGGGTTCAACAATGTTTGAAACAATATGATCATCGACCTCTTCCAAAGAACGCCACTTCTCTCAACCGTGTGAGTGAAGGGAAGGGTCGGAAATGAAAGGCTCGAAATGAAAGAGTGATAAGAATCCGGAGGTGGGACAAGTGGTGTGCTCGAGAGCTAGAAAGTTCCACCACTTCCGTTGTGGTCTCCGGTTCTTTCGCTTAGAAATCGCTTTAAGCTCATAAGTTCGTTCCGCTTTGATGTAACTCGACGGACTCGTGAACGGTGAATCGTGAAAGATAAGGATCGATTCTAGAATTCTTCGGATTAGAGTCGAGAGTACAAACGGGAATCACCTCGGTTCGAATATGCTCCATCTCCTCACCGGAGAGGGAGTAGGAATCGAGGATTCTTTATACTTATCATTCATTTTCGATATTTTTGACAAGGCTTGAAGTCTTTCAAGTTCGTGATTTAAAGCATTTAGTTCAAAAAAATCGTATCCGTGACCCTCGGTGGGTTCTTCGGGTAGCTCCGGAATAGTGTGATCATCTTCCGTAACTTGAACGGGTTCTTCATTAATACTTTGTTGATATTGACTCATGAAAGTTATTAACATGCATTCCATTGCAATTCGATGTTGCGCAAAAGTGTCGCCAATCCATGAAAAATCGTCCACGACGCCCCCGGTGGGTTCTTCAATTATGGAATCATAATTCTCAATCGGATTGGGTTCTGCATAATTAGAATGTATCTCGGGCATACACCGTAAACAACGGAAATCGTTCGACGAATCTACCATATCTCCACAGCCATAACAATAATATGGATCAAACGAAGATATCTCGGGCTGTGGAGGATAGTCGGAAAAATTTTGAAGGTTAGTGAAAGCATTGGGGCACATATGATTATAACATCGATAATCATATCCCAAACGAGAATTACAACACTGACAGAAATAGTCGAAGGAATCCATAAGAATCAAATATAAGAGGGATAAGAGGAAAGAATTATCGAATCAGAGGGCAAAGAAGAATATTTTTGGGTTTTAGAAAACATATTTGAAAAGGAAAATCTTTTTGGGTTTTTTATAAAAGGGATATGTACAAATATCAACAACTTCACGAGGAAGGATCTTCAAATGCACACGATACGAGACGGAATACGAAAACTCGCTACAAGCCCTCCCCGGTAGCGGCGCCATTTTGATAAATCATTTTCGTACAGATATTTTCCGAAGAAATACAAAGGAATGTATTTCCGGTCGTTTCTCCCAACGAGGATGAATGGAGTAAACAACTCACGCCTCAAATATCGGATTTGAATAAGAAAAGGGGCATAAGATGATATTATCTAAACTACGGATAAGGAAAGTAAATGGAACATAAAATCTACGGGAATCCTAAAAACTAAGGCAAACCACGCAATTCTACACTAAAACGCAAAACTAAATCAAACGAAACGCGAATAAAAAGCAAATACGACTAATCTAACTCCTAAAAATAATCTAAACTTACTTTTATGCTAAAATGATATTAGAAAACTATTTTAGAATTAAAACTATTATTTAGGAATTTTCTTGATTTAAAAAAATTAAAACTAATTTAAACTATTTAAAATTCTAAAATTACCAAATAAAGGGAGAAAATAAAGAAAATGTTTTTATGCTTTTTATATTTTTCTTAAACTATTAAAATTGAAAAATTATTTTTTTGGAACTTTTTCTCAATTATTTTCAATTAAAGCTAATTAAAATGTGATTAAAATCTATTTAAAATGAGAAAAATAGCAAATGAAGACCAAAAATTATGAAATCTTCAGGAAAATTCTAAAATGAGATTATGAATCTATGAAAATTGAAAAACAAGCAGCTTATGTGTAAGGATAAAGAGCTATAGTGCAACTGCTATATGAATAAGCTAAGAGAATAAGCTAAACAAGCAAATAAGCCTACCAAACAGTGAACAAAGCTATAACCTACTAAAACAAGCCAGTAGCAACAGATTATAACTACTCCTATCAAGCCAAAAGCTCAGATCAAAGAAATAGCCAACTGCTAGAATGATCAAAACAGTGAAACACCCCTTATGTTGGGGCTTAAGCACAAGCTTATCAGAAGAGCTTGAACCAAAAACAGATAATAGGCCTTATAGACCACCTAGCTGATTACACTTGTGCCAAATATCAAGCTCTAAATCACTGAAATGAGCTCACTGCTACAGCTGCAAGTTCTGAGAAAATCTAGTGCAGTCGTGTCTTTTGACTTTCAAGAGCAGATGTGAAGTTTGACTAACTTGAGATTTGATCCAAAATGATTCACTGATTAAGATGTTTAGAGACTAAAGATGAATAAGGCAAGCTAGATCTACTTAATCTAAAGCCAATAAGCTAAATTGTACCCACCGATTTTCAATGATTTGTACTCGAGGCGCTTCATCGATATTTGACTATTTGAGCTTAACTGCTCAAACCAAGACCTCAAATTACCTCCAAACACTATCTAAGCATATGACAACTACTAACCACTGATCTATAAGCTTTAACCACAGTAAACTCAACTGATCCAAACACTATGTAATCTACTGTTTTAAAAAGCAACTAACAGATAATGATCAAATTTAACTAAACAAACAATAAACATCAATCAAATAGTAACAATAACAACTGATGAGCAGATTCAAACACAGATTAAGTGAGCAAAAACAGATTTGAACTTACAAGTTAGCCTTAGCCACTATGGCTTGCCAAAATGATGAAACAAGTACCACTATCCTAACAACCTTCTAACCTATTCCAAACCAAATTTCGTAATCCAACCCAATCCAACTACTATTCCATTCCAAACTGGATCCAAATTCAAAGAAACCAACAAAGAATCGTAGTATCCGATGTGATAACCGATTTTTGTGATTTTGATATTTAAACTCGAATAAGCTCACACTAAGCTACTAATAAGCTTAAATGAACATATTAAACAATAAATCATGGAGGAATCAATCCAAACACCGATCTAAAGTGATTTTTGATTTTCAAATGATTTTATGATTTTTGTATTTTTGAGATATTGAAGAATTAAGCTAAAACATGAGTTATAAAACTGAAAATAGCATTAAAATGAGATATTAAGCAGATGTAGATTAATATAAGCTTAAACAAAACAACTTAAAATGAAATACTAATTTTAGATTAATAATGAAAATGAGTACAAAACGAATTACAAATTGATTTAAAACATTGAAAATGAAATTAACTACTACAAATAACCTAGAGAGAAGTAAAAATTACAGAGAATAAGATACAATCAGTGAATGACTAAGAAGGTCTATATATAGCATAAGCTTGAGCTTGAGAAGCTTCTGGAAATCCAATAGTGTGCTTTCTCGAGTCCCTTATCACCTTTGGATCAAATCCCACGATACCTCTTAATTTCCACCCTTGGATCATGAGCATGTGATGTTTCGACCAATGGGAGAGTAGCAAATGACACGGATTGATGACCTGGACACCCTCATGTGTCAGGTGTGTCATAAGTTGTCAGTGAAAAGTACTATTCTACCCTCTAATTACACTGATTTGACCAATTGACTGAAAGGGCATTTTAGGGTTCATGCTATAGCAGTTTTGGGGAAAACTTTGGCGGGCAAGTGTTTTGGGTTTTTTTTATATTTGTTTGACTGGTCTAAAAGGTGGGTTGACTCGGGTTTAAATAACGGGTCACGTTTGGTTTCGGGTATAGATAGATAAAACGGGTAGTAGTAGTTTTGAGATTGGGCCTTAGGATCCGGATAATGCTTTGGGCCGAATAGTATTGGATAGCATTTTGGACTTGGTTTTCAAATGAGATCCAAGTATTAGTTTAGGGACCAAATGTGTACACTTTGAATTTTCAAGGACTACAAATGTAAATCTGGAAATCTCACATAAGGACCAATCTTGTAAAGCTCTAACAATCCAAGGGTGCATTCTGTAAAATCTGAATCTTTAGGGACCAATTTTGTCAAAAGCTCAAACTTGAGGACTAATCTTGTCTTTTCTCCAAACTTTGCCGAAACTTCACAAATCATCTTTAGAGAATAAAATCTTCAACAATACACAACCTTGACCTTTCAGCTCAGATAAAACTCTCTTGATCTCTCGTGCTCGGATTTACATCTGATTTGGATCCTTTTTGCGTGTTTTTGCATATCCGTACCTGCACAAGCACAAACTCAAGAAAACCACAAATATAAGCAATAAACGGCTTTTCCTTGGTTGTTTTGGGTCTGTTTTATAAATGAAAAGATATGTGAATAAGCACATATCGTTGATTCCATAGTCTTTTGTTCCTTTAACATAGCGTAGTACCGCTTTATAGCTTTCATGTGTTGTTCCTTGGTTCTTGCATAAAACGACTAAGTAATCCAACGAATAACTTAAGTCGGGTCTTGTATGTAACAAGTATCGTAAGCATCCAATCAAGCTTCTATATTCGATTGAGTTGACCATCGCTTTCTTGATGTTCTTTGTTAGTCTTGTTCTCGGATCCATAGGTATTAAAGTTTCATTGCATTCTAGCATTCCAACTTCTTTTAGGATCTTGCTTGCGAGGCGGATTGCTTTATTGATATGTCACCTCCGGCTTGTGTGACTTCAATTCCTAAGTAGTAGGATAGTAATCCTAGGTCACTCATCTCGAACTTCTCTTCCATTTGAGCTTTGAACTTGTCTATTTCTTTCTTTGGTGTGCCGTGATGATTAAATCATCCACATAGACTCCTACTAGAAGTATTGAGTCTTTTGACTTCTTTGTGTAGACGACTTGTTCCAAAGCGCACTTCTTGAAATCTAAGGACTTCAAGGTATTATCTAACTTTATGTTCCATGCACGTGGTGCTTTTCTTAATCCGTATAGAGCTTTTATCAATCAGAGACTTTTCCATTTTCTTTTATAAATCCTTCGGGTTGTGTAACATACACTTCTTCTTTTAAGTCTCCATGTAAATGCGATTTGACGTCTAGGTGATGTACTTCCATTTGTTATTAGCAACTATGGCTAATAGTAATCGGATTGTTTCCATTCTGTTACAGTGCAAAGACTTCTTCAAAGTCTATGCCATGCTCTTGTATGTAGCTTTTGCTACTAGTCTAGCTTTATGCTTGACTATATTTTCATTAGCATCTTTCTTGGTCTTGAATACCCACTTTAATCCAATGGCTTTTTTCCTTTGGTAGTGTGGTTAGTTCCCATGTATTGTTTCTATTGATGGAATCTAATTCGACCTTCATTGCTTCGATCCATTTTTGATCGTTTGATGCTTCCTTGTAATTCTTTGGTTCATCTTCAGCTAGTAATAAATGCTCGGGTAAAACTTCCTCGGTGTTTTCATATAAATCATTCAACGTTCTAAAACCTTGTAGTGGTGTGTGATCAAATTCTGGATGTAAATTCCGGGTTGTAGTTGAGTTACTTTGATTTGTTGAATGTCTTGAGGTAGTTGGTGTAATTTGAGTATTTGTTCGTGATGAAATTATAGATGGTGTGCGAAGTGTTTGTGATTGTGAGGGTGAGTCAGTTGCTGATGTTTCATATTCATGATCATCGTTTGCAGGGATATCATTGTCTTCTTCATCTGGTTGGTTTTCGTTTTCCTGATATTCATTTGTGGCTTCAAGGTTTTTGACTTTGAAGTCAAACCATTCGGGTTCATCATTGGTGTGTTCATCTAGGTAATCCTTCCAGTCCCATGCTTCATCCTCCTTAAACTTCACATCTCTACTAACCCATATTCTTTGTGTTGTTGGATCAAACAGTCTATAAGCTTTTGATCCTTGTTCGCTTCCTAAGTATACCATTTGTTACTTCTATCATCTAACTTTGTCGATGTTGTGATGGTACCTTTGCATATGCTATGCGACCAAAAACTCTTAAAGTTTCTAAGTTTGGCTTCTTCTTCTTAATTGCTTCATATGGAGTGATGTCTTCTAAGGCTCTTGTAGGAACGCTGTTTAGTATGTATATAGCGTGTCTAACAACTTCAGCCCAAAATTTTTGTGGGATGTTAGTTGCTTTCATCATGCATCTCGTAGTAGACATGATTGTCCTATTTCTTCGTTCAACGACTCCATTTTGTTGTGGTGAGTAAGGTGCGGTTAGTTGTCGTGCTATGCCGTTTTCTTTGCAATATTGAGTGAATTCTTTAGATGTAAATTCTCCTCCACGATCAGTTCTTAACATTTTCAATGTTATCCTTAGCTCCTTCTCTATTGTTTCTTTGTATTCCTTGAAAGTACCGAAAGCTTGATCTTTCGTACTTAGGAAATATGCCCACATATATCTTGAGTAGTCATCTACTAACAAAAATATATATCTCTTTCCAGATGGTGTTGGTGGTGTTATTAGTCCACATAAATCTCCGTAAACTAAATCTAATGGTGATGTTGATCTAGTTTTGCTTTCTTGGGAAATGGTGTCATCAGATTTACCAACTAAACAAACATCACAAATTTGTGTTGTATGTTTAATGGCGGTATTCCTTGAACCAACTCTCTTTGATTCATAGATTTTAATGATTCAAAGTTGAGGTGTCCTAATCGTGCGTGCCATAACCAAGTATTGTCACTTAAGTTTGCTAATAAGCAAACAGGTGTGCCTATCTTCAGACTTGCTTTGTATAGACGGTTTCTTTGTCTAGTGACTTTCAAGAAGATTTTGTTGTCCATGTCATAAAGTCGTAGTTCATCGTCGTCCATTACAACTTTACAACCTATTTCGGTAAATTGTCCAAGGCTCAATAAATTGTTTTTCAAGCTAGGAATGTAATAGACTTGAGATATGATTCTTTGTTTCTCGTCTTCACATTCTAATAGGATTGAACCTTTTCCTTTAATCTCTACATGAGATCCATCTCCGAATCTTACTTTTCCACTAACATTCTCATCTAGTTCTTTAAAGTCTTCTCTTATTCCACCATATGGTTACTAGCTCCATTGTCTAAGTACCATTGACTATCAACACTGTCTCTTTATATCCTACATCTTCTTCGTAGCGAGACCTTTTGATCTTCTAGCTTTGTTACATGTGGGTCTTCTAATATTGCCATTAATAAGGTAGGTTCTAAGTCCTCCTCGACAAGATTAGATTGCATACTAGTGTTTGGTTTTGTATAACACTTAGATGCATAATGACCAGTCTTATTGCACTTGTAACATCTAACTTTGCTAAAATCAATATTCTGTTTGTTGAAGTGATTTTGAGTGTTTTCTCCATCCTTCTTCTCGTGGTTATTTTTATCGTGGTTCTTCCATCCTTTATACTTTCCACGTCCACGTCCTCTGAAATTTTTCCCTCTATTGTCATGTCGTGTGAACATCGGTTTGTCTTATTCGTCCACTTGTTTTCCTTTCTTGAACTTAATCCTCTCTTCGTAGGTCTTAAGTCTTCCTATTGCCTCTTCTAATGTCATTTCACTTAGATCGGAATATTGTTCTATTGATGCGACTATTTGCAGATACCTTTCGGGTACAACATTTAGTAATTTCCGTACTAAGGTTTCATCTTCTATTGTGTGTCCTAAACTAGCGGCTTTGTTTACGAGTGTTGTGAGTTTTGTGGTGAAGGTATCGATTGTTTCATCTTCCTTCATATATAACATCTCAAATTCGGATTTGAGTGTTTGTATTCTTGCTTGTTTAACTCTGTCTTCGCCAACGTGTCTAGTTTTCAAAGCATTCCAAATGTCTTTTGTTGTACCTTTCGGGTACAACATTTAGTAATTTCCGTACTAAGGTTTCATCTTCTGTTGTGTGTCCTAGACTAGCGGCTTTGTTTACGAGTGTTGTGAGTTTTGTGGTGAAGGTATCGATTGTTTCATCTTCCTTCATATATAACATCTCAAATTCGGATTTGAGTGTTTGTATTCTTGCTTGTTTAACTCTGTCTTCGCCAACGTGTCTAGTTTTCAAAGCATTCCAAATGTCTTTTGCGGTTTTGTGCTTTGTTATTTGAAGTAATTGTTCTTCGGGCAAGGCTTGGTAAAGGAAAGCAATAGCGGTTTTTTCCTTTTTCTTATCGGGTTGAGTCGTTTCGGTCGGCTCAATTGTTTCCCATAAACCATTCGCTCGAGAATGATTTGCATTCAATTGCCTATAATGAGTAAGTCGCGGGCTTTAGGATTGGGCATTGAAATTGGGGTGTACTATTCAAATGTTAGTCTTGGGTTCCTTTTACCACCGTCTTCGTCATATCTTAAATGACAAATAAATCTCAATAAAGAATTTTAACACAAAGTGTATATATAAAAATTCTTTTCTTAAAATGAGCTCTTAATGTTTTATCTTCCTCAAATGGGTGTAAAACTTTTCTTGGTATAGTTTTAACAATTTTTAAACTATCCTTGGAGATTATAAAATTAAAAATGAAATGAATAACCTAAGGTTAATTACTCCTTATAAATTATTCCTAGTTAGTATTCTAAGCAGTGTAAAACTAGGTTAGATATACTAAAAATGATAAGACTTTAATAATATTTTAAAATAACTTATCAATCTAAAAATTGTATATATCAAAATATATAATGTAAAAATAAAGTGGTTTTGAAAATTTTGGAACCTGGAGAGGTTGATGGTTTAACCCGATGCCTTAACTAAAATAAAATCCTTGAGTGGCCCTTATCTGTACACGCGTTCACTTTATAAACCGTTTATCTCTTTTCTGTTTTGTTGAGATAAAACCACGCGTCTCTTTTATTTCTTTGAGATACTGTGTGTTTTTCAGTCTCTCTCTATCTTCAAGAAGATAACGTTTTATCATCTTTCTTCTATCTCCAATATCAACGATGGTTTACCGGCCCCTTTTTTGATGGTTGTGGTTTTGACCGTCCTTTTACTATCTCCGGTGTGGTGTTCTTTTACGAGCACTGTTAACCCTTCAATTTGAAACCTAGGGTTTCGGATTAATTGGGGGTTTTATGACCCGTGAGTATTTTTACGATTGGAGTTTGCTAATGAATCAATTGGGGTTTTCAATTGATTCTTCTGGGCTTGATTTCGTTTAAGAACAGGTGTGTTCGTTCTAATTCGAATCTTTACTTTTGTGCCCTAATTGATGACACTCGTATTTGTTTTTATTTCGAATCAAAATATCTAAACGATTAAGTTCGTTTTTTCTGATCCTGTTTTGGATTGGTAATGAAACTGGTTTCGAAAAAAATTTTGCGAGTTTAATTTGTTGCCGGGTTGTGAGTAATCACCAAGTGATTATACCCCTGTTGCGACAAACGTTGAGACACAAAAATGACGTCGGGATTTGTGTTCTTAGCGATTTGCAAAAAAATTTATTTCGAGACTTGTTCTGTTTTTTTTATTTTGGAACTTTTACGAGTCTGGGTAAATGATGATTGTTGGTTGATAGACCAAACCGCTCTGATACCAATTGTTGGCCTTTATAACGGGATCTATGGTCTAAACGTTTCAATCACAATTGTACCAAATGAATGTTGTGCAAAGATTAAATAAACCGTAAATGTGTTTATGCATTAATCAAATATGTCATCATTATTTTACAAACAAATGTACTGTGTATATATCTTTGTAATGAAAGGGTACATTGAACCATTGTGTTTGCGTGATATGAGCGATTATTTGTAATCATTTTCAGAATCACTGTAATCGCTTCTTTGACTTTCGTATGGTTGACTTTTGTTGACCGGGTCATTTGGGGTTGTGACCAATTCATGTATCACCATCATTCAAGAATCAAAACCTGCGTCACATATCAATGAAAGAAAAAACGCAGCAAGAAGAAGAGATGCCAATTGAAGAAGAAAGATTAGAGACGGTGGATTTAACCGAGAAGAAGGATGTTTTCAAGTGCTATTAAAGCACCAACAGGGTACCAAAACTCGAACAAAATTATGTTCTTGAGATGACTACAAATTTCGTAGATGATGGCTAGGAAGAAACCTGCCCAAGGCGTCACCAATTTGATCGAGATGATCGAGCGATCGCATAAATTCCTACAAATTTGTAGAAGAGGGCTAAAAGAACTCGCCCAACGGACCAGTTAAGAAACATAGAAGACATCAATTTTTACGGAAGAAGGCATCAAGGACAAGGATTTACTTGCCATGAAGTCCAGATTGAAGAAAAAGAAACAAGGCATCGTGAACAAGAAGATTGAAGAACACAAAGATTAATGATTAGGGAGGAATATGTTGGAAGTTTTAACTGCTTAATCTTTGTTATCGCTTTTATTAAGTTGCTTAGTGTTTATTAAAGCCCATCTAGGCCTAAGTTTCGTAAACCAAAAGTTTCATATGAATTTGGATCAAAATGGCGATTACATAAGCGGTTAATATTAGGATATAACGTTTAGTTTTAGGGTTATGTTGTTTTTAACCGTTGTATCACTTTGAGATCACAACGATTCAGTATGTATATATAGTTTTAGGATATTGTATTCAAAGGGCAACCCTTTTCATTTATCAATATCAATTATAGGGTTCAACCCACATCTTTTGTTTTCTGTTTTTTATTCGATTCTTGTGTATGATATGCATGAAGTTGATTTGATCAATTTCGATCCTGGAAAATCTTTGTTAAAGACCTGTTAACAACATCATCCATTACAATAAAATATTTCTTTCCTGTTAACTTGTTTTGAAGTTGTATTTGCAAATCATCCAATGACATATCATCCAGCTTGTTTTGAGGTTGTGTTTGCAAAGCATCCAATGACATCGCTTCCAACTTCAAATCTTCTGGGCCACATATTGCTTTAACTATTTGTTTAATTATTCTTTTGACGCCAAACATAGTAGATACATACACCCAAAACTTCAACTCGAAATTTGTCCTCATTTTTCATGGTTGTAAACATATTGAGCTAGCGTGGTTTTCCGATGCCACCTATGGCCCATATAGCATAGACCCGAACGTCATGTGTGATGCCTATATCTTGGTTACAAATCTTATCAACTATCATCTCCTTCTCTTCATTCCTTCCGTAGATCTTGGACATAAGTGAGCTAGTTTCCGTATTTTAAATCTCACCACTGATTGCTGCAATTTCTTTACTTGTGGTATTGCGAGTCAGTTTAAACTTGGATCTATTAGCATCAATGACTTCCAACTTTTCCCTTATGTTCTTAACTTTATGAGCAATCCTAGTTTTGACCACAAGCGGATTATGGTGGGTGGAAAAAAAGGTTCTTACCTTATGTTTGATATTGTGTAGGCTTTGTATCATAGCTTCAGTTGAGGCTTCATCTAGAACATTTTCTGTTGGAAATGTATATATTTACAAACATGTGAATGTCCGGATTCGAACTCGTGACCACGGGATTGCACACATTAGCGAATGAGAATTAAAGTTAATAATTAATGTTTATGTTTACGATTAATTATTGCACATTAAGTCCTGTAACGATCATTAAGTATTTAACGGAAAAATGACTAACGACCGTTAAATGAAAAGAGAAAGGACTAGAAATGGAAAACT
Source organism: Chrysanthemum lavandulifolium (assembly GCA_022545495.1). NCBI lineage: Eukaryota > Viridiplantae > Streptophyta > Magnoliopsida > Asterales > Asteraceae > Chrysanthemum > Chrysanthemum lavandulifolium. The sequence goes on along the minus strand of CM040244.1, from coordinate 31,441,620 downwards.
TGGAAAAGTTATGGATTTCCTTTGGGCTTGTCTACATGGCCGGCCATATGGGGCTTTCCAAGGCCTAATCCCTAACTTTTTCCCAAAGTTTACCTACTAGTATATAAAGAGGGTTAGGTTCTAGGGTTTCATACACTTGTGCATTGAATTAACCCTAGATCTCTCCTCTCCTCTCTCTTGTCCCATAATCGGCCGAACACCCCATTAGTAAGGGAGTTTGGTTTCGTTTTTCTTAAACGAGAACTTGTGTTAGATCTAGCAATCGCTTGATTCGTTTGGTTAATTCGTGTGTACAAGAACGTGGTTGTAAGACATTATTCTTACACCAATTAGTACGTCTTTGTTTTACTCGCTCAAGGGATTTGACATTCGCAAGAGGTACGTTACGCATACTTTCAGTTAATTAATTTATTTGTTATGATCTTTAAGTCTTCCGCTGTGTACTCTTGATGTCTTTATGTTTTATTGTATTTTATATATCATAAACTCAACGGTGGCATCACGAGCCTTGTATAACAAGTAATTAATTATCAAACACATAATTAAAATAAACATGAATGTGTTATTATTTGTATGCTTAGATCTAGGGTTTGCAAAACCTAAACCCTAATTTTGAGGGGCGTTTGATTTTGGTGCCCTAATTAGGGTTTTGTAAACTATTGTTTTAATTGGATTAGAAACCCTAAGATGCATGCAACTTTATGTGTATATGCGTAACTTTGATTTAATTGCATTAATTGTTAAGTGTAATTTTATGTCCATGATAAGTATCTGCATTTTTTATCATGGATCTGCTTTTATTGTATGTCTTTCATGTTTAAGTGATATACACTAAATTATGATAGATCTAAAATTGGGGAAGACCTCAATAATTATTAATTTAATCAATTATGTGCTATGTGGTATGTATTTAATTTTGACTTGCGCAATCGATGAATCGATGCATGTGGTTCACCTTGTACATAGATGAAAACGGGTGAAAGTCTTAATTAAATATATGCATATTGTCAAATCTAGAATTGGTTATTAATAGGATTTATCAAAACCGTTTGCATGTGGCTATTTGATATGCATGACTTTTTATTTGTTATGCATTCATTGTTTACTTGTTTATTTTTACAAATACTTGCTTGTTTGATATGTGTAACAAGGGTATTTTTATAAGAAAAATAAACTGACCTAAACAATGGTGAAACATGTATTTTTAAGCCTAGTAATCATAATCGTTTAATTGATTGATGACTTTGGTACAAATGGACTAAACGACTCACCCATGAGAATGAACTAATAAAAGGGGTTTAAAGAAGTGCGCATCACACCGAAAGGATGTCTAAGGTTGTGCTTTAGCGCTGCACAGTCCTCGCGCCTCTGAAGTTCGAGTGGAGCTATTTAGTAAGCCATTAAAATGTGCAAGCTCATCTTAAGGCGAATTAGTTTTAATTCCATGCGCCCACCGGTGGTAATTATCCCAAACACTAAGTGTTTACACTTATGCAAAAGTACGGTATAATGGATGATAATTAACACTAAATTCCTTGATTGGTGAACCCAATACCTCAATTAAAGTTTGGTGATGAAAAACTTATACATTAAAACAAGATATAAATGTTTTAATAAAAACTATGCTACAAAGATGAATGCATGACATCTTTGTACATATTTGATTTAACATCAAAACTATTACCCTTTAATTTAAGTTATATGCCATCCAATGAAACGGAAACACCTAAGATTACCTTTTATTTGCGTGAGAACATGATTTAAATCGTAATCGAAGGGTAAAATGTCCACGTGTCGTGAGAACGGGCATGGACGATTTTGCGATTTCTTAAGTTGGACAACTTAATTGAGTTAGGCGGTGAAGCGGCAACTCAAGGCATAAGATGGGATAAAACATGTTTACATGGCGATTGATATTGGCTATATGTAAATCCCATAAATCTAGGAATTGCAATTGAAATTGGCAATTGAGCAAATGCTCTACCATTTTGTATAAGGTTCATTACTAGCAGTTCAATTGACGTACTGAAATTATGACAATTTGGATCCTAGTTTTCAATAAATATTAATTGGTTATATGAATATGAACCTTGGGTATTTAATTGTTTATTGAAAAGGAAAATTATCAAAATACTAATTATGGTTTTTGAACTTTTTACGTAGATGGCTCAATGAAAACACTATGAGCTTCTTGAGTGCCGCTTTCAAAGATATGATTGGAAGGAAAAGTCGACCGCCCTAATTTCAATGATTGGCATCGTTCACTTAGGATCATCCTTCGTGTTGCCAAAAGGGTTGAAATTTTGACTACACCTCGCTCGATGCTCCTCCCAACACGGTAAACCGCTCTTGAACAAGAGGCATATCGTGTTGAATATGAAAGCACAATGTTGTGGCGTGTCTAATGCTTTGGGATGTCGCTCAATTGCAAAAACAATTTGAGCACTATCCGCCTATGAGCATGCTAGATGAACTCAAACGTATGTTTGAGAAGCCACCGCAATTGAACTAGTATGAACTTATTGAAAAGTTTCATAGCTGCAAGCAGGAGGTTGGCAAATCTGTCTCCGACCACGTCCTTGAGATGAAACATCACTTGGACCAATTGGAGAAGCTTGGCGTGGTTACTCGAATGATGTATATGTCGGCCTCATCAATCACTCCTTAATCGTGATTGATTTGGTGATTTTGTCCATAATTTTAACATGCATTGCACGGGAAGACGGTGAATGAGTTACATGCAATGCTTGTAGACTTGAGAAGAGATTGCCAAAGAAGGCTCCTACACCTGTTGTACTCGCAATACTGTGGTGGTAGGGTGAATAAGCCTAAGCCGCAAGCGGATAAGAAAGGAAAGGAAAAGGAAATGGGAAGCAAGTTGTCATCCCACCAGCTCCTAAGAAGAACCACGGAAAGAAAAGGAGAATCCTAAGAAGGATTTGTCTTGCCACCATCGCAACTCACCGGGTCATTGGAAGCGGAGGCTGTCCGGTTTATATCGAATGAGTGCCTTGAATAAAAATAAGATGGTGCCTAGCTCATCGGTATTTTTATGTTTGAATTATTTTCTTTTCCTCATAAGCAAAACTCCGGATATATGATACGGGATGTGGTACTCACATCTATAATACATCGCAGGACTTAGAGGGCAAAGAAGTCGACTGTGGAGAAAGATACTTGTGCGTTGGAAATGGAAAGCGGCATTGTCGGGCCATAGGGACTTTTGATTTAGTGTTGCCTTGGGCTTAATTTTAGAACTAAATAATTGTCATTATGCACCCTCCATTGTTAGGGGTGTTATTTCGTTTCTTTGTTAAAAGATATTGGTTTTGTGCACACTTTTACAAGTTATGGAATTTCGTTTCTTTAAATAATATTTTTACTTTAATGCAATTCCTATTCTTGGTGTGTTTGAAATTGATATGGATGGTTGTATATCCAATGGAAATAATTAGTTGTATAGCATTAGCAATAAGAAGAGCAAGTTGAACTGTGACTCTTCTTATCTTTGGCATTGTCGCCTTGCCCGTATTGGCAAGAAACGCATGGAAAAGCCGCAACACGATGGGCTTTACAAGCGGTCAATGATGAATCATTTGACAAATGCGAGTCTTGCATAGGCGGGAAGATGACAAGGAAACCTTTTCACCACAAGTGGAAAGGGATTCGATCTACTTGGATTGATACACCGATGTGTGTGGTCCACTTAGACATGTGTCAAAACGCGGTGCTTCCTACTTTAACCTTTACGGATGATTTCGATCGTTATGGTTATGTTTATTTACTTAAACATAAACATGAAGTCTTTGAAACATTTAAGGTTTTCAAAAGTGAAGTAGAATTACAACTCGGTAAGAAGAGTAAAGCTCTTCGATCCGATAGAGGTGGTGAGTATATAAGTCAAGAGTTCAAAGATTACTTAGCTGAGTGTGGAATTATCCAGCAACTCACATCTCCTTATACTCCACAACAAAATGGTGTATGTGACAACTCGTAATTTCAGGTCATTTCTCAAAATCACTATTCATGATTCACTATTCATCATTTATCGTAAACTAGGTTTACGAGTATCAAATTCGCGTAACCTTAATGGTTTAGCTGCGAATTCATGAAAAATCATCAAGGACATTTCATATAGACTAGGTTTAGTCTACATATCATTAGCATCATTATCATCATATTAGTTCATGCATGTTTTTGCATTTTTCATTAAACGCATAAATTTTTATTAAATAAACGCTATCGCGTAATTAATTATTTTGAACATTTGATCCGATACTTCCAAAAATTATCCCGATATATTTTTATACTCATATTAAGATTATAAAAATAATATTATGAGTTTACCCAGTGTTTTAAATTTATTTTGTATATAAATTGTTATATTTATATAATTACGACGGTTTTCGTAAAAACTACACGATAATTATTATTTCACTCAAATTTTGTAAGGAATGTATTTTTATAATTTTTATGACTTCAATATATTTTATTTTGATCCGTTAAAATTTATTTTTAGCTAACGCTACCCTAAATGCTTAAAAATGTACACAAGTTACCATCTATCCTTAAATAATTACACATTTACTAATACACTTATACATTTAATTATCTAAAATACAATACTTTTATTAATTTTGGGTGAGGTTGTCGACATAAATGATGACACACTCAATTTGAGTACCAAATATCTACTTGATACAATAAGAGTTACTTATTTTACTATATCCTAATACTAACTCATAGTACATAGCATCTAAAGGTGAAAATCAAAACCATTCTTTCTTTCTTCACCCCTAAGAAATGGCCATTGGAAGATAAAAGCAAAGAAGCCAAATATTTTTCAAGACAAGTTTATTTATCAACCTTAGTATACTCTTAGTTAAGGTTTTGAAATAAAAACCTAGGATGTTAGGATTAACCTTATTCATTTAACCTCATCAAGTTACTAGTAAGCATCTCATGTTCATATTTATCTTTCATACTCATATTATTTTCATTTCATCATATTTAAGAAAAACATGCAAGTCATAATGATGTTTATACCACTTTTTAATGTTTTTAAGTGTTATATATATATTTATCATCCTATAATTACTCCTTGAAACATATCACTTTTGGTGATGTCTAGGAACCCATGAAACCCTAAGAAGGTGTATGGTAGGATTAGAATAGCTTCGGAGTTGTTTTGAATTGGTTAGAATAGGTTTTGCGCGAGAAAAACTCATTTCGACAAGTTTACTTAAGGGTTTGTCCATATTTTTGAAATCTGGAATTTTCGACAGTAGATAAAATTTTTGGCCTAGATATTTAGAAAATATACTTTAAAACGAAAACGTGGTCGCTTGAACGGGTTAAAACGGAGTTATAACGAAGAAGATATGAATTTTTCAAGTTAGACAACGAAAACTATAAAATCCACGAAAATTCAGCATGTTACGTCCAATTTGTACGAGTAAAAAATGAGGCTTAGGCATTATGAAATGTGTCGACTTATCAAAAATATATTAGTATACTTTGATACGAAGCTAAGGATATATAAAACGTAGAAAACGGACAAGTAACGATTAAATTACACGCGTTTACATAAAGTTGCCGTAATTATATTATATAAGAAAAACTAATATATTTCTATTAGACAAATATTACGGCCACAAATGACCATGTTGAGGGTCGTTTTTAACATTGATGTATTACTTTTTATAACGTGATGTCTTCTAGTAAAAGTAAGTTCGCCTAGCATAATTTCCAAAATGTCCAACCGTTCGTCAAGCGCAGTTGTAACGAATAAAATACGGTCACTTAAACTTTGCCGAAAACCACCCTTAAACAATATTTTGGACACATGTACCATGCTTAACCTAAATTTTTCTCCATGATCGATACCTCTAGGACAAAAACTTAAATGCTAAAACTTTGAGATAATGATATAAGCTTCCCAAAACCGTTGAGTTTGTTTCCTAACACTCGACGTGCACCATTTTACGACTAGCTTTTCAAGGCCGTTTATCACTTTCATGAAATTGTCAAATGACATTATTTTGAGACGAAAAGTTATAGTTTCATAATAAATCACTAAATGACTATCGTAGGATATCATTTCAATATAAATACTTGTAAAGTAATTTATAAATTGTCAAGACGTTATAAGATTATTTTTCGACGATAAGTGTTATTTTCAAAAATTCACAAGTGGTATAGATATCATACGAATTGCATGCATAACGTTACATCATAACTTATCATAGAACATATCATTCATAATAGGTCGCAGTTAGAGATTGCGCCTCATTTCGGGTACTCACTTTTGTCATCGCATCATTGTACCAAGTGAGTTTCCATAGCCCCATTTTCAATCGATTTGTACTATTTTTGGGGGAGATACATGCTCAACTACTTGCTTTCATTTACACAAGTACTTTAAAGTTTTATGGATTATCGTGAGTTTCGTAGCCCCTACTTTTGTATGTTTTGAACTATTTTGGGGGAGATACATGCTTAACTATTTTTCACAAGTACTTTATATTTCTAAGGATAACTTCTATCATGATCACCATTGTTTCAAAACCGAATGTTGTACTATTGATTATGTGCTATAGTTCTACGTCGTATAATGTTCTAAATCAGTTGACTACTGATACATTGAGTCATGTACTATTGATTATGTGCCATAGTTCTACGTCGTATAATGTTCTAAATCAGTTGACTACTAATACATTAAGTCATGTGCTATTGATTATGTGTTATTGTTCTACGTCGAGTTAGGTACTATTGTGAATTCATTTGACATCATGTGCTTGAACATAAACTATACACATTTTGGTAGTGGGTTGTGAACACACAGGTTGCAAGTTTTGTATGGGCGGAACTTGGAACTGAGTGGATTTACAATGCCTTTGCTGCATAAATGATTTTGAAAGGCTTTACATTTCAACGCAAACTCTATGAACTCACTCAACCATTGTGTTGACACTTTTAAGCATGTTTTATCTCAGGTATCTAAGGCATACACTTCATGGCATGCATGTGGACTTATCATAGAGTCGTGGTGAAGACGCGTCTCACATGGGATTTATACACTTTAAAAACATCGTTTGTCTTGTATCAAATTTATTTCCGCACAAGTTGATTTTCATTTGGGACCTACACTTTGTAAACTCTGATGTTTTATTAAATCAAACGATGTGTTTTCCAAACGACACTTTAGGTCGTTCAATATAACTATGATTGTGATGCTATGACAGTCGACTCCCAGGAATTCCATTCCGTTGCAAAACATGTAATTTGGGGGTGTGACAGTGTATCTGAAAGGAGAAATCGTACCTTACTTGACATGGTACGATCAATGTTTGAACTTACGACTCTACCTTTTACTTTTTGGGATTATGCCCTTGAAGCGCTATTCGCATTTTGAATATGGTTCCAACAAAGAAGGTTGTTAAACTCCATATGAAATATGGTGGAAAAACTCCCAACTTTTCTTACTTAAAGGTTTGGGGATGTGAAGCGTTTGTTAAGCGTGACACACTGATAAGCTCCAAGCCGATCTGTTAAGTGTATCTTTGTAGGATACCCTAAGGAAACTATGGGTTACTACTTTTACTACCCGGTGAGAACAAAGTCATCATGGCTAGGTATGGAGATTTCCTTGAAAGGAATCTCATATCTCAAGAACTCAGTGGGAGAGTATATGATCGGAATATGATCAAGAAGATACAACACCTTCGAAAATACTAGCCAACTTCAAGAAGAACACGAAAGCTTAGGTGCTCCTCTGAAGTTGTTCCCATTCGTAGGTCGAAGGACTATACATGCACCGACCGTCTATGTCTTAACGTAGAGGTGGAGGAAAATATGGTTGGGGATCTTAATGAACACGCTAACTATAAGGTCGCCATGGGCGATCACGAGAAGGATAAATGGCGATTGCTATGAATGGGAAATGCAATCCATGAAAGATAATGATGTCTGGATTGAAGTTGACCTTCCTCCCAATGCTAAAGTCATTGGAAGTAAGTGGATCTTCAAGAAGAAAACTGACATGGATGGCAATGTACACACCTACAAGGCTCGTCTAGTGGCTAAAGGTTTTACTCAAACCTATGGAATTGACTACGAGGAGACATTCTCTCCTGTGGCGGACATAAGAGCTATTAGTATTCTCATAGCTATAGCTGCACACTATGACTATGAGATTTGGCAAATGGATGTCAAAACCGCTTTTCTGAATGGCCGTCTAGATGAAGACATCTATATGGCACAGCCGGAAGGGTTTGTGAATCCATTGTTTCCTAACCGTGTATGCAAGCTTAAGAGGTCCATTTATGGACTGAAGCAAGCATCAAGGCAATGGAATAAAAGATTCGATGGGAAATCAAAAGTTTTGGATTTACTCAGAATCTTGATGAGCCATGTATATCACAAAGCTAGTGGGAGTCATGTTACTTTCCTTGTTACGTATGTCGATGACATATTAATCATAGGAAATCATATACCAAGTCTAAATGAGGTGAAAGCCTATCTTGGTAAATGTTTTTCGATGAAGGACTTCGGGAAGCGACATACATCCTCGGAATCAAGATCTACCGGGATAGATCAAGGCGGCTAATTGGTTTAAGCCAAAGTGCTTACATTGACAAAATATTGAAGAGATTCAATATGCAAAATTCCAAGAAGGATTTTGCCAATGCAAGTAAATCATGGTTTGAGCGACCAAGGTCGTGCTTCAACACTGCAGAGGTGGCGCGTATGAAGAAAGTTCCTTATGCTTGGTGTAGGATCTATCATGTACGCGATACGATGCACAAGGCTGATGTGGCGTTCTTTGAAAACTTGACCGGTCGGTATCAGCGAATACGGGTGAAATTCATCGATCATTGTTAAACATATTCTCAAGTACCTTAGGGCTACAAGAGATATGTTCATAGTGTATGGGAAATCGAGCGAAGCTATCATTACGAGTTCTTGCGATGCATCACGGAAGTGTGACAAAGATGATACGAAGTCTCAAACGGGTTACATTTTTTTCATCAATGGAGGTCTTGTGGATTGGAAGAGTAAGAAAGACAACACTTGCGATGTCTCGCTCTGTAGAAAGTGAGTACATAGCGGCCTCGAGGGCGCCATGGAAGCTGTTTGGATAAGGAAGTTTGTTTCGGGCTTGGTGTTATGTCGTCGATTGAAAATCCTATTAAAGTATATTGTGACAATTCGGTGCAATTACTTTTGCCCATGAACACGAGTCATGAAGGGCACCAGACACTATCCTAGACAATATCACTATGTTCGAGAGCAAGTCGAGATAGGTGAAATTGAGTTACTCAAAGTTCACACGATGATAACCTAGCGGATCCGTTAACAAAGGCCTTACGGTGAAAAACTTAATCATTTGTCCGATAAGTTTGGACTTCGTTTAGCTAGTAGTTTCATGCCCATCCGTGACTAAGTATTTTAGATAAAATGATATTGTGAACATTATTATTGAAATGAAATAAAGTATTTTGTTATGTTTATTATTCATTTATTATGATGTTGTCCTATATTTGCATGTTTAAATCCTTGAATAACTTAAGTTATTTTAAATAGTCCGTTGTCAATCAATAACATGGGAATGATATTGAATTAAGACAAATCTGAGTATTAGTTAGAATATACTTGAAAGTATATTGATGCGTAGCATGACTAATTCGGATGATATTCAATGAATTGAATATAGGACTTATCCCACCGGCATGATAATACTTTATGGATCTTCGTCATTAAGTATATCATGGATATTTATCCTCGACTTGAGATACAAGAGATATGTCATGGATGTAGTGCATTTTGTGAAGCAATCTAACGCTACACGTGAATCGGTAGTTATAAGGGTTGTTTTCGAAGTGTTGCGAAATTTATGAATCTCGCTTGTAGTCAAAATGGGATTTGTTTCCTTCAAATTTATTTTGAAGTATAATATCTTTGGGGCCCTCGTAGGATTGTTAAGATGTTTGTATGGCCATACCCAAGGTCTTCTATTCGGAAGAATTGGTAATCTTAATCAATCACATAAAGCGAGAAATGAATAGTTAATTAAGAAATGAGTGAGATTCATATTCTTATTAACATGGTATTAGAAACAAAGGATGAATATGATGATGAATCATCAAACTTGGTTTTCTCCGAAAACCATACACGAGTTGTACCGGGGCATTGGCGTGTTGCTAGACGCTAACAAATGTCATTTCACGTTTGTAAACATATCCAGTGGGAGCTGTTGGAAATGTATATATTTACAAACATGTGAATGTCCGGATTCGAACTCGTAACCACGGATTGCACACATTAGCGAATGAGAATTAAAGTTAATAATTAATGTTTATGTTTACGATTAATTATTGCACATTAAGTCCGGTTAACGATCGTTAAGTATTTAACGGAAAAATGACTAACTAGTTAAATGAAAAGAGAAAGGACTAGAAATGGAAAACTTGGAAAAGTTATGGATTTCCTTTGGGCTTGTCTACATGGCCGGCCATATGGGGCTTTCAAGGCCTAATCCTAACTTGTTCCCAAAGTTTACCTACTAGTATATAAAGAGGTTAGGTTCTAGGGTTTCATACACTTGTGCATTGAATTAACCCTAGATCTCTCCTCTCCTCTCTCTTGTCCCATAATCGGCCGAACACCCCATTAGTAAGGGAGTTTGGTTTCGTTTTTCTTAAACAAGGATTTGTGTTAGATCTAGCAATCGCTTGATTCGTTTGGTTAATTCGTGTGTACAAGAACGTGGTTGTAAGACATTATTCGTACACCAATTAGTACTTCTTTGTTTTGCTCGCTCAAGGGATTTGACATTCGCAAGAGGTACGTTACGCATACTTTCAGTTAATTAATTTATTTGTTATGATCTTTAAGTCTTCCGCTGTGTACTCTTGATGTCTTTATGTTTTATTGTATTTTATATATCATAAACTAAACATTTTCCACCTCCAAAGAGGCAAATTTGAGAGTCTTGAGCCATTCTTCCACACCCTTTTCGTTTGTTTGTCTCATCTCCGAATCATAAAGAACACCTTGGATTTGTCTGAAAGTGTTGTTGAGAGCTAAAAGATCATTTTTAAGGCCCCAAAGCAACCCAACCTCTTGGATAGCTTTAGAGGTTAATCTCCCTACCATATCACCAAGGACGGACCTTAATGGAGACCGGGGAGGGCCCTGGCCCCCCCAAAATTTGTGACACTTAGTGTAAATATTATAGGTTTTAGGGGTAATTTAGTTGAGGTTACAAACAAATCTACGATTCGGCCCTCCCAAAATAAATTCGGCCTTCCTAAAAAAAATGTTCAAGTAAAATCCGTCTATGCATATCACTCACAATAGCTGAAGTAATGGGATCAGCCATTGTTCTAGTAAGAACCAATTCAAATGACTAATTCCAAAGAAAAGACTTTAACCAGAACTAAGTCCAGAAAACCACACTATATGAACACGCAAAGAAATTATTTTAAACCAAGATTTACAAAGAATAGACTAAGAACTTAACGAAACCCCAAACAATCTGATAAACAAACCGTTGGGTGTGTGTGTTTGTGTTTGACTTTTTGGTGCGTGAAGTAATTAATGCGTGATTATGTGATACTGATTGCTAATAATAATCACACACTGGCTATTTCATAATTTACTGCAAACCAAAGTTATAAAACAAGCCTCCCGTTCGTCACATGTACAGCTTCAGTCCCTTATATTTTCCTGATGTCCCAACTTATCTACATTTTCTTACCTACAAACAAGATAACACTTAGAAAATAAGACTCAACCAACTTAACATGATCTCCCAATATTAAACTCATATTTCTCAATAGTTCTTAAATGAATTGCCTGATATATTGTTACTTCAAATGGATATTTCTCAATAGTTCTTAGGAAAAAAGCTATAAATGCTTAATGTACTTTTTCAAAATATCTCATTGTGCTTTCTCAACTTTTTTTATTGTCATTATACTTAATGTTGTTTCCAGTCGATATCATTATACATAACCGTTTCATTTTATTCGGTTATTTTACGTCGTTTTATCCGTTTCAGAATCGTCCATTTTATCCGTTTTATTTTAATCGTCCGGATAAAAGCAGATAAAACGGATTAAACCGCTTTTATTATCCATGTCAAAGCGGTTTTATCCGTTTTATCTGCTTTTATACGGACATATTAAAATGAAAACGGATAAAATGGACGATTTACTAAAACGGATAAAAACGACGTAAAATAAACTAATAAAATGAAAGCGTTATATAATAACGATAAGTCAAGTAGAGCGAAGATAATGAGTTTTTTTGTAAGACGTTATGAATTTTAGCTTTTTCCTAGTTCTTAAATGAAATGCCTGATATTGTGTTACTTCAAATGTGTTGAATGTATGATTATGTTACTTATTTGGAAATAAAAGTGTAAAATCTGAGTACGTATTGAACTTTTGTCTTTTCTTGGAATCAAAAGTATCTTACGTTTATGAATACTTATTCATCCTGTTTAAGGTAAAAATTTAAAATAAACTAATAAACCCGGGTCTTTAAAAATACTACTGCCTTAAAAATATGAAGACCCATTAAGCTAGCACCTTGCACATGCTATAATCCCTACTTCATTTCCGATCAAAGAATGTGCAATTCCAAAGAATAAAGTCTTGATTCGTTTAGATTCTCGCTTACTAGACAAATATTCGCAAGTGCAAAATGACGATGTAAAGTGTCAAATAATTATATCTTGTGAACTTGCACTTACGGTGTGACTTTTAATCAATAGTATTATTAGGTTTACACATTATTCGATTTAATGATTTTAAGTTTAAAGAAAATAAGAGGTATTTCGTGGAATCAACATTACTCATTTTTAAGAGATTTTAAATTTTCAACAATAGAAAATTTTATTTTATAAGTAGTACAGATTAAGAAATTCATCGCAAAAATAATTCTACATAAGAGCTAGTTGAAGACAAATGTTGGATGCATTCTATTGTTTAATGATATGTTTTGAAAATCCATTTTATTTTACTGGAAAGGTTTTATTATACGTTCTGGCACGTTACTATGCACGATGTGGAACACAATAAACATCGCATCGTATGCTACAAAAGACAAGAACTTAAAAATTACAAGTGGAAAATTAGAATGCTAAGACATGTTCAAACATTGACAACTTCCTAATTTGATTCCATATTTCCATCCTTAAAATATTTGTTATTATTAGTATAATTTATAGTGTTTGTCACCAATGTAGCATTGACTTTATGAATACATAAAATCTAAAATATAAGTCCAAATTGACTTTTTCAAAGTCCTTTTATTCCAACTTTGACATTGATTATTTTTTTCGTATTATATAATACTCGATACAAAATATATTTATAGACTTGTGTTTTAAATGCATTTTCATTGATATACTTTTTATCAAGTATTATATAACACGAAAAAAAATAATTAAGGTCAAAGTGTTAAAAAAAAGACTTTGGAAAATAAAAAATGGACTTATATTTTGAGACGAAAAAGACATTACTAACAATTATTTAAGGCCTTTTTATATGAATCGTGGAAAGAGAATTATTATTTTGTTAAATCCTATTTGCTAATTAACAATTTACTAAAACCATAGAAAGAGGCAACGACTTTAGTTTTAAGTTTTAACACTAAAGCCACGACTTTTTAAACAATAGGCTTTTTTGTCTTTCTTTACTTCTTCTCACAAGCTAGTGAGCAAAAACACATATTAGTACCTCAAACTTGACAAACTGAATCATTTAGTATCATGAACTTTTAATGGTACAAAATAGTACCCTAAACTTGATAAATTAATATTACTACTACCATATGCTAAATTAGCTCAATAATTTATTCTAAATAAAAGGGAAAATAAGTCTCAACAAGCTCAGTAAATTTTTTAAAATTTAAGATGACTAATAATATTTTTAAAAAAATTTAATTAATTTTATTTTTCATTTAACTAATATAATATTATATTTAATTAAAGAATAAATATATATTTGAAATAATGGACAAGTTAATTTACCGCATCACTTTTGATACATATATATCCGTATTATATACTTAAGTGCTTGTTTCAAATAATTTTGAGACCATAAAAATTTAAATATTTATTTCTTCACTTTCATATGTTAAATTGAAAACTACAAAAAGTCTTATATAGTTAGTTATAAGTTGTTTTAATTTTATTTGAAATAAAAGTTTAATATATAATATAAAGATATATTAAGAGGAGTGTGTTAGAAATATTTTAGAAGTAGATATATCTTTTATATTCTGAATAATCAATTAAAATACTATGTAACTCCATAATTTAAAAAAAAATTATTTAAAGTTTAAGAAAAAATATACTACTATTTACCTAGCCAAAGTTTTATTATAAATTAGTTATTATAAGAGAATTTACTAAATTGATTTTAGAAGAAAAATATAATTAATTACTAAGTTAATTCGGATTGGGTAGTAGAAATTCTATATTGTCAAGTTTAAGGTATTATTTTGCACCTTTGTAAATCTAAGGTACTTGCGGTTTTGTTTTTTTTTTTTTTTTTTTTGTTTTTTTTATAACTTTTGGTGCGTGAAATAATGCGTGATTATGTGATTGCTAATAATAATAATAATCATAAACTAGTTTTTTTTTTTTTTTGAACTTCGCAAACTAACTATTTCATATTTACTGCAAACCAAACTAATAAAACAAGCTCCTCGTTCGTCACATGTACTGATTCAGTCCCTTAGAAAATAAGTATCAACCAACTTATCATGATCTTCCACTATTAAACTGATATTTCTCAATAGTTATTAAATGAAATATCTGATATTGTGTTACTTCAAACGTGCTGAATGTCTCATTATGTTACTTATTTGGAAATGAAAGTGTAAAATCTAGTACTTATGGAACTTTAATCATTTGTTGGAATCAAAAATATGTTACGTTTTTTAATTCTTATTCATCCTGTTGGATGCATTCTTGCATTCTATTTTTTAATGATTCATTTTATTTATCAGCAAAGTTTTATTTAGTTCAATAGTTTTATAATTTAGTGCTTGGATATACATATATGATTATGACTGTTTCCGATATTTTAGGGTAAGACGGTAAAAACGACAAGCGTATACAAAACTTGGGTAAATAAGAGTAAACCCAATCAAATTTAATTTAGCTTTAAGGCATTTTACTAGCTATATGCACGATGTGGAACACACAATCAACACCGCTTCGTATGCTACAAAAGACAAGAACTCTACGACATGTTCAAACAATCATTTACTATATGCTACAAGAACTCTACGACATGTTCAAACAATCATTTAGCTTTATGGCATTTTACTATATGCACGATGTGGAACACAGTCAACACCACTTCAATTCGTATGCTACAAAAGACAAAAATTTAAAAATTACAACTGGAAAATTAGAATGCTACGGCATGTTCAAACATTGACAACTTCCTAATTTGATTCCATATTTTCATCCTTCAAGTGTTTGTTATTATTAGTATAATTTAAAGTGTTTGTTACCAATGCTACATTGACTTTATGAATACATTACTAACAATCATTTAAGGCCTTTTTATATGAATCGTGGAAAGAGAATCATTATTTTGTTAAATCCTATTTGCTAATTAACAATTTACTAAAACCATGGCAAGAGCAACGACTTTATTTTTAACACTAAAGCAACGACTTCTTAAACAACAGGTTTTTTTGGGTCTTTCTTTACTTCTTCCCACAAGCAAGTGGAAATTAATATATACATTTGAATACTTAAGGTGTATTAATATATAATATTAAGGAGGCGTTTACTTTTCTTTTAGTAGAGAGAATTGTGAGCCAAAAACCCTTATTTTCTCTTAATGGGAGGCCCATTATAACTACATCCTCCCCTTTACCGAAAAAAAAAAAAACGTTTTTGAAAAGATTCCAACATTTCTTTGCAAAATTAAAGTTCAAATTAAACCACCGTTCAGGCCTTTCCTTTTGAACCTACACAGTCCCACACTGCTTTAATGTCATCCATAATGAATTCATCATCCAAAATGTTAAGTCTACTAGGTCCAATTTACGAAATTGCTGGCTGTGGAATACAAAAACTGGCCTTTGCACACGAGGCTCAAAGAACGTTCCTAGCCAAAAAAAGGTCATACACGATACAGTTTTAGCTGAAATGGATCTACAATTCAAAAACCATTTGGGGCAATAACATTATTCTTCCTTCTATTTTATTTTATGAAACATGAATACAACTAGTATATATTTTCGTTCCCCTAAAAGGCTTGGGCCTGAAATCGACACAAGCATTGGACAAAAGGATGGAAAATGGTCTGAGATAACACGTACGGTCCAACATTGTAACATGATTGTTGGTCTAGTGATTAAACAAATTACATATAACAGGACACAGGTCTAGCTTGCTCATCCTTAATCCACTTCAATTAACATAAGTAAACCTTCACCCACCCATGCTAAAGTCGTTAGATCCAGGTTTCCAATGAAATCGTTGAAAACCATGGCTTCATTTGTATCGTATAGGGAGCCTGGTCTTTCGAATCCGGACCTGACTACATTGAAATCAACCATAGCTATCGAAATACCATTCATAGAATCAATAATATATGAGATGTGATCAGTCCAAAGATCTGACTTTGAACGTGCCAACTCTTGACCATAAATATATAATATGCGGACACGCTTACTAATCCCCACCCACTTTCCATATTCTATTAAGAGGCCAATATACTACTATAAGTTTTTGTTTTAACGGAATATTTATATTTAACACTAGCAAGATGCTAGAAAACCTTACAACTGACTTTCCTATGGTATATTCATTGTACACATATGGTGATACGACGATCTTATTTTTGCACACGATTACCATACTTTCCTGTAATTCGATGATACAATAAAAAAATTATAATAACAGAGAGGACTTATATAGCAGAACATTCAACGTATAGAAACTACATATCATGCATACATACGAAATTTAAATACGAGTAAATTACATTTATGTTGCACGGATGATCCTTAACTTGGAAACGAATAACACCGATTATCCCTGAAACTTTTATGTTGCACGGATGATCCTTTTGCCTACCCTGAAATTGCATTTGCCTACCCTGAAATTTTTATGTTGCACGGATGATCCTTAACTTGCAAACGAATAACACTGATTATCCCTCATTTTAACTTTTCTTAACTTGTTCCGTTAAATCCCTCAATGAGGGTATAATTCTTTATTACACTTACCATGAAATAAATGGAGTGGGTATAACTTTAGGTCTCCTTTGTAGACGTATATCAACACTCTTTACATTTATACTCCAAAAAGTAACCCGTTATTATATCTTAGCAAATAAAATAAGAACCACCAATAAAACAGTAAAGTCAAGCACTTCCACGTTTTGTCTTTCCCAACTCAACATCCAACTTCACGTTGTTTGCTTTAAAGTAATTAGGGTTTCGATAATCATGTACTTCATTAATTTGATTTGTGATTCACATATTTGGGTTTAACCAGGTGGCTGTGGTGGTGAGTTATTGGCAGATGTAACATGTATACATATATATGGTGACGCAGATCGGCAGATGTATCCGTTGGATTTGGCGCAGGTTGTGTGGGTGTGTTGTGGGCAAGGTAGCCGACAATGTGGGTTACAATGGTCGTGGCTTTCGTAGATTATGGTATGACCAGTGGTAGCGTGCCTGAATGATACTGATAATGAGTAAGAGATCAGAGATGGTCTTCTCTTTGAGGTTTTACGCCGTCGTCGTTGCACCCACCGCCATCTCTTGGGTGGTATATGAAAAATAGTTTTTCTTGCGAGTTTATCTTTGTGTATGTGATTTTTTGGGAAAATAAGAAATAAGATAAATATGAATTGTGGGTTTTGAATTTTCTGATAGAACGAGAATGAAGTTAATGAATGGTATGTATGTGTGAATGGGGCTAACGAAGAGTGGTAAGAACTTAAAATGACATCCCTAACATGAGGCTATTTAACGGAATTAGTTAACGGCTGTTAGTCATAAGGACTTAGGCGTACTTTTTGCAAAGTTAAGAACTGCCAATGCAACTTGAAACTAACAGGAATGTTAGATGCAATTTTGGACAAACAATAAATAGAAAAGAAAAGTCATTAATACACAAGCAGAAAAAGAATGGAAAGAAAAAACGAATTGTATATGATCCTAATTCACTTTCGTAGGAATTGCGAATGATTTAGCATAGCAACAAGCCTTTAGGCCCTAGATGATCTCTAGTGGACGAGTGTTGTCTCGTGAAGGTTTACAATGAATATACCCACAAAACTCACTTAATTAACATAAATAAGACTTAAAACCATAAAGCAACACCATCTTCATATATTATACCAAACTCCGATTCTAGTCCTCATCCATGTAGTTCACGCTTTCATCGATCTTGTCCTCATTCTCGTCAGTGTCCTCATCCTCATATCTAAACACAAACCAAAATGTTAGATAAAAGTTAAACCCATGGGCGGTTTTGGGCCGGCGCACCATCAGCAACCGAGCCGGGCCCAACCCACTAAGGGGCACTAAATTTTTTTTATACCCATTATATGCATTAGGCCCAACCCACTAAGGGGCACTAAAAATAAACCCTATAAATCATTTAATCCAAAAAAAAGAAGAAGTAAAAAACGATTACCTGCTATCGCTTTGCCACTTTGCCCTCTTCTTCTGCCTCTCCAGCGGTGCAGTAGGTACTATCTATTCTTTTGTGTTATCAATTTTAAATTTTTTTTAAAAACTTTATTAATCATGTGTGATGTATCTCAGATAAATAATTGTAATAAATTGTTGTAAATTATAGATCTTTGATATTGTTGATCAAGCACTTGCTTCAATTGAACGAAGATTTGAACAATACCAACAATATGAAAAACTATTTGGGTTTTTGTTTCCTAAAAGGTTGAGGCAACTTGAAGAAAGTTTGCTTAAGTCACATTGTCATGCTCTTGAAGATGCAATCAAGTACGAAGGAAAAGCGATATTGATGGCGATGAACTTTTCAAGAGTTGAAGTTGTTTGAAAGATTTTTACCGAGTGGAATTATCAGCCCTATTGATGCTTTACAAAATCTAAAGGAGGTCGAATTTTTAATTTTCAAATGCATTCTATTTTCGATTTATATTTTTTTTACTATTCTGGTAACATCTAATTTCCAAATGCAGGGCGGTGGTGTATTTCCTAATGCAATGATTGCATACAGGGTATTGTTAACTATTCCAGTGACAGTGGCATCAGCAGAAAGAAGCTTCTCAAAACTCAAGTTGTTGAAGTCATACTTAAGATCTACAATGTCCCAAGATAGATTGAATGGATTAGCAATGATTTCTATAGAGAGTGATAAGTTGGAGAACATGAATTATGAATCGTTGATAGAAGACTTTGCCTCAAAAAATGCGAGAAGAAACGCACGGTTTACTTAAATATATTTTATTTTGTAGAAGTATTACTTTTATTGCAAGAATGATTTTTGTTCGTATTTTTGGCTTTTCGTACTTGATTATGGTCTATGGATATTATAATATAGGGCACTTTTTTCTTTTCGTGCGGGCCTAATTTCTTTTTACGTTCAAGACCGCCTCGGTTAAACCAAGTGAATAACAATTGATAATTAAAGAATTGGTGAACAAAGTATTTGCGTTATTTATAAATAGTGAATAACAATTGTAATTTTGTATTTCGCTATATCTTATGAGATTTCTTTATGATAGTGGATATCATAAACAATATTTGATACTTTAAAAGAGTACGGCTTCCTTTACTTTGGCTAAATTTATCATCACCTCGAAAATCGACAATTAAATACTTTGTTTTTACTATAGACTTGTGTAAAGATAAACTACCACAATTAGAAGTAGGCTATACCTTACATAAACTAAATAGTTAAGAGTGATATATGTTAACATTTTTATGCTTTTGCACAAAAGAAAAGAGAAATCTTACCATGGAGTTTCACTGAACGTCGAGATGAGGAATGTGAGAAATTTTGTGCCAATCCTTTCCTTTCTCTTTTTCACACCTTATCCTTAGAATTTCACAATCTTTAATGGTAACTTTAGTAAGATCATTGAAATTTTTTATCTCGTCTGGCAGAGAACGTAGTTTGTCACAGAAAGATATATACAAAGACGACAGTTTTGGGAACTTGCTAGGCAAAGAAACCAAAGACGTGCACTTGTTTATACTCAACTCTTGTAAACTAGGAAAGATTGTATCGTCCCTTGGCGCAGCATTGTCGTAAATCATGGAAACACTTTAAAGAATCCATATTCTGCAAAGTAATAAACTTAAGGCTGGGTAATTTCGAGTTGTGGAAGACGTTCACAATTTTCAAGATATAAAATTGAATACTAGTCGATTGACTAATTTGACAAGCCAACTCGGAGAAATAACCGTTCTGGGTAGTAAAATAGATACAACTCCTGCAGACCAATTTGGTTCCAATCCTCAAGAACCTCTGAATTACTTGTTTCGCATCGTGACCAGCTTAATTTCAAAGACTTTAGATTTGTTTTGTCTTTCAGCTTGGCACTTTTGGCGTCGCTTAAACCTCCAACATTGTAAAGTCTTGATAGCATGAGTTCCCACCCAAGAAGATTAAGATTTCCCAGTTCACCTATTTGGGCCCCTTCACTTTTACCTACAACAAATTGCGAAAGCCTTCGAAGGTTGGTCAGTTCTTTTATTCCAACAGGCATCTGCTGGAGATCGGGGCAGTAACATCCAGTATCTAGATGTTGAAGATTCCGCATGTGCCTCAAATGCCTAGGCAACTCACGAAACTGCAAACACCACTCTAAAATTAATGTTTGCAAGTTTTGGAGACAGATAATAGTATCTGGTAGAACTTGTATATCCGAGCGTTCTATTTTTAAGTATCTCAAATGTATTAGCCTGCAAATTGAGTCGGGCAACGTCGAGCTTTTAATTCTATTCAAGTGCAACACCCTTAGATACACATGGTTGGAGATTTGTCGAAGGCTACTATTATAATCATCATTTAAGACCAACATTGATCGTAATGATCTTAGCTTTACCAAATCCTGTTCTGAAAACTCAGGATGTTCACATGATAAACTGAGATGAAGCACCTCGTCCGAGTTTTCAACTCCTTGCCCATCTCTTTAACTGCACAATCATGTCGCATAACATATTGCGCAAGATCATGCATTAAATCATGCATTTTGCATATCACACCTTTGTGTATGTTCTCCTCCACAACATCTTGGAAAAACGACCTCGAGACCAAACAATTAAAAATTTCCTCACCAAGCTCATACAAGCTTACCTCTCCTTGAGATGGTATAAATTCATTTGCCATCCACAACTCTATTAATGAATCCTTACTCATTTCCTCCCCTTTAGAAAATACACAACAATAAGCGAAGCATATCTTCATATGTGGAGGCAAATCTTCGTAGCTTAACCTCAAAGCAGGTAAGATGCCATGGTCTTGCATCTCCATCTTGAACTTGTTGTTCACAAGCTGCCACTCCTTCACCGTAAATTTTAACGCCATCAAGGTACCAACAGTCGTCACTGCTAGAGGTAGGCCTTGGCATTTCTCAACTATCTTCCTTCCGATAGGCTCTAGCTCCCTTACGTTTTCCCTCGTTCCTCTTCCTGGGAATGCAAGCATCTGAAATAACGACCATGACTCATCTTTTGACAAAAATCCTACATTATGCTGCAACTCCTGGTTCTTAGCCATCAGTTGGGCAGTATCTTCCTTCCGTGTCGTTACCATGACAGTCTGCCTTTTGCTCCGCAACTAAGGGCTTTACATAACTTGTCCCATTTTTCATTTCCTTGTTTTCGATCCAAACATCATCCATTACTAAAAAATTTCTTGCCCGTAACTTGTTTTGAAGGCATGCTACCATAGCATCCAACCTCGAATCTTCCGAGCCACATATAGCTTTAATTATTTGTTCGACGTCAAACACAGCAGAGACATACACCCAACACTTTAACTCGAAATGTGACTTCACCGTTTCATGGTTGTAAACATATTGAGCTAGTGTGGTTTTTCCGATGCCACCCATGCCCCATATAGCATAGACCCGAACATCATCATCGCCATGTCTGATGCCTATATCTTGGTTACAAATCTTATCAATCAACATCATCTTCTCTTCATCCCTTCCATAGATCTTGGACACAAGTGAGCTAGTCTCCGTGTCTGAAATCTTACCACCAAATCCCACGGCATCTTCACTTACATTATTGGGAGTCAACTGAAACATAGATCTATTAGCATTAATCTCTTCCAGTTTTTTCCGCATGTTCTTAAGTTTGTGAGCAATCTTAAATTTGACTATATTCGAATTTCTATGATAGGAAAAGAAGGCTCTTAATCTGTATCTCTTGCCCATTTCCCGGCACAGGCTTTGTATCATAGCTTCAGTTTTGGCCTCGTCGAGCACGTTTTCAACCTCCAAAGAGGCGGATTTGAGAGACCTGAGCCATTCCTCCACTCCCTTTTGCGTCGTTTGCTTCATCTCAGCATCATAAAGAACACCTTGGATTTGTTTGAAAGTTTTGTTAAGAGCTGAAAGATCATTTTCAAAACCCGTAAGCAAGCCATACTCTTGGATAGCTGCGCGCGGAAGCTAATCTTATTACCACATCACTCACAAGAGCTGAAGTAATGGGACCAGCCATGAATAATTTGCTTGTGAAATATTGATCAACAATGAGATGAACGAAACGATGTGTATATATGTGTGTGTGTGTGTGCGTGTGTTTTGAATCTTTAGTATATATGTAAAAGAATCCGAGAATAAGTGATTATATATACTGGATATCAAACTCATACTAGAAGGCTCACATGTACAGCTTGTGTCCCTCTAGCTAGAAGTCAGTTTGGTAAGCTTGGATGGATTTATTATTACTATTATTATTACGATACACTAGGCATTCACACTATGCATAACAAGTTGCTAAATGTTTAATCTAACGTTTACAAAAAGGTTCCTTTTATCCAATCCTTTGTAATTTGTTCTAGTTGGGAAAAAAAAATAATAATAATAATAAATAAAAATTAGACAACTAATCTTGATTCCTGATTACATATGTACGAATGGTTCAATAGACCTATTTATTATGTTATGATCGAGACGTGCCTAGTGGTTTGTGCCTATTGTTTATTTCATTTTTAACTGATTATCATTACAAGCAGTATTATTATTGCTTTTGGTGGCCTAGTTGGTGAGGTTCTTAAAGCTCCACTTTCAACGCTGACCAAGTGCATTGAGACTGATTCTCAAATGACATAAATATATTGTTCAGGAAGTTCACTGCCAGTATGCAGTTTATTAGAAGGTATAGAATACAATACACTTTGGTAATTTTTTACCCATTTGAGATGTTCCCTTTTGTTTTAGCCTTTTTACTTATTTGACTTGTTAGACATAAAACATAATCCAATTCAGCTCATTCACTTGTCACATTATTAAAACATTAGTGCAATAGCTTGGCAAGTATAAAAAGTGCGAGATATTGGCTAGAACTAATAAAACATAGTGTTCATCTCAAATTTGCTTCTAACACATCTCTTATATAACAAGGGAAGGAAAAAAACTAAAAGATGGATGTTTCGCATCAACAAACATGAAAGCTCAATCTCAAAACCGAGGCCTCCTATTAGCCAACTGAAAAAGTTAAAATTGATTATTTTTTTTGTCAATTTTGCGTAATTTTTCGTCCATTTAAAAAAACTACATAAAAGTACGGTACTTTTAGAACTCGTGCACACACGAGGTTCGGACAAATAGTATAACGAGTAATAATACTTTAATAATGTTGTTTTGAATTTAAATACTGTGAGAATTCTTATATCCATGGTTTTGTACTGTTTAAGATTTTTCTATAAAATTATATTAAATTTTTTACTACTTAATACTTAATACTTAATACTCGTGCATGCAACAAAGTTCAACGGTGGATGATAAACAAATAAATCACAAGCTTTTAAATAAAAATAGACAAATGGTTAACACTTCTGAGTTTTGACTACATTAGAAGAACACTAATAGGTGATTATGAAAATTATAACCATTAGTACTGTTTTGTACTTAAGTTTTTACATAATTTTCTCATTATGTGTAAATATCGAATAATATTTTGCACAATTTTTTTTTTCACGAAAGATATGACTTTGTTAACTGGCATGATATTTATGTTGATACAGTGTACCTTTAACTATTGATATCATGATATAGATATCATATGTGTTTAGGAGCACATATTGAACTTGAGAAAATATGTGTTGCTGTTATATGTATAATATCATCAACCTATTTGCATCGCACAGTAATGTGTGAGGTCGAGCCTTCAATTTTGTAACTATATTCAGGTTGATAATAATTAAGCCAATTTATAACTGTGTGCGGGTGAAACTTATAAAGATGAATGACATTAGTCGCTATTGAATGCAGATACTTAAAATAAAATTCCTTTTTTTTTAAGATTTCTTGCTAAATCTCATAAAAAGAAATAACATGAGTTATTCGTATATGTATAACCTTGTGTATTTATATACATGTCAGAGTAACTCGTGTTTTCTTTTTATAGTTTAATACACAATGATAATAATACTTACGACTAATAACAACATATTGTTGTATTTTTTTTTAAATATAAAATATAGTGAGTATAAAGTTTAAGGGTATTTATTAAATTTATAATGTTATTAAAAACATGAAAACTAATTGTTGGATTTGTTTTCATGTGACAACACATAACTACAACTACTGATAGTATTGATTTAGATGATTAGGTCACACATCGGCACGAATTAAAGCCTTATTTTATTTATATGTATTATATATATCGCAACAAAATGTTTACGGCATTATGTGCATTAGAGAATAAACTAACTAAGTGAGTTAGTTAACGGAGGACTAAAATTCTAAACCTTATGGCCGATTGGTTCTACCCCATAGGGGATTTTAGAACCATCTTGACATCTAATTTCATCTTTATTTGTTTCCTTTAACACTTAACGACCATTAGTCTATTACGTTTAATTACTTAACGTTCGTTAGTCGTTTCGTGTAATATTAATAACTAAATATAACATTTTATATTTAATTATTAAACTTTAATTCTCATACGTAAAGTGTGCAATCCCGTGGTCTCGAGTTCGATCATAACTTACGACTACTAATTTATATCCATAAACCTAACATTTTATACAACTCGAGAAGTCGAGATAAATTCATAGGGTTCCCGTGCACCTCAGGGAACCCCTCTCGGTCCGCCCCTTCGTAGAATCTTATTGTAAGGATATTTTCAACGAGAGATAATTAAAAATTTTCAATTTTGTCAGCTAGGAGTATATTTAAATTAAATAGAGTTTCTCGATGTTACAAACTTACAATCACGTTGAGGTGCATTTCAAATTCTAAAAATCAATTTGTGTGCTTGAATTGTCCATCTAAAAACAGGTCCATCGAACCCAAAATTGAATTCATGGTTGTCCATTGACTATCGATTATTAAGATTCTATTATACTAGTCAATAACATTGATGGAGGTATTTGGTACCATATCAACTTCATGACACTTTCAAAGAGCCTACCTTATTTTGTCTCATTCCAAAGAGACAAGAGACAACTTTGCATTCCCTTTTCGATCTGGTTTTATTCAAGATATATTATATTACGCGGGTTACTCTTGACTTGTGTTGTTTTTGGTCATCCAACTTCTCTCATTCCTGTTTCACTAGTTACGAGTTTTGTGTACACGTAAGGTTTACATAAAAATCAAATTTATTTTGAAGTTTTAGTTTAATAAATGAGAATATAAAAAATTAGCCATGCTAAATGTTTTATAATTATGGTATAAGTTCAATAAACAACTATGCACGTTTTTTTTTTTTTTTTTTTTTTTTTTTTTTACACCAAAGGGTTCGTGTCCCAATAGTATCCATGTTGTGTGAGAAGCTCCTTAACCAAATGGTTATGGATTCAAGTCATGCTTAAGATACGTGAGATAAAATTGTGGTGTAAAAATTATGAGATAGTTATAACTGCTTTTTTTTTTTTTAAAAAAAGTACAGGTTTTACTTAAGAAAATATTAGATATCAATATCGATTAATATTTTGTATGAATATATTTGGATGAAGGATTTGATTTTGTTTAAGTGGCATAGTGTTGAGGTTGATGTTATTATTTAAAATAGTAAAATGTTATTATTTAAAATAGTAAACTATTGATATTATGTTGTACACATTCAACGAGTTTAATAGCACATAATGGCCAGTGATAAAGTTAAAATATAAAGTTTACATAATATGATTTTCCAAATATCCTTATTAAAAATTTCAAAAGGACTAACATGAGCCGTTGTTGTAAGCACAATCCCGTATATTTTATTTTTATATCACAGTAACATGTGCTTACATTTTAATATTATATTGCAGTTAACAATAAATGTAATTGTAGTTAAGTTTTATAGTCCCGTGTACGCACTGGTTAAACTTATAAAAAGAAATAGCATGAGTCGTTATTAAACGCAGATAGTAAAAAGATAATTTACCCTTGCGGATATATCCTTACTTAAACTCATAAACATGAATAATATGAATTGTTCGTATACGTATAAACCTATGTATATAATTATATATCACAATAACTAATGCTTTTATTTTGACAGTTATAATCCAGTGCATAAACATATATTTAATCTATACCAAGGTTGTAAAAATCGCTAGGCGCTAGTGAGGCGGTCGGGTAGGGCCTAGCGATTAATCGGTTAGGCGGGGATTAATCGGGGATTAATCGGATTGGAATTTTTATACACAAAATTGTAATATTCGATATTATATTATATTATATGTATGAGATAAGAATAGGGTATCAAATTTCAAATATTTCAAGTGTTCAAATATAAATATAATACATAATTCTTCAAAGTTTAAAGTCAAACATAGATATTATTCGGTTTGTTGACCATTTTTAAGCGATCTTTGACCGATTTTATCCAATTAATCGGTTTGTTGACTGATTTTTAAGCGATTTTGTCCGATTAATCGGTTTGTTGACCAATTTTTAAGCGATCTTTGACCAAAACGATTAAATAGGCCGATTATGATAAATCAAGGCGTTTAGTGAGCGATCAGCGATTATGCGGGGATTCATCGGCCGCCTGGACCGATTTTTACAACAAAGATCTATACTGATAATATTTATAAATTTAATTTATAAAATATAAGAGAATATTTGTTTATTTTTTAAAATTGTTAAAACATATGAAAACTGATAAGTTTAAACTTATCTCCATATAATTTCTTTAAAACTCAACTACTAAAGTTTTGTTAATTACTTTTTTTTCTTTTATAAAATCGACACATAGAAATGCTCGATAATAAAAATAAGATTCTCTGTTGGTCATTAAAATGAACAATTGCCAAATTTATTATTATTTTATTATTTTTGTTTTCTGTTATTATATAAAAAGATGTATCAAAAATTTGATTTTCTACAAGTTCGGTCCCTATACTTTGCTACTCCGTATTAATCACCTAAAAAACTGGTTTGGTCATCGAGTGCGACATCTACATATTGTTGGATGGCTATATGTTTCTAATGGCAATTAAATTATCTGAGAATATATACACACAACAAATAGATTTCATATGTTCTATGTAAGATTAAAACCCATAACTACTTGGTTGAAAAGTTTCTAACACAGAAATGAGATACCATTCGAGCATAAGCTCTTTGGTCTTTTTTAATGACTATTAATATGATTATATCATTACTAAAATCAAATATCAAACATGGTCGAGTGAATTTTGTGTTGTTGCTTGGTTCGTGATTTTATTTGATACTAGAAGTCAGTTTGTTAGGCTTTGATATCTTGTTTTTTTACGATAAACGACTAGGCATCCGTACTAAGCATAACAATTAACAAGTTGCTAAATAATTACAGATATGGTTGCAATATAATATTTACAAATTATTTTTTTACACACTAAGCATAATAAGTTGCTAAATAATAAAATAAATGGTTGCAATATATTATTTTTGTTGTTTTTCTTTGGAGGCAAGGTGTATTAAACAACACTTTTGAGGAAGCTTCTAAGGTGAGAGATGTTAAGTTATTCGAAAGTTCCTATTAAAGCTGAAAGGTGTTTCAGGTACAACCAAGGGTGCTCTAGCCGTTTGGAGGCCTAAAGCGAAGCTTTAGATTAGGCCTTTTCGATTACTTGTCTTTTGTGTAATTTTAATCTTTCAAATGATTGGATTAATAGAAGGTTCAACCACAAAACCAAATGACTTTAATAAATTGAGACTCAATCAAGATTGAAAATATAATATTAGAAAGAGAGAAGACCAAACTTGCCTGCTTTGATGCTCTAGAAGTAGGTGGTAAAAATCGAACAAGCATGATATGTGTTTGGTCATTTCTTTAATTTAATCTAACAAACGTCCTAATATAAATGCTTAACCAAATAAATGTTTGTGTACATGTTTGTTTGTTGAGATGATAAGTTTGCTCTTGCTCGTTTATATTATCATCAATACGTTGAACGAATACAAACACTTCACGAACAAAAATTTTTGCTTTTGTGGGTATTATAGTTTCAAATTCATCCTCTTTAGGATATTTTACGAAATTTTTGGACATTTTTAATTTGCCCCTCTTAGCTAACAAATTTTTTTTCCCAAAGGGCAAAAATGTCACATAGTACCCTAAAGAGGATGAATTTGAAAGTATAGTACCCACAA
Source organism: Chrysanthemum lavandulifolium (assembly GCA_022545495.1). Lineage (NCBI taxonomy): Eukaryota > Viridiplantae > Streptophyta > Magnoliopsida > Asterales > Asteraceae > Chrysanthemum > Chrysanthemum lavandulifolium. Next base: position 31,412,830 of record CM040244.1, on the reverse strand, counting down.
AAGTAAAAAATTTTGTTCGCTACCCACAAGAGCAAATGATGTCAAATATGATATTTTTTTTATCATTTGCCCTAATATGAATTCACTTACTATGGAAAAGCGAGTTTGTGACTCAAATACGAAAAATTTAAATGAGATATCCATATGACTGATTGTGACAATTTCTTTGGTCATTCCCATATATGTACCGCAAGATTCTATCAAGTTGTGTTATACAACTTGAGTCAAGTTATGTAATTATGAGCCACTGGATTTGATCCAATCGCTCAAATCAAAACAACTTCTTTTGATTTGAACCGCTCAATCAAATCCAATGGCTCACAATAAATTAACTTGACTCAATTTGTATCCACAACTTGAGAGGATCTTAATCCCCTACCGTATACCTGTAGAAGAGGTTTATAGTGACTTACCACCAAGCCATTCAGCGGTAGTTAACATAGTACATATCTCATTGAAAGATAAAACGAAGGATTCATAAACATTTTGTTTGTCATTTGATTATATTAAAAAAAAACTGATTTAGAAGTTATTAGAATTGGAGCATTAAATGAGTTTCATACACATTTCTATTATGAAAAATATTGGACTTGGTTCTTATTCTTAACGCTTAACCTCTTCGTAGGCTTAGAATATAAACAAATAAATAGATGAGACTCAAAGTCTTCGTTTAGCTGACTTAGGGTGTATTTGGCAAAAATCGCAGTAGTAGTAAGCTGTTGCAGTGAGGAGTAGTTGTATTTTTCTATAAAAGCGTTTGGTAACACAGTTGTAGTTCTAATTATAATGTGTAAAACAGCTTCTAAATGCTCAATGCTCCTAAATGCTACTTCGTGGAGCGTTTGAAAATGAGCATTCCCAAAAAAATAGATAAAACTACTTGCTTCTTTACAAACGAGCATTAAAAATTACAACGCTCAACACTTACTGATCACCGCTCCTAAATGCTTCTAAAAGCTCTATGCCAAACATACCCTTAATAAATCAAAGGTGTTAATACATTATTACCAAAGACTGCGCGTAATAATGGTGACCGTAGTCATCACTGCCACATTAGTGCCAAATCATTACAACATTTTTCATGGCCAAGTTAGTGTAATAAGGCGACCGCGGGCACCGCAAAAAATATACCCCACTTAAACACAAATATGCCTCACAAAAGCAATTTAATAAACACACACTCACACACAACAAATAGGAGAGGACTCGATCGTGCAGTCGACTGAGTCTTGCCTAAAATCCCTTGAGGATGCGTCCTTCATTTGGGGCGTAATAGAGATGACCAAGTGTGACCAAGTGCAGATGACCATCTATTACAGATGGTTTTTAGAAGATCCCCATAATAATGTAACTGACTCTTTGTATATATACTAGCATGATACTCGCGCAAAGCAGCGGGATACCAAATATGCAGTTGTTGTCGTATCTTTATTCTTTAGCGGTATGTAATGATACTCGGTATATGACGGTTTACGGTTTGATAGTTTAAAAACAAATGTGTGTCTAAATTTCCATAAAATATATTAATACAAATATAGATTTTCATAATTATATTCATTTGAACTTAGTAGAAATTGAATTTATATGATAAATTTTAGAACTTTAAATTTGTATTATTATAGGTTTGTAACCTATTTTAATATTAAAAGTTAATGTGTCATTAATGTACATTATTATGTAATTAGTGTAGTGTAGTATTTAATTGTATGAATTACTAAATATAGTAACATGTGTAAGCTTAAAAAATTACGACTTCTATTTATAAAAGTCCTAAATGCATTATAGATAGTTATAGATATAGATTATAGATTATAGATGAGGTTTTATAGGTCGGGGGCCTTAAAAGTTTGGAGGCCTAAAACCCTAGCTTCACTTGTTTTACCCTTAAGCCACCCCGGGCACAACAAGTAAAATTAATACTTGTTATCATCAAAAACATATGAGATCTGTTACAAGTGCAAAACTTTAACTTGATTTGGATGGATTACATCTGATCAAGTCAAATTCTCTAATGGAGTTAATGACAAAGTGAATCAACTTGGATAGCTGAAGCTAATCTCATTACCACATATATCACTCACAAGAGTGAAGTAATGGGACCAGCCATGAATAATTTTCTTGAGAAATATTGATCATCAATGAGATGAACAAAACAATGCGTGTGCGCGTGTGTTTGTTGATTCTTGGTATATGAAAGAATTTGTGGATGTTTACTGCATAACCAAACTCATAATACAAGGCTTTAGCTGGTTATTCACACTACAAAAAAAGGATATTGATTTAGTAGCACCGCATGATGTCACACCCTCGCCAGAGGCGGAAACGCGAGGTGTAACGGAAGGGAACATAAGCACAAATTAATAGAACATGCCAACATTAAGATTAAAAAGAAATAATACTCCATTACAATACTAGTTTAGCCGTCATCGGCAAATATATTACAAAGTTTAGATTCCAAAATATTGAGTTTTATTACATACGACTTGTAGCAACCAGTGAAAACTTCTTTATGCAAGACTTGATAGAAAAGTTTACTAACGATCACCTGAAATGCATGAGAGAAAAACGGGTCAACTATGAAAATAGTTGGTGAGTAAACACGTTTAGTGAAATAAGAAAACTCGTAAGAAAAAAATATACAAAGCTTTCGGTCAACGAAAAATAGTTCTCAAAGCAAAGGCATTGTGTATCCACTCGGCCCAAATTCGCCCATACAAAACTTGCAACTGTGTGTACACAACCCATTGCACAAAAATTATAGCGTCAAGTAATCAAGTGTAAGTGGTCATAATAGTTCACAATATAGTACCACGAATATAATAATAATTTAGGTATGCTTACGATGAAGCCAAATTAAGTTGGGTGCCACTTCCCAAAGTTATGTTGGGTGCCTCTTCCCAAAGATATACTGGGTACCTCTTCCCAAAGATATCTGGGTACCTCTTCCCAAAGATATACTGGGTACCTCTTCCCAAAGATATACTGGTACCTCTTCCCAAAGATATCTGGTACCTCTTCCCAAAGATATCTTGGGTACCTCTTCCCAAAGATATACTGGGTACCTCTTCCCAAAGATATACTGGGTACCTCTTCCCAAAGATATACTGGGTACCTCTTCCCAAAGATATACTGCGAACAAAGGTGTCTATATAGTGATGCTCCGAACATGGGAGACTTTATGGTGATGCTCCGAACATTGGAGACTTTAGGACAAGGTCATAACACGTACGGTTCAATAAATTCAAATAAGTCATAATTTCGTAATTAAGTTCAAGGATTGATTCGAGTTCAAATATTCAAGTCAAAAGAGTTCACAATTGTAAGGATCAATTTAATTCAAGTATGGTTCATGCATTCAGCCCCAAAATATAGTAAAACGGTAAAAAGGGGATGTGATTACTCACTTGGTAAACTGAGGCGATGACAAAAGTGAGTACACCGAGGTATAATGTGATGTGTTAACCGGGACCTATTACGAATGATATGATATGTCATGAGTTGCAATGTAATGTTATGCATGCACTTCGTATGTTATTTATACCATTAGCGAGTTTTGAAAATATTATTTGTCGTCGAAAATACCCTTTTAACGTCTAGACCCTTCAAAAATGACTTTACAAGTATTTACGTCAAAATGTCATCCTACAATGGTTTTATAATGATTTTTGGTGAAATTACCATTTTTCGTCGCAAAACAATGTCGTCGGAAAAACCATGAAATCAACAAAAATGGCTTCGGAAAAGTAGTCGTAAAATGGTGTACGTCGATCGTTAGAGAACGAACTCGACTGTTTTGGAAAGTTTGTATCGATATCTAGAAGTTTCAGTTCAGGAGTTTTCGTCCAAAAGGTCTCGATCATAAAGATATTAAAGGTTAAAGTTGGTGATTTTTGCTAATTGTGTGCAGAAAATAAGTTTCGGCCAATGTTTGAACATCCGTAGATAATTTACTATAACTCCGCTTAACAAACAGCTTTTTGTTTTGAAAAATATGGCCGATGAACTTGATTTTACTAGAAGACAACTCGTTCCAAAAAGTTTCACATCATGGTTAAAAACTGCCGCAAACATAGCCCTTACAGTTAATAAAATACTTGTAACGTAAAAATAATATAGTTTTCAGAAAATAATAGTTACGGCAACTTTATAAAAACGTGCATATATTTGTCGTTTTAAATCCGTTTTCTACGAAATATATGTCCTTAGCTTCGTATCGAAGTAAACTAATATATTTTTGACAAGTCGAAATAATTTGTGAAGCTTAAGGCTCGTTTTTGACCCGAAATATGTAAAAACTGCTTGCTGAAATTTTCAGAAAAATAAACATTTCGTCGTCAAACTTTAAAAATTCACCACGGCTTCGTTATAACTCCGTTTTTATCCGTTCAAAAGGCCACGGATTCGTTTTAAAGTATATTTTCTAATTATCAAGGCAAAAATGTCGTACCAACTGTAGGATTTTCCAGAATTTCGAATTAAAGACAGAACGTAAAATATAGTTATCGAAAATAGTTTTTCTCGGACAAAACCTATTCTAATCCCTTCAAATCAACTCCAAAGCTAATCTAATCCTACCATACACCTTCTTAGGGTGTCATGGGTTCCTAATCACCATCAAGACCAAAGATTACCATGGGAATATTTATAGGATGACCATAATTATATATATATAACTCAAAAATCATGAAATAAATGGTATAAATCACATATTATGCATATAAGCTCCAAAAATGAAAAGAAACATATGAAAATGAAAAGGAAACTTGAAAATGATAAAAACAAGCTTACTAATGATAGTGATGAGGTGCAAAGAACCAAGGTTTAGCCTAAATACTCTAGATTTTTATTTCAAAATCTTAATAAGAGTATTAACTAGATTGTTATATAACTTGAGCTTGATCAAAAATGGTGATCCTTTGAACCTTGATGTGGTCGGTTTTGGAGGAAGGCAAAGAGAAGAAAAGGTTTTTATGAACTTGTCAATTATTTGAGAGAAGAAGTGAATGAATGTGATTGAAATAATTGGAGTATAAATCTAGCTTTCAAAGAAAATGGAGACCAAACCATTTAATGCATACACTCCCCTTAGAACCGGTTTTGGGGAGTTATGTCTATCAAATTTCTTTTTTTTTTTATTTTTATAAGCTAGTGTATATACTTGTATAAATTTTAAGAAAGTGTAAGTAAATAGGTGATTAAATGCAACTTGTAGGGTAAATGGTAATTTTTGATAGAAGTAAATTTTAATAGATCAAAATAGAGTATAATGATTTTATAAAATTGTAAAATACATTCCTTGTGAAATTCGAGTGCTAAAATAATTATCGTACAATTTTTAAGAAAAACGACGTAATAATTCAACTTTAACGATTTAAGTACCAAATAAATTTGAAACACTAGGAAAACTAAAAATATAGTTTTTATGAACTAAATGTAAGTATAAAAATATGTTGGGATCATTTTTGAAAGTAACGGATTAAATATTTAAAATAATAACTCACGCGATAACGTTTATAAAATATAAAAATTTACGCGTTAAATGTGAAATGAAATGCCATGAATGAACTAATATGATGCATATTTAATTTAAGAAATGACCGAATTTGAGAATTGTGACATTCTTCCCATGTCGTGAATCACGTCCCGTGATTCGATTAACGATACTATGGTCCGAACCTCTACAAGAGTTCTAAAAGTTCATGATCGCATGCGAGCGGTCTAAATGATCATATCAATGCCCATGCGTCATGGGTTCCCCATTCAACTAAGTGCGTGCCCGTGATCGATTTGATAGGGTAAACTTATCCAATATCGAACGTAGCTCTCAAAAGACCTTTAGGTAGTCGATTCTAATTTAATCTCACAACTCATCAAACAAGAACGTCATGAGATTAAACTAAACCGACTTGAGTAAACTTGTCTCTTAGCTTGATTTTCGCAACTCATCAAACAAGAACTGTCACTAGATCAAGCTAGGAAACAAGTTGTTAGAAAGGTAGGATGCCACATCCTTGAATGAAGTCTTTTGAAAGATTCGCTCGATATTCGATTTGCTTACACAATCAAATCCAATCAACAAAATATATAACAACTAAGGTCGATATCAATAGGTCTCAAATTAATCAATGACGTGAACGTGGCAAAGATTGGAAGGAAGTTACGCACCCAAAATCATGTCGCATGTAAATAAGGTAGTTGTTCAAAGAGATGTACCCGTTAGCGTTGCGGGCTTCCTCGGTGCCAGATAGAATGCTCGACCACGTGCGGAAGGAATTTCGATGTTCGATCTTGTGGGCCTTCTATTGCCAACGCCGTGTTTGGACGATTACCTCCTTGATTGGGAGTTCCTTTCACTTTGGACGGTATTGCGAAGGTGATCTAGACTTCACACTCGTAACATGCTTTTCTCGTCCTGATTTCGATTCTGTTTGAGCAATTTCGCACGAAGTGACCCGTCATCCACATTTGCCGCACCTCGCGCCTCACGAGTGATGATAATTGCATCGAGTACACAAAGGATGTGGACTGCGATATCCTTTGCGCTCCCGGGTGGTCGCCCATAGTTCGGTTTATTCGCCTCTTGTTTTGCCGATTCGGTCTCGGCTTCCCGGTGATCCTCCCCGCTTTCGTCCATTGTTTGAAGTACCTTCTCCGTTGTTGGTTCGTCTAGCATCGAGATGTATTATAATTTGGGTGAGTAGATTCGCTATTCCAGCAGCGTTGTTGTCTAGATCGTCATTGTGGTTTGGGTTGCCGTTGTTGTTACCTCCCGGCGTGTGTTTCTTGCGACCATGATCCCACAGTGGACCAAAACATCGGGTTGAGTAAACGACATTCGAACGAAGTCGATGAGGTGCGAACGGTGGTAATGTGTTATAGTGATCGAAACATGACAGAACAGGGACATGCTATGTCTAACAAGTCGAAAGATGGAAAAGAGAAGATATGAACAAGGTGCGGTAATGTAGCGTGAGCGTAAAACATGCCATGCATACCCACCCAACCAATGCAACTTCGGTGACGGACTCTAAAGACTCGACTAATCATGATTTAAAACTACCACTCTTATCATTGATGGTTCTTCATAAATTAGACATAGTTGATCGGCTATGTATAATTTATGAGTAACAATGCAACGATAGGACTAGTTGACTCGAATGGTGTTCAATGTTTAAAAAAATTTTCCGGTTATAGCTGTGATTTTATTTTTGAAAAATCGGCATTCTCTATAACCTTTGTCTCGATACCAATCATTGCACACCTCGCCAGAGGCGGAAACGCGAGGTGTAACGGAAGGAACATAAGCACAAATTAATAGAACATGCCAACATTAAGATTAAAAGAAATAATACTCTATTACAATACTAGTTTAGCCGTCATCGGCAAATATATTACAAAGTTTAGATTCCAAAATATTGAGTTTTATTACATACGACTTGTAGCAACCGGTGAAAACTTCTTTATGCAAGACTTGATAGAAAAGTTTACTAACGATCACCGAAATGCATGAGAGAAAACGGGTCAACTATGAAAATAGTTGGTGAGTAAACACGTTTAGTGAAATAAGAAAACTCGTAAGAAAAAATATACAAAGCTTTCGGTCAACGAAAATAGTTCTCAAAGCAAAGGCATTGTGTATCCACTCGGCCCAAATTCCGCCCATACAAAACTTGCAACCTGTGTACACAACCCATTGCACAAAAATTATAGCGTCAAGTAATCAAGTGTAAGTGGTCATAATAGTTCACAATATAGTACCACGAATATAATAATAATTTAGGTATGCTTACGATGAAGCCAAATTAAGTTGGGTGCCACTTCCCAAAGTTATGTTGGGTGCCTCTTCCCAAAGATATCTTGGTACCTCTTCCCAAAGATATACTGGGTACCTCTTCCCAAAGATATCTGGTACCTCTTCCCAAAGATATCTTGGGTACCTCTTCCCAAAGATATACTGGTACCTCTTCCCAAAGATATCTTGGTACCTCTTCCCAAAGATATCTGGTACCTCTTCCCAAAGATATCTTGGGTACCTCTTCCCAAAGATATCTGGGTACCTCTTCCCAAAGATATACTACGAACAAAGGTGTCTATATAGTGATGCTCGAACATGGGAGACTTTATGGTGATGCTCGAACATTGGAGACTTTAGGACAAGGTCATAACACGTCACGGTTCAATAAATTCAAATAAGTCATAATTTCGTAATTAAGTTCAAGGATTGATTCGAGTTCAAATATTCAAGTCAAAAGAGTTCACAATTGTAAGGATCAATTTAATTCAAGTATGGTTCATGCATTCACCCAAAATATAGTAAAAGCGGTAAAAGGGATGTGATTACTCACTTGGTAAACCGAGGCGATGACAAAAGTGAGTACACGAGGTATAATGTGATGTGTTAACGGGACCTATTACGAATGATATGATATGTCATGAGTTGCAATGTAATGTTATGCATGCACTTCGTATGTTATTTATACCATTAGCGAGTTTTGAAAATATTATTTGTCGTCGAAAATACCCTTTTAACGTCTAGACCCTTCAAAATGACTTTACAAGTATTTACGTCAAAATGTCATCCTACAATGGTTTTATAATGATTTTGGTGAAATTACCATTTTCGTCGCAAAACAATGTCGTCGGAAAACCATGAAATCAACAAAATGGCTTCGGAAAAGTAGTCGTAAAATGGTGTACGTCGATCGTTAGAGAACGAACTCGACTGTTTTGGAAAGTTTGTATCGATGTCTAGAAGTTTCAGTTCAGGAGTTTTCGTCCAAAAGGTCTCGATCATAAAGATATTAAAGGTTAAAGTTGGTGATTTTGCTAATTGTGTGCGAAAATAAGTTTCGCCAATGTTTGAACATCCGTAGATAATTTACTATAACTCCGCTTAACAAACAGCTTTTGTTTTGAAAAATATGGCGATGAACTTGATTTTACTAGAAGACAACTCGTTCCAAAAGTTTCACATCATGGTTAAAACCGCATAAACATAGCCCTTACAGCTTAATAAAATACTTGTAACGTAAAAATAATATAGTTTTCGGAAAATAATAGTTACGGCAACTTTATAAAAACGTGCATATATTTGTCGCTTTAAATCCGTTTTCACGAAATATATGTCCTTAGCTTCAGTATCAAGTAAACTAATATATTTTTGACAAGTCGAAATAATTTGTGAAGCTTAAGGCTCGTTTTGACCCGAAATATGTAAAACTGCTTGCTGAAATTTTCAGAAAAATAAACATTTCGTCGTCAAACTTTAAAAATTCACACGGCTTCGTTATAACTCCGCTTTTATCCGTTCAAAAGGCCACGGATTCGTTTTAAAGTATATTTTCTAATTATCAAGGCAAAAATGTCGTACCAACTGTAGGATTTTCCAGAATTTCGAATTAAAGACAGAACGTAAAATATAGTTATCGAAAATAGTTTTTCTCGGACAAAACCTATTCTAATCCCTTCAAATCAACTCCAAAGCTAATCTAATCCTACCATACACCTTCTTAGGGTGTCATGGGTTCCTAATCACCATCAAGACCAAAGATTACCATGGGAATATTTATAGGATGACCATAATTATATATATATAACTCAAAAATCATGAAATAAATGGTATAAATCACATATTATGCATATAAGCTCCAAAAATGAAAAGAAACATATGAAAATGAAAAGGAAACTTGAAAATGATAAAAACAAACTTACTAATGATAGTGATGAGGTGCAAAGAACCAAGGTTTAGCCTAAATACTCTAGATTTTTATTTCAAAATCTTAATAAGAGTATTAACTAGATTGTTATATAACTTGAGCTTGATCAAAAAATGGTGATCCTTTGAACCTTGATGTGGTCGGTTTTGGAGGAAGGCAAAGAGAGAAGAAAAGGTTTTATGAACTTGTCAATTATTTGAGAGAAGAAGTGAATGAATGTGATTGAAATAATTGGAGTATAAATCTAGCTTTCAAAGAAAATGGAGACCAAACCATTTAATGCATACACTCCCCTTAGAACCGGTTTTGGGGAGTTATGTCTATCAAATTTCTTTTTTTTTCTTTTTTTTTTTATAAGCTAGTGTATATACTTGTATAAATTTTAAGAAAGTGTAAGTAAATAGGTGATTAAATGCAACTTGTAGGGTAAATGGTAATTTTTGATACAAGTAAATTTTAATAGATCAAAATAGAGTATAATGATTTTATAAAATTGTAAAATACATTCCTTGTGAAATTGAGTGCTAAAATAATTATCGTACAATTTTAAGAAAAACGTAATAATTCAACTTTAACGATTTAAGTACCAAATAAATTTGAAACACTAGGAAAACTAAAAATATAGTTTTTATGAACTAAATGTAAGTATAAAAATATGTTGGGATCATTTTTGAAAGTAACGGATTAAATATTTAAAATAATAACTCACGCGATAACGTTTATAAAATATAAAAATTTACGCGTTAAATGTGAAATGAAATGCCATGAATGAACTAATATGATGCATATTTAATTTAAGAAATGACCGGAATTTGAGAATTGTGACACATGACCCGAACGCTTTCGCTGTGAAATTTTGGGGGTGTTACAGTGACCGCCACTGACCAGACTGACTCCACCCTTTGGCATGCTAGACTTGGCCATGTCCACTATAAAAGGATGCAAGATATGTCTAAGGATGGGTTAATCCCAGCATATGACATGGACACTGAAAAGTGTAAAACTTGCATGTTGACCATGATTACCAAGAAACCTTTTCAGGGTGTTAGTCGTGAGACTAATCTCTTGGAGCTTATACACAGTGATCTATGTGATTTGCATGCCACTCCCTATTTGGGGAAGAATAAGTACTTTGTGGCATTTATTGATGATGCTTCTAGGTTTTGTTATGTCTATATGTTACATACTAAGGATAAAGCATTAGATAAATTCAAAGTGTTTAAAAGCAAGTTGAATTACAACTGGGTCTTTGATCAAAAGATTAAGGACGATAGGGAGGTGAGTACATGGATACTCAGTATTTTCGATCTGTTGGAATAATCCATGAAACGATCGCCCTTATACTCCTTAGCAAAATGGTATTTCTAAAAGGAAAACAGGTCTTTGAAGGAGATGGTTAATTCCATGTTGTCCTATTCGGGATCGAGTCAAGGGTTACGGGTGAAGCTATGTTAATGACTTGCTATTTATTAAATAGGGTTCCAAACAAAAGGAACAAGGTTACCCTTATGAACTCGGACTAAAGGAAACCCAACATGAACTATCTCGGGATCCGGGGTTGTAGGGCATTGTAAGACTCACGATCCAAAGCAAAGACTTTGGGTGAAAGAGGCATTGATCGCATCTTTGTTGGATATCTTGAGCATTCAAGGCTTTTAGGTTCTATGTTATTGAACCTAATGAACATGTTTCGCTTAACTCAATAATTGAATCAAGGGATGCAAACTTTGATGAGAATAGATTTTCATCGGTCCCTAGACCAATTCGAGAGGATTCCTAATGGAACTCATGACACCGGTGTATCGAGGTCCTCGATGAAGAACCATCGGTGGTCCCCGATGAGGTTGTAGTTCAACAACTGAACACGTGCTCGGGAAGAGCAAAGGGTCGGGACTCCAAAGTCATTTGACTTGAGTTTCAACTATACTTAGTTGAAGGAACCAAGGATGAGGTATCGAGACCAATACTCCTATTGCTTCATTGTTGAGGATGATCCCAAAATATTTGAAGAAGCAATGAAGTCCCAGGACATTGCTTTATGGAAAGAAGCAATCAATGATGAGATGGATTCCATTATGGGCAACAACACTTGGGTGTTGGTTGATCTACCACCAGGTTGCAAACCTCTGGGTTGCATATGGATTTTCAAAAGGAAAATGAAGGTAGATGGAACTATTGAAAAGTTCAAGGCTAAACTAGTCATTCGTGGCTTTAAACAAAAGTAAGGAATAGACTATTTTGATACTTATGCCCCTGTGGCTCGTATCGATACCATCGATCGCTGCGATTGCTTTGGCATCTATTTACAATATAGTTATTCATCGATGGATGTGAAAACATCTTTCTTAAATGGTGAATTGGATGAGGAGGTTTATATGAACCAACCTCGGGGCTTCATCTTGCTCGGCAATGAAAACAAGGTGTGTAAACCGATTAAGTCTCTTTATGGATCAAGCAGGAACCTAAGCAATGGCATCAAAATTTGATGAAGTGGTTTTGTCTAGTGGTTATGTTCTTAACGGTGACAAATGTGTATATAGCAAATTTGATGAATCGGTAAAGGAGTCAACATTTGTCTATATGTTGACGACATGTTGATCTTTGCACCGACCAAAATCGAGTTGACGACAAAGGAATTTTGTCATCATGGTTCTCCATGAAGGATATGGGGAGGCGATGTTATCCTTGGTATAAGGATTAAACATGAAAGTAAAGAATTTCTATCTCGGTCTCATTATAGAAGGTTTGAGGAAATTCAATTACTTTGATTGTACTCTGTAAGTACACCTATGGATACTTGTGAGAAGTCGATGCCTAATAATGGCAAAGTCGTATCTCAACTTGACTATTCTAGGGTAATTGGTCTGCGATGTATGCCATGACTTGTACAAGGCCCGATATTGGTTTTGTAGTGGGAAAATTGAGCGGTATACTAGTAATCCTAGTGCTCATCAACGGCAAGCGCTTCGGAGAATCAAGTATTTGAAGAGAACTATGGATTATAGTCTCATATACTTGTTATCCATCGGTGTTGGAAGGTTACACCGATGCAAGTTGGATTAGTAACATCAAGACAATTCGCCTACCATTGGTGGGTATTCCTACTTGGTGGAGGTGCAATTTCTTGGGCATCCAAGAAACAAACTTGCATCACTAGTTCAACAATGGAATTTGAATTTGTGGCTCTAGCATTGCGGTAAAGAGGTGAATGGTTGAAAACTTGCTTCTGAGATTCCATTGTGGCCTAAACCTATAGCACCTATTTCTATCCGATGTGATAGTGCGACTACATTGGCTAAGGCTTATAGCGGATGTACAATGGTAAGTCTAGACACTTAGGTATCAGACATAGCATGATTCGTGAGCTTATCATGAATGGGGTGGTATCTATAGAGTTTGTTAAATCTCAACAAAATTTAGTTGATCACTTGACGAAGGGTATGGCTAGAGACTTGGTTATAAAGTCTGCTAAAGGGATGAGTTTAAGTCCAACTTAGTCACTGAATGCTAGGACACCCAACTCCCTCCTGAGGAAACTTAGGAGCTGAGTACAATGTGGAAATCTGAACATTCAGTGGACTGGAGCACATATTTTATTTACATCCCAAGGTTGTGCTCAGAACCTACTAAAAGGAGGATGAAGTCTTGTAACCACTCGTACTTTTCCAGATATTCGTTTTCGATAAAATTCATCTGTTTTTCATTTACAACTTTTCTGTGCTCGTTTGACATGAAAACGAGAAAGCTATCTCGCGAAACGTGAAATTTTAGACACAACACGTACCGGAACAACCATAAACCTATCAATCATTTTGATTTGTTTGCTATTTCTAATTGTGAGAAAATAGTCAAGTAAATACTCATTTTTATTGGAAAAATGATTTCGTGAACGATGGCGCAAGTTTCGTAATTTTTCGAGTCTGTTTACTCCTCCGAATGTGTCCCGAAGCTAATACTTATGAATGACTTCCTAAATTACGAGTTTGGTCCCTGTGATATTTTCACTTATCCTTACCTTACACTTTTGATATTGGCAAACTAGGTCCCTCCAAGGGTATATATACCTCCCACTCTCTCTCCTCCCTCATTTCTCACACTACTTTCTCACTCTTAAAATATCACTCTCCCTCTCCTCTCTAAATTCCGGCCATCAACCACCGCCGGCAACCACTGCCATCGCCGGAAACCGCCACCACCGTCGCCGGAAAATGCAAACTTACCACTAAAAGATAGATCGCGAGCTTATGGTTCCATCCATGGGTAGCACGCGCCCCAAGAACCACCCACGCTCCGTAGATCTTAAATTTAAGATTCGGATCTCAAGGGTTTTTAGTCTTGAACGAGTATAAAGAGGTTTCACGTTGTTGGGGTTGCATCTGAGAGCCACCGCCACCGTCGCTGTGGTCACGGTCACCACAGCCGCCACCGCCGTCATCTGAGACCTACTCTTGATATTTCGATATTTTTATTCCTTTTCATTTGGTTTGAAACTGATGGCAAGTCGTTAGTTCATTTCGTGGAATTTAAAAATAGATTTAAAAACTTTTTTTTTAACTAATGGTAACATTGTTTCGTGTGATTAAGTGGTGATGGTGATTTTCTTGCGCTCGGGTCCGTTTGTTTACTTGTCTTCTCTTAGTCTCGATAGCAAACGAGACATATTAATGTGTGTTTGTTTGGTTTGACATTTAAAATGTTCTTGTGAGGTACCATTGTTTTAAAATGGCGTATGATTGAATTAGTTTAGTTTCGTGTCAGTTAGGAACCATGCGAGTGGGATCTTTGTCTTGGTTTGGAATGGTTGATGAGCATCATCATAGTTTTAAGAAATGGAGTTATGTTGCTGTTACTGAATTAACTCCAAAGAAATCTCATGTGTTGTCTAGTGTCTGTGTCGTGTCTCGGTTCAACCGGCACCCACGAGGGTGTGTTATATTGTCTTGCTTGTTCTCGGTCGAGACAGAAATACACACAAAGAGTGTTCACTTGTTTGCTGTCTCGGTCTATTAACAAAACGCTGGGACTATGAATTGGTTAATTGGTGCATGTGCGTGTTTAAGTGTGTCCAACACTATATGGTGCGTTTGGTCTTAATGATGTTAGGCCTAAGGCTTAATAAAACAAGGTACATTTGGTTATTTTGGTATGGGCCAATGCCCATGAAGTCATATATGCATTTTTATTTATTTATCAATTTTGGTTAACAAATTGGTATTACATATTTCAAGCACGAATCATTAGACTAACGTAAATGATTTATTTTAACCTTCGTGGTATTGGTACGTTCGGAAAATTGAACTTGGATTATGACTTGACGAACATTGGACGTGTAATGGATGGGTATCGTTTGGACAATTATTAGGTTAAGATTGGATAATTTAACTAGTTAGAATAAATACAAACTTGTAAACTTGAACTATTCGGTAAGTTAACTAACCGTAATAACAATGGTTAGACTAACCAAAACTAGACAATTGAACACGATTAGTTAAAATGTAAATCTAAACGAAACTATAATATTTTTGTCAACATATTGAGAACACGCATTTAAAATCAAGTGTACACAATTTAAAAGTTTTATAAATAAATAGGTCATGCCCAAATCTTTATAAAATTTGGACATATATACTTTTTTTTTTACAAACCAAAACTTTAACGTTCAACTTATAGTATTTCTTATTTGTTAATTGATTTCCTACTTGTTTAAATTCTTGTATATGTTTATTGCTTTAGCGTGTGTTCTTGAGCCTTGGGCAATATTTCTTGGCTATTCTTTATAATGTATTGGGATATACATTATGCTCTAGTGTGAGTTATATTTGGCGTGAGTTACTTGCCGAGTCTTGTTTTCTTACCACCACACGAAACATTAATGATAAACTTTTTGAGATACGATACATTATATTTTTTTAACAAACATTGATACGAGTATTTCCACGAAAACTAAAACACTTATCTTTAAAAACTCATTCACTTTACGATACATATTCTGAGATAAGCCGTACACTACTAGGTTGAGCCGATGGCGTGCGTTGTGCCTATACTCTTGTAATCGTTGAGCGATGCCACACTTGATACTACTTTGTTGCTTTCCTGATGCTAGTTGTGATAGTATCGATTCTTGCATTGCTTCGGCCTAAGGTGAGTTCATAGCCCCACTTTTACTCTTTTAACTGTTTTATAAACTCCTTGGGGGAGAATACATGCTACTACTGCTTTTATGATCACAATTGCTTGAAAACTGTTTGCTTTACTTTTGATATTATGACTCTGCCTAAGTGGTTTGCCAAAAGTCCCCTACATCATGAACCATTAATCACTTGCAGTGAGCATAAATATCGTGGATAGTACTATGGGAATTGACGACCCGACTCGGTTATCGGAAATAACCGGGCGCACTATATTTGGTATCTCTATGTAATTGGCTATTACATCTCGGAGGGCAATTTACTTACTTACACCGAGAATTTAGGTGTATGCGTTAGTTTGGTGTCATGAGCTTAGTGCAATAATATCAACTATCTTTTATGGGCGATAACAACAGTAGCCCATGGCTTATCTTAAACTTGAAAATCTTGTGATCAAGCGCTTTATTACTAAACCTATGAATTCACTCAACCATTGTGTTGACTTTTTAGCATGTATTTCGGGATGAAAAGCGATAGCTAACTCGAGGCGCTTGGGCATTGGCATGGCATGGTCATAGATGACTCGATTTAAGAATTGGGACCACCTTTTGTTAATGAGCTATTTTTCATAACAATTCAACTTTTGTAAACTTTGTTTTACTACAATAAATGAAATATTTTACTGAAAAGCTATTATTTCTCACTTGTGTTATGATCCAACCGAGTAGCATCCCAAAACTTTTCTTCAGCGCAAACCATTTTAGGGGGTGTGTGACAGTATCGAGCCAGTTATAGAGAACTAGGAAATTTTCAAAACCTAGACTATAACCACTTTTACAAAACTTAATCCTATGACCGCCACATGCCTGCCCGCCAAGTCGATTGCCTCACTTATGACTCGTTGAAGTCATCTTTGATAAGATATGTGTTTTATTACCGGCGAATTAGTCTCACTATTAGCTATGATTGCCTTACTTATATGTATGATTATATAACAACTGCTACGCCTTCTCCCCACATAAATGAAATATTTGTTCAATCTTTCATACTAAACTTTAAAAGCATTAGGACATGTTACTAGTATAACTAAGCTAAGCATTGCAAGATTCATTGAACCTCGGGTGAATATAGCACGATCACCTATATTCACCGAGGACGAGAAGACATAGCTCGATCACCTATGTCCGACTCAGAGGTGGATGTTGCAATACTGAAAGTAGTTATAATAGTATTATGTCCAGCTGACCTCCTGATCGACTTCTTAAAAAAAAAGGGGTAAAAATTTTCATGTGTGTTCTTCATAAGAGTTATAAAGGCTTATCCATACACATCACACTGACGTCACAACATTTTCTCACTACGATACTTTTCTCCTAAGTGGAATGCCTTTTCCATTACTACGCTCTCTAAACTGACCATTTTACACTACTACCTTACGCCTCCGCGTCTACATCTTACTAGCAACGTGCATGGAGATTTGCCTGGCAGATGATGCACACTACCATTTCGCACAAGGACACCACAATGATCCATGTTGAGATGAACCATTTTACGCCACCACTTCGCGCCCTCCGTGCCTACGTTATGTATGAGATTTCTTTGAGCAGTTATGCATAACCGGCGAAATGTTGCATGATGCGAGTTAGTGATGGTATTTACCATTTAGATTTGCTTAGCAGTTTACGCGCGACTAACTAAATTTTAATTAACGCACGACACTACTCTAGGTTTAGATTATATTTTCGGGTTGCTACAATACCATGTCTCCTGTTTTCCCGTCCCATTGACTTATCGTCTTCGTTACTGGATCATTAAACCTTTATTGCTGGATCATTGCAACCCACGTCTTCATAACCCCAACTTATCATTATTCTCTCATACGTTGAGATTGAAATTGTCTCGTCATCCATTGCGGTAACAGTGTCACCTCTCTACCCCAAAACTCGTACTCAATCGATGAATCGGATTACATCTCTAGCATTCTAGGAACATCACACCTCGACAATCTAAAAAAAAAAAAAAAAAAAAAAAAAACCCTCGCTAAACACAAATAATAAACGAACGACTAAAAGATCTAAAGACATACCAAGAGTTAGCTTGCAACTCAAGCCCACGGAACGGATTCCTAACCTTTCACTCATTCATTTGAAATACCAACGGTCCGTTCTACTACCTCTTATGAAATAATAAACCTCGTCGTTATCTAACGTGAACTACTTCCAACTATTTTACTAATCACTTCACGGTCATTTTCCAAAAGGTCTTACTATTGTGCCATTAAACCAAAAAATTACAACCTTACTCATACTTCATAAACAATGACCTTATTAATGCTTTGCAAACTATTCTCTATAGAGTGATAAACCGATAAATTACCTTACTATGAAACAACAAACAATGGCGATAGCAATTTGTAAACTATATTACAAAAATTTTACGCAAGTTATATTACGGTCTTATAAACTATTCTACCCTTTTGGTGAGCTATTTTAGCCCTTGTCGATTTAAAATCATAAAACTTGGTACGCTTACCTCACAGACTATTCGCCTTTACTTTACTGACTATTATATCACCAACCTATAAACCATCTTGATATTAATTGAACTACGAAATCTTCTATTATTTGACAAACGATAAATTGTTTTCTTGTAAGCTATTTTACAAATCATTTCACGAGTTATGTTATAATCTGAATTGTGTCTTACCAAAATACTTCACTACCATTGTTAAGCCGTTTTCTATCACTATATAAGCTGTTTTAAAATCACCTTACTAAGTTGTTGCTTTAACACCAAGCCACAACTAAGATTTATTATTAAACTGTAAATGATAAAAATGTTTCTTTCTTACTCAATAAAGTGGTTTTACAAACATTTTCATAAACTTTACTGCAATTTTCTTACAAACTATTTACTCCTCTAAAAAAAAAATAAAAAAAAAAAATAAATAAATAAAAAAATTTAGGATAACCGATATTTTCTTTTGTAAATAAACCAAATTTTCGGAGTAAAAATACGCGCTTCGTTTTGAAAACAATAAATATTTTAATTGCTAAGGAACAAACTCATCCATCATCTACAAAAGTTAAGGTATTTCAAAATTATTTGAAATTGCGAAACAACTTTTGAATTCACATAAAAACCTTCAACTTGGAACCGATTCCATGATGTCGCCTAAGACCTTATTTAACAAGTTTTCATCACAAAAGCTGAAATTTAACAATTTTCTTTACATGCATCAAGTTCTCTCCTGAAATTTTAAAGGCTCTATATTTTAATTTTTTTTTTATACCCCCCACCTTCGAGAAGCATAACCTTAACAACTGAATCATGCTCATAAACTTTTAAAACTTCTCAAAACGTACATACCCAACTTTCTATCCTGAATTTGTTCAGATCAAAAGCAGAATGCAAATTGCTTGCGGTCGTCAGAAGGACTGTGATTGAAAATGATGGAAATCTTGGAGATTCCATGATTGGAGGCCAAGCTATGCTTAAAATCTCACCATGGATTGTGTGATACGTTTAGTAAGCGTGAAAAGTTTAATCTTTGTTGTGTTGATCCTTGTTAAGACTCTTGCTAGAGTTAGACTAGTGGCTTAGAGACTTGAGCTACCGCTAGAACTTAGCTATTCATGCCGTTTACATGTGCGTAATTTGAGGTAATGCCCGCGGTTGAAGGAAATTGTTGTCCTTCTTTGGAAGATACCCATATCGACGAGCGCCTAGGCGATCTTGAGAAACCTATCGAAATCGTGAATCGCGAAATCAAGCGACTTGAGCGTAGTCGTTTTCCTATCTTCTTGATCAATGAAACTTTAAGAAATGTCCCGAATCCACGTGGGAGCGTGAAAAGCGAAATCTTGAGAAAATATCCTTATCTCTTTCACATCTAACGGATAACTCGAATTGAATCGCGAGGACGCGATTCCGTTAAGGAGGAAGTCGTAACCACTCGTACTTTTCCGGATATTCGTTTTCGATAAAATTCATCTGCTTTTCATTTACAACTTTTACGTGCTCGTTTGACATGAAAGCGAAAGCTATCTCATGAACGTGAAATTTTAGACACAACGCTGCATCGGAACAACCATAAACCTATCAATCATTTTGATTTGTTTGCTATTTCTAATTGTGAGAAAATAGTCAAGTAAATACTCATTTTATTGGAAAAATGATTTCGTGAACGATGGCGCAAGTTTCGTAATTTTTCGAGTCTTTACTCCTCCGAATGTGTCCCGGCTAATACTTATGAATGACTTCCTAAATTATGAGTTTGGTCCTGTGATATTTTCACTTATCCTTACCTTACACTTTTGATATTGGCAAACTAGGTCCTCCAGGGTATATATACCTCCACTCTCTCCTCCTCATTTCTCACACTACTTTCTCACTCTTAAATATCACTCTCCATCTCCTCTCTAAATTCCGCCATCAACCACCGCCATCGCGGGAAACCGTCACCACCGTCGCGGAAAATGCAAACTTACCACTAAAAGATAGATCGCGAGCTTATGGTTCCATCCATGGGTAGACGCGCCAAGAACCACCACGCTCCGTAGATCTTAAATTTAAGATTCGGATCTCAAGGGTTTTTAGTCTTGAACGAGTATAAAGAGGTTTCACGTTGTTGGGGTTGCATCTGAGAGCCACCGCCACCGTCGCTGTGGTCACGGTCACCACAACCGCCACCGCCGTCATCTCCTTCATTCTTTCTTTTCGTTCTTGTTTCGATGGTAAGCCGAGACCTACTCTTGATATTTCGATATTTTTATTCCTTTTCATTTGGTTTGAAACTGATGGCAAGTGGTTAGTTCATTTCGTGGAATTTAAAAATAGATTTAAAAACGTTTTTTTTAACTAATGGTAACATTGTTTCGTGTGATTAAGTGGTGATGGTGATTTTCTTGCGCTCGGGTCCGTTTGTTTACTTGTCTTCTCTTAGTCTCGATAGCAAACGAGACATATTAATGTGTGTTTGTTTGGTTTGACATTTAAAATGTTCTTGTGAGGTACCATTGTTTTAAAATGGCGTATGATTGAATTAGTTTAGTTTCGTGTCAGTTAGGAACCATGCGAGTGGGATCTTTGTCTTGGTTTGGAATGGTTGATGAGCATCATCATAGTTTTAAGAAATGGAGTTATGTTGCTGTTACTGAATTAACTCCAAAGAAATCTCATGTGTTGTCTAGTGTCTGTGTCGTGTCTCGGTTCAACTGGCACCCACGAGGTGTGTTATATTGTCTTGCTTGTTCTCGGTCGAGGTAAATACACACAAAGAGTGTTCACTTGTTTGTCTCGGTCTATTAACAAAACGCGGGACTATGAATTGGTTAATTGGTGCATGTGCGTGTTTAAGTGTGTCCAACACTATATGGTGCGTTTGGTCTTAATGATGTTAGGCCTAAGGCTTAATAAAACAAGGTACGTTTGGTTATTTTGGTATGGGCCAATGCCCATGAAGTCATATATGCATTTTTATTTATTTATCAATTTTGGTTAACAAATTGGTATTACATATTTCAAGCACGAATCATTAGACTAACGTAAATGATTTATTTTAACCTTCGTGGTATTGGTACGTTCGGAAAATTGAACTTGGATTATGACTTGACGAACATTGGACGTGTAATGGATGGGTATCGTTTTGACAATTATTAGGTTAAGATTGGATAATTTAACTAGTTAGAATAAATACAAACTTGTAAACTTGAACTATTCGGTAAGTTAACTAACCGGAATAACAATGGTTAGACTAACCAAAACTAGACAATTGAACACGATTAGTTAAAACAGAAATCTAAACGAAACTATAATATTTTTGTCAACATATTGAGAACACGCATTTAAAATCAAGTGTACACAATTTAAAAGTTTTATAAATAAATAGGTAATGCCCAAATCTTTATAAAATTTGGACACATATACTTTTTTTTTTTTTTTACAAACCAAAACTTTAACGTTCAACTTATAGTATTTCTTATTTGTTAATTGATTTCCTACTTGTTTAAATTCTTGTATATGTTTATTGCTTTAGCGTGTGTTCTTGAGCCTTGGGCAATATTTCTTGGCTATTCTTTATAATGTATTGGGATATACATTATGCTCTAGTGTGAGTTATATTTGGCGTGAGTTACTTGCCGAGTCTTGTTTTCTTACCACCACACGAAACATTAATGATAAACTTTTGAGATCGATACATTATATTTTTTTAACAAGCATTGATCTGAGTATTTCCACAAAAACTAAAACACTTATCTTTAAAACTCATTCACTTTACGATACATATTCGAGATAAGCCGTACACTACTAGGTTGAGCCGATGGCGTGCGTTGTGCCTATACTCTTGTAATCGTTGAGCGATGCCACACTTGATACTACTTTGTTGCTTTCCGATGCTAGTTGTGATAGTATCGATTCTTGCATTGCTTCGCCTAAGGTGAGTTCATAGCCCACTTTTACTCTTTTAACTGCTTTATAAACTCCTTGGGGAGAATACATGCTACTACGCTTTTATGATCACAATTGCTTGAAAACTGCTTGCTTTACTTTTGATATTATGACTACGCCTAAGTGGTTTGCCAAAAGTCCCCTACATCATGAACCATTAATCACTTGAGTGAACATAAATATCGTGGATAGTACTATGGAATTGTGACCCGACTGGTTATCGGAAATAACCGGGCGCACTATATTTGGTATCTCTATGTAATTGGCTATTACATCTCGGAGGGCAATTTTATTTACTTACACCAGAATTTAGGTGTATGCGTTAGTTTGGTGTCATGAGCTTAGTGCAATAATATCAACTATCTTTATGGGCGTATAACAACAGAGCCCATGGCTTATCTTAAACTTGAAAATCTTGTGATCAAGCGCTTTATTACTAAACCTATGAATTCACTCAACCATTGTGTTGACTTTTTAGCATGTATTTTCGGGATGAAAAGGCGATAGCTAACTCGAGGCGCTTGGGCATTGGCATGGCATGGTCATAGATGACTACGATTTACTGAATGGGACCACCTTTTGTTAATGAGCTATTTTTCCGCAACAATTCAACTTTTGTAAACTTTGTTTTACTACAATAAATGAAATATTTTTTAAAAAGCTATTATTTCTCACTTGTGTTATGATCCAATCGAGTAGCATCCCAAAACTTTTCTTCCGCTGCAAACCATTTTGGGGTGTGACAAGTCTTTACTTCTTAATGGTTAATTTTCTTTGAAAAGTGCTTGACAGAGCATGAATAAAGAGGAACCACCTATGTAAATGTTGAAGTTTTGCCGCTTGAAGCTTTTGGACTTTAGCTTTTACAACATTTATGAATTTGGATATGTACACATGGCTTGTATAGTGTCGGAGAAGTTAAGTGTTTGAAAACTTGTGTATTTTATCTTGGTATTCAAATGGGTTGAAGGGTTCAATTCTTAGAACACCCGATTCTCGAATATTTGAACGTGTAATTTACTAAGATGAAAATTTAATCCTCAGGACATTTTCATTTATGCACATGTTTTGTTTTCATGCAAAGGAAGTGAACTAAATTTGGGGAGGATTGTTGGAAAATTTAGTGCACTTGTGGGATTAGTTCATACACAGTAATGGGTCGGGAGGTGCGGAGTATACACCCATAAGGTCCCGAACACCGACTTTTTAGTGGAAAGTATTGCTAGTGGAAAATCTTGCTAGTGCTAAGTTGAGATCGATGGCGGTGTTTCCATTGCTAGTGCTAAGTTGAGACCGATAGGCGGTGTTTCCACCGCTAGTGCTATGTTTCCACTTCTTGGTGTTATGAAAGTAATGCTAATACTAAAAGTACTGCTTGTAACGGGCATTGACCTATTCAAGTGGCAGTTTCAACTGCATTATGACCAAGTTTAATTGGTCATGTAACCACTAACGGCAATATTGGGGATAATTATGAGGCGATTAATAGGCCGATTAATTCTCATAATTCCATTTGACTAGCTAAGAGTAATCTCCTATAAATAGGATATCTGATTATGCATGAAGGACACACAGAAAAACGATTAACACTTCTAAGCAAAAGAGTTATTGAATTATGCCTAATTCTATAACTACATTTGGTCTTATCCCAAGTAGATATTCGTGTAACCCACGCATTAGGGTCGAATAGTTTACTTTGGAAAGTGATCACACGATTCCAAGTGATATCCGGTAACCACCTAGTGATATTTCTACTGACATTGATTATCTTACTCTGCTACCAGGCGAATACACACCAACAGCTTGCTCATCCTTAATCCACTTCAATTAACATAAGTAAACCTTCACCCACCCATGCTAAAGTCGTTAGATCCAGGTTTCCAATGAAATCGGTGAAAACCATGGCTTCATTTGTATCGAATAGGGAGCCTGTTCTTTCGAATATGGACCTAACTGCATTAAAATCAACCATAGCTATCGAAATACCATTCATAGAATCAAAAATATATGAGATGTGATCAGTCCAAAGATCTGACTTTGAACGTGCCAACTCTTGACCATAAATATTTAATATGCGGACACGCTTCCTAATCCCCCACCCACTTTCCATATTCTATTAAGAGGCCAATATACTATAACTTTTTGTTTTAACGGAATACTTATAATTAACACTAGCTAGCAAGATGCTAGAAAACGTTACAACTGACTTTCCTATGGTATATTCATAGTACACATATGGTGATACGACGATCTTATTTTTGCACACGATTACCATACTTTCCTGTAATTCAATGATACAATAAAAAAATTATAATAACTAAGAGAGGACTTATACAGCAGAACATTCAACATATAGAAACTACATATCATGCATACATACACAAATTTCAAAAAGAGTAAATTAATTACAGTAATCGTCTCTATGGTTTGTCCAAAATTGCATTTGCCTTGGATGATCCTTAACTTGAAAACGAATGACACCGATTGTCCCTCGTTTCAACTTCTCTTAACTTGTTCCGCTAAATCCCTCATGAGGGTATAATTATTTATTACACTTGTCATGAAATGAATGGAGCAGGTATAACTTTAGGTCTCTTTTGTAGTCATGTATATCAACACTCTTTACATTTATGCTCCAAAAAGTAACCCGTTATTATATCTTAGCAAATAAAATAAGGACCACCAATAAACCAGTAAAGTCTAGCACTTCCACGTTTTGTCTATCCCAACTCAACATCCAACTTCACGTTGCTTGCTTTAAAGTAATTTTGGGTTTCGATAATCATGTACTTCAATGCTACATCTTGAATCATTTCACATATTTGAGTTTAAGCAGGTGGTTGTGGTGGTGAGTTATTGGCAGATGTAGCATGTATACATATGGTGACGCAGATGTATCCGTTGGATTTGGCGCGAGTTGTGTGGGTGTGGTGTGCACAAGGTAGCCAACAATGTGGGTTACAATGGTGGTGGCTTTCGTAGATTATGGTGTGACCAGTGGTGGCGTGCCTGAATGACACTGAGAATGAGTAAGAGATCAGAAATGATCTTCTCTTTGAGGTTTTACGCCGTCGTCGTTGCACCCACCGCCATCTATTGGGTGGTATATGAAAAATAGTTGTTCTTTTGAGTTTATGGTTAAGGTTGAAGAAGGTTAGATGATTTTTTTTTTCTTGTTAATAAATATAAATTTGGGTTTATCTTTGTGTATGTGATTTTTTGGGAAAATAAGAAATAAGATAAATATGCATTGTGGGTTATTGATTTTTCTGGTAGAACGAGAATGAAGTTAATGAATGGTATGTATGTGTGAATGGGGCTAACGAAGAGTGGTAAGAACTTAAAATGACATCCCTAACATGAGGCTATTTAACGGAATTAGTTAACGGCTGTTAGTCATAAGGACTTAGGCGTACTTTTTGCAAAGTTAAGAACTGCCAATGCAACTTGAAACTAACAGGAATGTTAGAAACAGAAAAGAAAAGTCATTAATACACATGCAGAAAAAGAATGGAAACGAATTGTATATGATCCTAATTCACTTTCATAGAAATTGCGGATATTTTAGCATAGCAACAAGCCTTTAGGCCCCTAGATGATCTCAAGTGGACGAGTGTTGTCTCGTGAAGGTTTACAATGAATATACCCACAAAATTCACATAATTAACATAAATAAGACTTAAAACCATAAAGCAACACCATCTTCACATATTATACCAAACTTCGATTCTAGTCCTCATCCATGTAGTTCACGCTTTCATCAATCTAGTCCTCCGTCAGTGTCCTCATCCTCAAATCTAAACACAAATCAAAATGTTAGATAAAGTTAAACCCATGGGCGGTTTTGGGCGGCGACCATCAACAACCGAGTCGCCCAACCCACTAAGGGGCACTAAATTTTTTATACCCATTATATGCATTAGGCCCAACCCACTAGGGGCACTAAAATAAACCCTATAAATCATTTAATCCAAAAAAGAAGAAGTAAAAGCGATTACGCTATCGCTTTGCCACTTTGCCTCTTCTTACGCCTCTCTCCGGTGCATGCGGTACTATCTATTCTTTTGTGTTATCAATTTAAAATTTTTTATAAACTTTATTAATCATGTGTGATGTATCTCGGATAAATAATTGTAATAAATTGTTGTAAATTATAGATCTTTGATATTGTTGATCAAGCACTTGCTTCAATTGAACGAAGATTTGAACAATACCAACAATATGAAAAACTATTTGGGTTTTTGTTTCCTAAAAGGTTGAGGCAACTTGAAGAAAGTTTGCTTAAGTCACATTGTCATGCTCTTGAAGATGCACTGAAGTACGAAGGAAAAGCAGATATTGATGGCGATGAACTTTTTCAAGAGTTGAAGTTGTTTGAAAGATTTTTACCGAGTGGAATTATCAGCCCTATTGATGCTTTACAAAATCTAAAGGAGGTCGAATTTTTAATTTTCAAATGCATTCTATTTTCGATTTATATTTTTTTTACTATTCTGGTAACATCTAATTTCCAAATGCAGGGCGGTGGTGTATTTCCTAATGCAATGATTGCATACGGTATTGTGTTAAACCAAGTGAATCAAACAATTGATAATTAAAGAATTGGTGAACAAAGTATTTGCGTTATTTATAAATAGTGAATAACAATTGTAATTTTGTATTTCGCTATATCTTATGAGATTTCTTTATGATGGTGGATATCATAAACAACATTTGATACTTTAAAAGAGTACGCTTTCCTTTACTTTGGCTATATTTATCATCAACTCGAAAATCGACAATTAAATACTTTGTTTTTACTATAGACTTGTAAAAGATAAACTACCATAATTAGAAGTAGGCTATACCTTACAGTAAACTAAATAGTTAAGAGTGATATATGTTAACATTTTTATGCTTTTGCACAAAAGAAAAGAGAAATCTTACCATGGAGTTTCACTGAACGTCGAGATGAGGAATGTGAGAAATTTTATGCCAATCCTTTCCTTTCTCTTTTCACACCTTATCCTTAGAATTTCACAATCTTTAATGGTAACTTTAGTAAGATCCTTGAAATTTTTATCTCGTGAGGCAGAGAACGTAGTTTGTCACAGAAAGATATATACAAAGACGACAGTTTTGGGAACTTGCTAGGCAAAGAAACCAAAGACGTGCACTTGTTTATACTCAACTCTTGTAAACTAGGAAAGATTGTATCGTCCCTTGGCGCAGCATTGTCGTCGTCATGGAAACACTTTAAAGAATCCATATTCTGCAAAGTAATAAACTTAAGGCTGGGTAATTTCCCGAGTTGTGGAAGACGTTCACAATTTTCAAGATATAAAAATTGAATACTAGTCAAATTGACTAATTTGACAAGCCAACTCGGAGAAATAACCGTTCCTGGGTAGTAAAATAGATACAACTCCTGCAGACCCGAATTTGGTTCCAATCCCTCAAGAACCTCTGAATTACTTGTTTCGTACCGTGACCAGCTTAATTTCAAAGACTTTAGATTTGTTTTGTCTTTCAGCTTGGCACTTTTGGCGTCGCTTAAACCTCCAACATTGTAAAGTCTTGATAGCATGAGTTCCCACCCAAGAAGATTAAGATTTCCCAGTTCACCTATTTGGGCCCCTTCACTTTTACCTACAACAAATTGCGAAAGCCTTCGAAGGTTGGTCAGTTCTTTTATTCCAACAGGCATCTGCTGGAGATCGGGCAGTAACATCCAGTATCTAGATGTTGAAGATTCCGCATGTGCCTCAAATGCCTAGGCAACTCACGAAACTGCAAACACCACTCTAAAATTAATGTTTGCAAGTTTTGGAGACAGATAATAGTATCTGGTAGAACTTGTATATCCGAGCGTTCTATTTTAAGTATCTCAAATGTATTAGCCTGCAAATTGAGTCGGGCAACGCCGAGCTTTTAATTCTATTCAAGTGCAACACCCTTAGATACACATGGTTGGAGATTTGTTGAAGGCTACTATTATAATCATCATTTAAGACCAACATTGATCGCACTGATCTTAACCTTCTCAATTCCTGTTCTGAAAACTGAAAATCGCCACATGATAAACTGAGATGAAGCACCTCGTCCGGAGTTTTCAACTCCTTGCCCATCTCTTTAACTGCACAATCATGTCGCATAACATATTGCGCAAGATCATGCATTAAATCATGCATTTTGCATATCACACCTTTGTGTATGTTCTCCTCCACAACATCTTGGAAAAACGACCTCGAGACCAAACAATTAAAAATTTCCTCACCAAGCTCATACAAGCTTACCTCTCCTTGAGATGGTATAAATTCATTTGCCATCCACAACTCTATTAATGAATCCTTACTCATTTCCTCCCTTTAGAAAATACACAACAATAAGCTTAAGCATATCTTCATATGTGGAGGCAAATCTTCGTAGCTTAACCTCAAAGCAGGTAAGATGCCATGGTCTTGCATCTCCATCTTGAACTTGTTGTTCACAAGCTGCCACTCCTTCACCGTAAATTTTAACGCCATCAAGGTACCAACAGTCGTCACTGCTAGAGGTAGGCCTTGGCATTTCTCAACTATCTTCCTTCCGATAGGCTCTAGCTCCCTTACGCTTTCCCTCTCCTCTTCCTGGGAATGCAAGCATCTGGAATAACGACCATGACTCATCTTTTGACAAAAATCCTACATTATGCTGCAACTCCTGGTTCTTAGCCATCAGTTGGGCAGTATCTTCCTTCCGTGTCGTTACCATGACAGTGCTGCCTTTTGCTCCGCAACTAAGGGCTTTACATAACTTGTCCCATTTTTTCATTTGCTTGTTTTCGATCCAAACATCATCCATTACTAAAAAAAATTTCTTGCCCCGTAACTTGTTTTGAAGGCATGCTACCATAGCATCCAGCCTCGAATCTTCCGAGCCACATATAGCTTTAATTATTTGTTCGACGTCAAACACAGCAGAGACATACACCCAACACTTTAACTCGAAATGTGACTTCACCGTTTCATGGTTGTAAACATATTGAGCTAGTGTGGTTTTTCCGATGCCACCCATGCCCCATATAGCATAGACCCGAACATCATCATCGCCATGTCTGATGCCTATATCTTGGTTACAAATCTTATCAATCAACATCATCTTCTCTTCATCCCTTCCATAGATCTTGGACACAAGTGAGCTAGTCTCCGTGTCTGAAATCTTACCACCAAATCCCACGGCATCTTCACTTACATTATTGGGAGTCAACTGAAACATAGATCTATTAGCATTAATCTCTTCCAGTTTTTCCGCATGTTCTTAAGTTTGTGAGCAATCTTAAATTTGACTATATTCAATTTCTATGATAGGAAAAGAAGGCTCTTAATCTGTATCTCTTGCCCATTTCCCGGCGCAGGCTTTGTATCATAGCTTCAGTTTTGGCCTCGTCGAGCACGTTTTCAACCTCCAAAGAGGCAGATTTGAGAGACCTGAGCCATTCCTCCACTCCTTTTTGCGTCGTTTGCTTCATCTCAGCATCATAAAGAACACCTTCGATTTGTTTGAAAGTTTTGTTAAGAGCTGAAAGATCATTTTCAAAACCCGTAAGCAAGCCATACTCTTGGATAGCTGCGGAAGCTAATCTTATTACCACATCACTCACAAGAGCTGAAGTAATGGGACCAGCCATGAATAATTTGCTTGTGAAATATTGATCAACAATGAGATGAACGAAACGATGTGTGTGTATATGTGTGTGTGTGTGTGTGTGTGTTTTTGAATCTTTAGTATATATGTAAAAGAATATGAGAATAAGTGATTATATATACTGGATATCAAACTCATACTAGAAGGCTCACATGTACAGCTTGTGTCCCTCTAGCTAGAAGTCAGTTTGGTAAGCTTGGATGGATTTATTATTATTATTATTATTATTACGATACAGTACTAGGCATTCACACTATGCATAACAAGTTGCTAAATGTTTAATCTAACTCTCTATCCAATCCTTTGTAACTTGTCCTAGCTTCTTGCTAGTTGGGAAAAAAATAAAATAAAAATTAGACAACTAATCTTGATTCCTGTTTACATATGTACGAATGGTTCAATAGACCTATTTATTATGTTATGATCGAGACGAGCCTAGTGGTTCTTGCATTGTGCCTATTGTTTATTTCATTTTTAACTGATTATCATTACAAGCAGTATTATTATTGCTTTTGGTGGCCTAGTTGGTGAGGTTCTTAAAGCTCCACTTTCAACGCTGACCAAGTGCATTGAGACTGATTCTCAAATGACATAAATATATTGTTCAGGAAGTTCACTGCCAGTATGCAGTTTATTAGAAGGTATAGAATACAATACACTTTGGGTAATTTTTTACCCATTTGAGATGTTCCTTTGTTTTAGCCTTTTACTTATTTGACTTGTTAGACATAAAACATAATCCAATTCAGCTCATTCACTTGTCACATTATTAAAACATTAGCGCAATAACTTGGCAAGTATAAAAAGTGCGAGATATTGGCTAGAACTAATAAAACATAGTGTTCATCTCAAATTTGCTTCTAACACATCTCTTATATAACAAGGGAAGGAAAAAAAACTAAAAGATGGATGTTTCGCATCAACAAACATGAAAGCTCAATTTCAAAACCGAGGCCTCCTATTAGCCAACTGAAAAAGTTAAAATTGGTTATTTTTTTGTCAATTTTGCGTAATTTTTCGTCCATTTAAAAAAACTACATAAAAGTACGGTACTTTTAGAACTCGTGCACACACGAGGTTCGGATAGATAGTATAACGAGTAATAATATTTTAATAATGTTGTTTTGAATTTAAATACTGTGAGAATTCTTATATCCATGGTTTTGTACTGTTTAAAATTTATCTATAAAATTATATTAAATTTTTACTATTTAATACTCGTGCACAAAACAAAGTTCAACCGTGGATAATAAACAAATAAATCACAAGCTTTTAAATAAAAATAGACAAATGGTTAACACTTTTGAGTTTTGACTACATTAGAAGAACACTCATAGGTGATTATGAAAATTATAACCATTTGTACTGTTTTAATTGGTACTTAAGTTTTTACATAATTTTCTCATTATATGTTAATATCGAATAATATTTTGCACAAATTTTTGTTCCACGAAAGATATGACTTTGTTAACTGGCATGGTATTTATGTTGATAAAGTGTACCTTTAACTATTGATATCATGATATAGATATTATGTGTGTTTAGGAGCACATATTGACCTTGAAAAAATATGTGTTGCTATTATATGTAGAACATCGTCAACTTATTTGCACTCACAGTAATGTGTGAGGTCGAGCCTTCAATTTTGTAACCATATTCATGTTGATAATAATTAAGCCAATTTATAACGTGTGTGCGGGTGAAACTTATAAAGATGAATGACATTAGTCGTTATTGAATGCGAATACTTAGAATAAAATACTTTTTTTTTTAAGATTTCCTTACTAAATCTCATAAAAAGAAATAACATGAGTTATTCGTATATGTTTAATATTGTGTATTTATTTACATGTCAGAGTAACTCGTGTTTTCTTTTTATAGTTTAATACATAATGATAATAATACTTACGACTAACAACAACATATTGTTGTATTTTTTTGTAAAATATAAAATATAGTAGGTATAAAGTTTAAGGGTATTTATTAAATTTATAATGGTACTAAAAACGTGGAAACTAATTGTTGGATTTGTGTTCACATGACAACACATAACTACAACTATTGATAGTATTGATAGATGATTAGGTCACACGCCGACACGAATTAAAGCCTTACTTTATTTATATGTATTATATATCACAACAAAATGTTTACGGCATTATGTGCATTACAGAATTAACTAACTAAGTGCGTTAGATAACGGAGGACTAAAATTAAAAAGGTTTTCAATTGCAAACTTAGTCCATACACTGACAAGTGTTAACTAGGTATGTATAGAAACTTATTAAATGTGAGGGCTATATAAATGATGCTTAAACACCTCATTTCAACCCTAGATTTCACAGAGTTTCTCCCCTCCTTTTCCGTGGGTCTCGGCCGAATACACACACCAACACAAAGATATTTTTACGTGTTTTAATCTTGGTCCTTTAATCACTTATTTATTGTTTCTTTTATGGAGAATGCTAGCAAACAAGAGGCTTTGCTAAAAGATTCGGGTGCAATCCTAGATCTTCATTCAGTTTTTATATAGCCGAATGGTGTGGGGGTTTTGGTTTATTGTGTGGATCAAACATATAAGTTAGGGCTCGGGGGTTCGATGGTGCCATCTTGCATAAGAAGAATTGTATGTCTTCTTCTTTTATGTTTATGTTAACATTGATTGTTTGTAATTC
Organism: Chrysanthemum lavandulifolium; assembly: GCA_022545495.1. Taxonomy (NCBI): domain Eukaryota; kingdom Viridiplantae; phylum Streptophyta; class Magnoliopsida; order Asterales; family Asteraceae; genus Chrysanthemum; species Chrysanthemum lavandulifolium. Next base: position 31,380,196 of record CM040244.1, on the reverse strand, counting down.
ATATTAACATGTTTATGTGATGACCATAAAATGTTTATTGGCATGATACATTAAAGATCCTAATTTATATATGATTATATATGTTGTTAATACGCTTCTGCTTGTTTGATTCATATGTTATTGTTGATAAATATGGTCCAAAAATTTTAAAAATCATGAAATATGATAACCCATTAGTGATAAATATACCATTATTTAAAATTTAACAACTAACGTTATAATTTAATGACCGCCTCCTTTTTTATTTACAAGTTTGACACATATATCTTTAGCACATCTTTTACATGGATATTTTAATAGTTTGGCCAATCTTGTCACGTAGGTAAAATGATGCAGTCCCATTGGTTCAATTGCAAATTAGTGGTTAATTTTAAAATATTAATTAATTCAAATATGTAATTTGATGTAGAATAAAAAAGCTATAAAATATTTGTGTAAATTGACAATAAAGAAATTTATAAAAATAGAGGGTAATTAGTTAAATTATGTGTGTTAAATTTGAAATAATGTTATATTCTGATTAATTAATAGAATTTACATTTGTTACCAAAACTTTATAAAAAATTTTGATCTTCAATTTTATATAATAAATATCGCATAAACTTTATATTTGTTTTTAAAAAAACAAGATCTGTTGTTATTGTTGTGGTTTATAATATTTTTATTTAAAGGATAATAAAACAAGTAGATCAAATCGTGACAAAAACAATTATTAGGACATATGGTAAACTAACAATTATGTGTAATAAATTTGAAATAATGTTATGTCTCGATTAATTAATAGAATTTACATTTGTTACCAAAACTTTATAAAAATTTTGATCTTCAATTTTATATAATAAATATTAAATAAACTTTATATTTGTTTTAAAAACAAGATTTAAGCGTTGTTATTGTTGTGGTTTATAATATTTTTATTTAAAGGATAATAAAACAAGTAGATCAAATCGTGACAAACACAATTATTAGGACATATGGTAAACTAACAATTATTACGACATATGGTAAAACTCATTTAGTGTGACTTACATCAAAGCCCTCCATGTTTGTAAGATCTACATCTAGTAATATGTACCCAATCTTAATCTTTCTCTCAAATTTAAATTAAACAGAGTTTCTCTATGTCACAATCATTATAGAGGTGTATTTCAAATCCTAAAAATCAAATCATTGAACCCAAAATTGAATGCCCGTCTATTTTTAAGTAAATTTCAAAAACAGTCCCTGTACTTTAGTCAAACTTCAGATGCAACCCATACAACTTCAAAAATGCAACCATATTCCATATAAGAAACTTTGATATGGAATTATTATCCCTCACCCTCGTATTACATGAACTTAGAAATGCTTGCGTAATGACTCTAGAAAACGATAACTGCACATCAAAGTCTTGAATAAAGAATGCAATTGCACTTTTAATATTCTAAGTACTACCTCTCCAATTTGATCATACCACATAAATGGTTTCAACTATTTACTCTTTCTTTTCTACTACCTACTTGTATTTGAATTATAAAGATTCTATTATAGTCAATAACATTAATGGAGGTATTTGGTACAATATCAACTTCATGACACTTTCAAAGAGCCTACCTTATTTTTTCTCGTCCCAAAGTGAAAAGAGACAACTTTGCATTCCCTTTTCAATCTGGCTTTATTCAAGATATATCATATTACGTGGGTTACTCTTGACTTGTGTTGTTTTGGGTCATCAAACTCCTCATTCTTTCGTTCAAAAAAAACTTCTCATTCTTTGTTCACTAGTAACAAGTATCATGTACATATGATGTTTACATATAAATCAAATTTATTTTAAAGCTTTAGTTTAACAAACACGCATAAAAAAATTGGTCATGTTAAAAATGTTTTGTAATTTTGATATAAGCAAAATACACATTATATATGGATTTTTACATAAAAAATTCTTTATGTATTAATATCGAGTAATATTTTGTATATATATTTGTTGGATGAATGATTTGATTCTGTTTAACTGGCCTAGTGTTGAGGTTGATGTTAGTTTTAAAATTTAACTATTGATATCATGTTGTACACAATCGGCGTGTTTAATAGCACCTAATGGCCTTTGATAAAAGTAAAATATAAAGTTTACAAAAAATGATTTTTCGGGTATCATTATTTAAAATTTAGATAGGAATAACATGAGCAGTTTTTATAACTAAAATCTCATATATTTATTATTATATCAAAATAACTCGTGCTTACATTTTGATATTTATATTTCCTTTAATAATAATTGTAGCAGTATTTAAGTTTCATACTCATGTACATCCGGGTTACTTATAAAAAAAATAACATGGGTCGTTATTGAAAGAAAATAATAGAAAAATAATTAAAATTTTCAGATATATCCTTACTTAAACTCATAAACAAGAATAACATGAGTTGTTCGTATACGTATATACTCGTGTATTTATTTATCATAATAACTCATGCTTTTAATTTGATAGTTATAATCGAAGCGTAAAAATATATTGTTATTTTTTTTAAAAGTTATTAAAAAGTATGAAAACAAATAGTTTATAGATGATAAAGATAAGATGGGGTAAAACTATGATATGTAGTATATAAAATATAATTTTTAAACTAGTGGATGCTAGTAATTTGTAAATAGTTTCACATGTATTTTTAAAATATAAAGTCTAAAAGGTATTTGTTATTTTATTAAAAATTATTAAAAGTATGATTATTGCGTTATCATGCAAGATAATCAAATAAGTTTAACCTTATCTCCATATCCGCTTTCAAAAATTCTTTAGTACTCAACTACTAAAGTTTAATTTATTACTCTTTTTATTTTAATTTTGTTCTTTTACAAATCGAAATATATTTTTTTATATATATTTATTATGTTGGACGACAGTTAGATGAGTTTGACAAAATGAAAACTAATTTTGATTTTATTCACCAATAAGAATACTCGATTTAAAAAATAAGATCGTTCTTGGTCAATAAAAGGATGGTGTCACAAAATATTTTTATATTTTTCTGTTATTATATAAAAGCTGTTTCCAAATATTTGATTTTCTACAAGTTCAGTCCCTATACTTTGTTATTAATCATCTAGAAAACTGATTTGGTCATCGAGTGTGACATCTCATAATATATATACGGGATATGCTAGACCCGCAAAAAGAAATCCACAAAATGATTCACAAAATAAGGCTTTACTCCTTGATTTGGTTAATGAGATAGAAGAGAGATAACGTACAGAAAAATACACCAATCATAGAGTGACATCTCATGTTGTGGATGATTTTGTGAATTCTTTTTTGTGGATCTAGCATTTCCTTGTATATACACGCAACAAATAAATCTCGTATGTTCTAAGTAATATTAAAACCTATAATCATTTAGTTGAATTTTTTTCCATATAGCAATTCAATACCATTCAAACATAAGCTCTTTGGTCTTGTTTAATGACCTATTAATATGATTATATCATTACTAAAATCAAAGACCAAACACGGTCAAGTGAACTTTGTGTTGTTGGCTTGGTTCATGATTTTATTTGATACTAGAAGTCAGTTTGTTAGGCTTTGATATCTTGTTTTTTTACGATAAAGCACTAGGTATCCACACTAAGAATAACAAGTTCCTAAATAATTACAGATATGGTTGCAATATAAAATTCACAATTTATTTATTTATTTAATTATTATTATTATTATTTTAATAGACACACTAAGCATAACAAGTTGCTAAGTACTTAAATAGATGGTTGGAGACATACTATTTTGTTTTTTTTCTTTCTAGGCAAGGTGTATTAAACAACACTTTTTAGGAAGCATCTAAGGTGAGAGATGTTAAGTTATTCGAAAGTTCCTATTAAAGTGGAAAGGTATTTCAGGTACAACCAAGGGTGGCTCTAGCCGTTTGAAGGCCTAAAGCGAAGCTTTAGATTAGGCCTTTTCGATTACTTATCTTTTGAGTGTAATTTTAATCTTTCAAATGATTGGATTAATAGAAGGATCAACCAAAAAACTTTAATACATTGAGAGTCAATCAAGATCCAAAATAATATGAGAAAGAGAGCGTGCTCTCATACTACAGAAGTAGGGCTGTAAAAATCGAACAAGCATGATGTGTGTTTGCTCATTTCTTTAAGTTTAATCTACCAAACGTCCTAATGTGTTTGTGTTCATGATTGGTTGTTAAGATGATAAGTTTGCTCGTGTTCGCTTATATTATCATCAATACGTGAAACGAACGAATACAAACACCGTTGGAATTTAATAATCATGGCAAGTATTAAATAAACATGTAATCATCAAGAGCACAGCGGAAGACATAAACATAATATGCATAATTAATTAACCAAAACATAAAAGTAAGCGTACCTTTTGGCAATCCAAGCAAACAACGATCAATAAACTTAAACTCTAAAAATTTAGGGTTTATGAAACCGACTTACGCCTTAGTCGATTTGGGGAAAACCAAATAATCCAATTAGGATTAATCTAAGATCTTGTACACGCGTATTGTTAGCGATTCAATGCGAATGCTAGGTTCTTGATCACAATAGTTAAACCAAACACTTTAGTTACGCTCAAGGTCAATTACAAATCCTTTTGTGGGGCTTCGTTCGTCGACCAAGGAGTAAGAGGGATTGAAGAGAAGAACTTTAGTCTACTATGGAGATCAAGTGTACCAAAGAATGAATACATGAGGATGTATTTATACCCTTATGGTAGAGTACAAGTTTACAAATGGTTCCTATGTCGGATTCCCCTTGAACGACCGGTTTCAAGACCAAGAGGGATTTCTAGAACCTTCTCTTGGCTTGTTTCCTTTTTCTTCATATCCCTTTGATATTTTAACGACCGTTAGTCACTTCCATTAAGTACTTAACGCTTGTTAGACACTTATTGTGAATAATAATTAAAACATAACATTTATATTTAATTATTAAACATTGAATCTCATACACAATGCGTGTAATCCCATAGTCTCGTGTTCGAATCTGGTCATACATATATTAAATATATCTACAAACTAACAGCTCCCACTTGGAGATATCTATTGGTTATCATCTAGCAAACATGCCAATGCCCCCAGAACGACCCTGAGTGTGGTTTCCTGGAAAACCATTTAATGATTCATCATTATACTTATCCTTTTGTTGTTAATACCGCATTAAATATGGATATGAGTCTAAGTCATTCCATTATTTAATTATTATGTTTTTCGTTATATATGATTGAACAAAATTACCAAAACATCTTAACGTATTCCAGATGGATCTTGGGTATGGCCATACAAACATCTTGTCAATCCTACGATGGGCCCAATAGTATTAAACTTCAAACAAATTTAAAGGAACAAATTCTTTCTTGAATACAAGAACCCATGAATTTGACATCGCTTCTGAAAATAGCCCTTATTACTAATCATTACGTATAGTGTTAGACTATTTCACAAAATGAGCTACACCCATGATATTTTCCGGTATCTCAAGTCCGAGGATAACTATTCATGATTTACTTGATGACAAAGATCCAAAAGTACAATCATGTAGTTGAGATCGATCCTATATTCAATTCATTGAATATCATGTGAATTTGGCATGAATACCCATCAATATACATAAGTATATTCTAACCAAAACTTAGATTTATCTTAATTCAATGATATTCCCATATCATTGATTCACAATGGACTATTTAGATAACATAAGTTTTCACGGATTTAAACATGCAAATATAGGATACAATATTTTATAAATGAAAATAAACATAACTTAATACTTTATTTCATTAAAATAATAATTGTTCAATACATCCTTTATCCAAATACATAACCACATATTTACAAAAAACTACTAGCTAAACGAAGTACAATGTTATTAGCATGTTGAGTGAGCTTTTCCTTAGGTAAAGCCTTCATTAAGGGATCAGCTAGGTTGTCATCTGTGTGAACTTTGAGTAGATTGATTTCACCCATTTCGACTTGTTCTCGAACATAGTGATATCGTCGAGGAAAATTTCTTGCGCCCTTCATGACCCCAGGTTCATTGGCGAATGTAATTGCGGCAGAATTGTCGCAATACATATTTATAGGTAAATTAGTTGAAGGCATAAATCCAAGCCCTGAAATGAATTTCCTAATCCAAATAGCTTCCATCGCAGAAGCATCTATGTACTCAGCTTCTATTGCAGACATCGCAATTGTACTCTATTGCTCTTCTAGTCTACTGCTCCTTCATTGACTACAAAGACATATCCCATCTTAGACTTCGTATCATTTTTATTAGTTTTTCAGGACGCATCACAGAATCCTATAACATCAAGCTCTACCTCTGGATTTCCACCATACACAAGAAACATATCTCGAGTAGCTCTGAAGTGCTTGAGAATGTTTTTAACAACATGCCAGTGAAGATTACCTGGGTTTTTTTAATATCGATTGGTGATATTCTGTTCAAATGCTACATCTGGCATTGTACATCTTACTGCATACATGATAGATCCTACAGCCGAAGCATAAGGAACTCTACTCATGCGTGCCACCTCAGCAGGTGTCGAAGCACATAGTTTGCTACTTAAGCCATGATCTACTTGCATTGGAAGATATCCCTTTTTGGAATTCTCCATCCTGAATCTCTTCAAGATTTGATCAATGTAAGCACTTTGACTTAATCCAATTAACCGCTAGATCTATCTCTGTAGATCTTGATTCCAAGGATGTATGCTGCTTCTCCTAAATCCTTCATAGAAAAACATCTTCCAAGATAGGACTTAACCTCTTTTAAACTTGAAATATAATTTCCCATGATCAATATGCCATCGACATACAGGATAAGGAAAGTAACATTACTCCCACTAGCTTTATGGTATACACATGGCTCATCGAGATTCTGAGTGAAACCAAAATTTTTTATTTCATCATCAAATCTCTTATTCCATTGCCTTGATGCTTGCTTCAATCCATATATGGATATTTAAATTTGCAAACACCCTTTGGAATTTGTGGATTCACAAACCCTTCAGGTTGCATCATATAGATATCCTCATCTAGGCGACCATTCAAGAATGTGATTTTGACATCCATCTGCCAAATTTCATAGTCATAGTATGCTGCTATAGCTGTGAGAATCCTAATAGCTCCAATGTCTGCTAAAGGAGAAAAGGTCTCCCCGTAGTCAATCCCATAGGTTTGAGTAAAGCCTTTAGCTACCAGACGAGCCTCATAGGTGTGTACCTTGCCATCCATGTCAGTTTTTCTTTTTGAAGAGCCACTTACTTCCAACGACTCTAGTGTTAGGAAGAAGGTCTACTACAATCTAGACTTCATTATCTTTCGTGGATTGCATCTACCCATTCATTGCAGCTTTCCATTTTTCCTTTTCAGGATTAGCTATGGAAGCATTATAGTTAGCGGGTTCTCCAAGATCCCCTAAACTATATTCCTCAACTTCTACATTAATACATAGACGTTCAGGAGCACGTATAGTCCTTTCAGACCTACGACTAGGATTAACTTCAGGTGGTAGTGCAAGACTTTCAGGCTCCACTTGAAGTTGGCTAGTGTTTTCAAAAGGTGATGTATCTTCTTGATCATCTTCTAGATCATAAACTCTCTCACTGAATTCTTCGGATATGAGATTCCTTTCAAGGAAATCTCCGCACCTAGCCACAATGACTTTGTTTTTAGGTAGGAAGTAAAAATAGTAACCCATCGTTTCCTTTTGGTATCCTATGAAGATACACTTAACAGATCTTTGTTGGAGTTTATCAGATGAGTCACATTTAACAAATGCCTCACAACCCCAGACCTTTAAGTAAAAAAAGTTGGGAGCTTTTTCATACTATAACTCGTGTGGAGTCTTATCAACCTTCTTAGTTGGAACCACATTTAAAATGCGAACATTAGTTTCCAAAGCATAATCCTAAAAGGATAAGGAAAGAGTTGTAAGATTAAACATTGATTGTACTATATCTAGCAATGTACGATTTCTTCTCTTAGATACACCATTTTGTTGTGGTGTATATGGAGATGTGAGCTGCTGGACAATACCACACTCTTTAAGGTAACTTTAAACTCTTGGCTAATGTAATCACCACCTTTATCGGATCAAAGAGCTTTAATCTTCTTTCCTAGTTGTAATTCTACTTTATTCTTGAAAACCTTAAATGTGTCAAACACTTCATGTTTATGTTTAAGTAAATAAACATAACCATAATGGCTAAAATCATCTGTGAATGTTAACAAGTAGCTAGCACCTTTCTTTAACACATATCTATGTGGTCCACATACATTTGTATGTATCAATCCAAGTAGATCTGAAGCCCTTTCCGTTTGATGCAAAAAAAGTTTCCTTGTCATCTTCCCAGATATACAAGATTCGCACTTATCAAATAATTCATCATTGATCTGTTTCAAAAGCCCATTGTTTTGCAGCTTTTCCATGCGTTTCTTGCCTATGTGAGCAAGTCGGCAATGCCAAAGATAAGTAGAATTCATGTTAGACTTGATTCTCTTATTATTGATGCTAAAAACAGAATTATTAGTATCATTCATAATACCACACATATCAATTTCAAACACACCATTTACAGGGATTGCATTAAAGTAAAAAACATTATTTAAAGAAAATGAAATTCCATAACAGTAAACGTGTGAATAAAACCAATATCTTTTAACAAAGAAACTGAAACAACACCTCTAATTATAGAAGGTGCGTAATGACAATTGTTCAAACTAGTACTAAGCCCGAAGGCAAAACTAAATCAAACATTCTAATGGCTTCAACAACTGCTCGTATTCCATTTCCTATGAACAGGTATTGCTCCCCATAGACCAGCTTCCTTGCTCCTCCAAGTCCCTGTAGTGTAATGCAAATATGAATACCACATCCAAAGGCAAGACACCCGTGAAGTTATTTTATGAGGAAAAATAAATAATTTTATTACGAAGATACAAGTCTTCGGCAAAATGTCCAAAGATTCTTGTTATTCTTTTCTCGCAACTCTGAGAGGTAAAGTGGATAGTTCCTCTTCTAGTGTCCTACCTCAGTGCAGTGGTGGCAAGCCATCTCCTTTCAAGGATGATCTTTCTTCTTGGGATGGTTCTTTTTAGGATTGGTTTGATAAGCCATAACATGATGCTTACCTTTACCCTTTCCTTTTCCCTTCCCTTGTTCGCTATGCGGTTTTGGCTTTGAATCCTACAACCTTGTATTGCTAGTACCGAGGTGTAGGTTCCTTTCTCGTAATCCTTCTCATAGTCACTTAGCATAGCATGTAACTCACTAACTGTCTTCCCGCGTAATGCATGTTAAAATTGTGCAAAAAACCACCAAACTCTTTGTTAAAGGATTTGTTGATCAGGCCAACACATACATCCTGAGGATAATGATAGTTGAGATGCTTAAGTTAGTCCAAGTAACTTTTCATTTCAAGAACATGAGTACTCACAGATTTACCGTCCCCATGTTTGCAGCTGTGTAGAGAATCAATAAGATCATACAGTTCTATAGCTGCTGGCTTCTCAAACATACATTTCAATTCATTGAGCATATCCATGGGAGAATAATTTTCAAATTGCTTTTGCAATGAAGGGATCATACTACCAAACATAAGACACACAACTTCATTGTTTCTATCATGCTCAATAGTCCAAGCTGTTAGCACTTTAGTAGTTGAGTCAGTAGGAGGAGAAGGAGGAATAGGCTGATTCACATAATCTAGTCTTTTAGCCACTCGTAGGACAATCCTGGGTTGCCTATACCATTCATTGTAATTATCGCCAGTCAATCTTTCTTGATCAAACAAAGATTTGAAAGCAGAACTTAGTGTGTGGTTATCAGGTTGAGCCATTTCTGCTAAAAAAAGTTTGAAAGTTAGTGCTGGAAATTTAGTTCAATTGAGGGATATGGTCACACTTGTAAATGGGTTGGAAGTACGGAGTGTACACCCATTAAGTCCCTGAACCACCCTGACTCTGATAGTGGTTTTATGTTGTTGATAAGTTTATCAGAGAGTTGATCTTTGATGTACTCATCAGGGAGTAACTCATCAGAAGGTTCCATCCTTCAGGGAGTTATCTCATCAGAAAGCAATTCTCATCAAAGAATGAATGCTCATCAACAAGTGTTGCAAGTGCTACTCATCAAAACTTATCAGCATGCTAATAAGTGTTTCTGATGAGAGATCGATGACTTTGCTGGAGTTAGTTTGTAACTTCTTTGACCCATTAATGCGCAGTTTCAAACTCAGAATTTAGACCATAATGACTTGGTCTTGTAACCACTATTGCTATAATGGAGGAACACTATGAGGAGATTAATTGGCCGATTAATACTCTTAATCCCTTTTTGACCAGCTTTGAGTATATTTTCCTATAAATAGGAATCATACTATGCATGGAAAAGATACACAAAACTAAACACTTGAAAGCAAACAGGTTCTTGATTTGTGCCTAAAATAAGAACAACACTTGGTCTTATCCCATAGATATATTCGTGTAACCCAGGCAAAGGGTTGAATAGTTTCTATTGGAAAGTGATAACACGATTTCAAGTGATATCCGATACCCATTGATTATCTACACCCAACTGGGAACACAAATTACTGATAATCAATGGCCGCTGCTATGAAGCAAATGGTTGCTAACTTTTTAAAATTGGAAAAGTTTGAAGGTGTCAATTTCAGAAGATGGCAAAAGAAGATGCGATTCTTGTTGTCAAGCATGAGTGTGGTGTATGTCCTGAGCATACCTATTTCAGATGATAGGGATGATGCGACTGTGGACCAGATGAGGAAACAGAGCAAATGGGAGAATGATGATTACATTTGCAGAGGTTTAATCCTAAATGGTATGTCTGATCCTTTGTTTGATATTTAGCAAAATGTGGAATCTGGTAAAGAGCTATGGGATTCCTTGGAAGCTAAATATATGGATGAGGATGCATCAAGTAAAAAGTTCCTTGTAAGTAATTTTAACAATTATAAAATGGTCGATTCTAGACCTGTCATGGAACAATACAATGAACTTCTGACTATACTTGGTAGATTCAGACAACACAAAATGAATATGGATGAAGCTATTCCAGTCTCTTGTGTCATTGATAAACTCCCTCATTCTTGGAAAGATTTCAAGCATATGCTGAAACATAAAAAGGAGGAATTAACTCTTGTTGAGTTATACAGTTATTTGCGCATTGAAGAATCACCCAGAGCGCAAAACACTGACGAGCCAAAGAGTAGCAATGTTACTGGTCCATCAGTTGTCAATATGGTGGAGCATAACAACTCTGCCAAATACAATGACAACAAGGGTAAACATAAACATCAGGATAATACCAAAGCTGATCTTAACAAGAAGCCGAAAGCAACTAGTTAGAAGTGTGGAAAAACTGGACACTCCAGGAAGGATTGTAAGGGTGTTAAAATTGGCAATAAAGCCAATGGATTAGGTACAAGTGGATCAGGGACTGGTTCAACCAACCCTCTAAAAGGTCAGATAGTGTTTAATAAGTGTTTTTAGATTTATTATGTTACATATATATCTGAGGCATATTTTGTGCAGGATGATGATGTTGGGTGGTAGGTTGACTCTGGTACAACAATCCATGTGTGTAAAGATAGAAGCTGGTTCAAGACCTATGAGTCACTGAATGATGGTTCTATTCTTCATATGGGAAATGATTCAACAGCCCTGGTACATGGAAGAGGATGTGTGGATTTAAGATTTAGTTCTGGAAAGATTGTTTCTTTGTTTAATGTTTTACATGTTCCAAATATTAGAAAGAATTTGGTTTCTAGTAGTATTTTGAATAATTGTGGTTATAAACAAGTTATTCAATCTAATAAGTTTGTTTTGTCTAAACATGGTGTGTTTATTGGTTTTGGCTATTTGTGTAATCAAATGTCCAAGCTTAATATTGTTAATGATATTGCTAATTCAGCCTTTAGGTCAACCTCTAAACTAAATGATTCAAACCTATGGCATGCTAGACTTGGCCATGTACACTTTAAGACAATGTGAGATATGTCTAAGGATGGGTTAATCCCAGCCATTGATATGGACACTTAAAAGTGTAAAACTTTCATGATGACCAAAATAACTAAGAAACCATTTCAAACTGTAAAACGTGAAACTGAAGTTTTGGAGCTTATGCATAGTGACCTATGTGATTTTCATGCTACCCCCTCTTTGGGGAATAAGAAATACTTTGTGAAATTTGTTGATGATGGTTCTAGGTTTTGTTATGTTTATTTGTTACATACTAAGGATGAAGCATTAGATAAATTTAAAGTGTTTAAAATTGAAGTTAAATTGCAAAAAGAGTCCCTGATCAAGAGATTCATGACTAATAGGGGAGGTGAGTACATGGATACTCTGTATTATCAATCTGCTGGTATAATCCATAAAACGACTACTCCGTATACTCCACAAAAAATAGTATCTCTGAAAGGAAAAATAGGGTACTAAAAGAAATGGTTAATTCCATGTTGTCCTACTCAGGGTTGAGTCACGGATTCTGGGGTGAAGCTATGTTAACAACTTGATATTTATTAAATATGGTTCCTAATAAAAGGAACAAGGTAACCCTTTATGAACTTTTGACTAAAAGGAAACCCAACCTGAACTTTCTCAGGGTTTGGGGTTGTAGGGGTGTTGTAAGACTCCCTGATCCAAAGCAGAAAAATTTGGGTGAAAAAGGCATTGAATGCATCTTCATTGGATATGCTAAGCATTCCAAGGCTTTTAAGTTCTATGTTATTGAACCTAATGAAAGTGTTTCAATTAACTCAATAATTGAATCAAGGGATGAAATCTTTGATGAGAACAGATTGTCATCAGTCCCTAGACCAAGTCAGAAGATTCCAAATGGACCTGATGACATTGGTATTTCAGAGTTCCCTGATGAGGTTGTGGTACAACAACCTAAGCTCAGAAATAGCAAAAGGGCCAAGACTCCAAAGTCATTTGGACATGAGTTTCAATTATAATTAATTGAAGGAACAAGTGATTAGGTCTCTGACCAATACTCCTATTGCTTCATTGTTGAGGATGATCCCAAGACATTTGAGGAGGCAATGAAGTCCCAGGATTTTGCTTTCTAGAAAGAGGCAATTAATGATGAAATTGACTCCATCATGGGCAACAACACTTGGGTGTTGGTTGATCTACCACCTGGTTGCAAGCCTCTAGGTTTCAAATGGATTTTCAAAAGGAAAATGAAGGTAGATGGAACCATTGAAAAGTTTAAGGCTAGACTAGTCATTCGGGGCTTTAAACAAAAGTCAGGGATAGACTATTTTGATACTTATGCCCATGTGGCTCGTATCAGTACCATAAGATTGTTGATTGCTTTGGCATCAATTCACAATCTGATTATTCATCAGATGGATGTGAAGACAGCTTTCTTGAATGGTGAATTTGATGAGGAGGTCTACATGAACCAACCTCATGGCTTCATCATGACAGGGAATGAAAATAAGGTGTGTAAACTGATTAATTCTTTGTATGAAATGAAAAAAGTACCTAAGCAATGGCATCAAAAGTTTTATGAAGTAGTTTTGTCTAGTGGTTATGTTCTTAACCAATCTGAAAAATGTGTATATAGCAAATTTCATGAATCTGGTAAAGGAGTCATCATTTGTCTATATGTTGATGACATGCTGATCTTTGGCACTGACCAAAATCAGGTAGACCTGACAAAGGAACTTTTGTCATCAAGGTTCTCCATGAAGGACATGTGGAAGGCTTATGTTATCCTTGGTATAAGGATTAAACATGAAAGTAAAAAAAAATTATTTCTCTCAGTCTTATTATATTGAGAAGGTGTTAAAGAAATTAATTACTTTGAGTGTACTCCACTGAGTACTCGTATGGATACAAGTGAGAAGCTGATGCCTAATACCGGTAAGACTGTATCTTAACTTGAGTATTCTAGGGTGATTGGCTGCCTGATGTATGTCATGACTTGTAAAAGACCTGATATTGCTTTTGCAGTAGTTAAACTAAGCATGTACACTACTAATCCTAGTGCTCATCATTGGCAAGCAGTTCAGAGGGTACCGAATTATCTGAAGAGAACTATAGATTATAGTCTCTCATATACTATTTTTCCTTTTGTGTTATCAGGATACACTGATGCAAGCTGGATTAGTAACACTGAAGACAATTCGTCTACCAGTGGCTGTGTATTCCTACTTGGTGGAGGTGCAATTTCTTGGGCATCCAAGAAACAAACTTGCATCACGAGTTCAACAATAGAATATGAATTTGTGGCTTTAGCTACTGCTGGTAAAGAGGCTGAATGGTTGAAAAACTTGCATCTTGAGATTCCATTGTGGCCTAAACCTATAACACCTATTTCTATTCGTTTTGATAGTGCAGGTACATTCGTAAAGGCTTATAGCCAGATGTACAATATGAAGTCTGGACACTTAGGTGTCAGGCATAGCATGATTCGTGAGCTTATCATGAATGATGTGGTATCTATAGAGTTTGTTATAACAACCCGCATTTTTCCAATGGTCCTCACTAAATATAATCTATTTTTAAGTTTACATATTCACCTTTATGCGTAATTTCGAGTTAAATAGCACACAACGCGTATCGACACGAGTCTAGACCTAATTTACGTTTATTAATCTGGTATTGACGTTTTATGCAAAATCGTCATGTAAATAGTCATTTCTAATGAAAAAATGTTTTTAAAATCTATGGCGCAAGTTATAAATTCTCATGGAAATTTTTACTAGCCTAAACGAGCCCGAGAGTTAATATATTAAAAGAGTAGCAAAATTTCAAGTATGGTCCCTGTTTTAGTTTTACCTGCGCCCCCCTTAACTTTTAAAATTGTCAAAAATGGACCGAAACCTAATATAAGTCCTCTCCTTTTTTTCATTTAACCTAACCCTAAACCTAATAATAAAACACACACTCCCTTTCCTCTCTCTTATCATCGCCTCCGGCATACCACAAGCCGCTACCACTCACCACCTTACACCACCACTACCACAGTAAAAACTCCATCAATCCCACCTTTATATCACCCTGGTAAACATGTTCCCCACCTCCACAGCCGTCACCTCACTGTCGTTCAACCACCACTGCTCCGCCACCGTCATCACCATCATCAAGAAGATTAGAGTTACGTTTGGTTATTTTTTGTTCCGGTTTGGTCGCGTTTTCGTCGTCAATCCTCATATCATCACCGTCTTTCTTTCTCTTAATTCATGGGTATGTTTGACACTTGAAACTATTTCTTCTTCTTTTATTTAAAAACCATAAAGATATAATTTATGTGTAAGTTTTCGTGGATTAAAAACTACTATAAACATATGTTTTTTGTGTGGTTAAAAAAAATCAGTTTTGAGGGTGTTTGTTTTGCTCGTTGACTGAGTCAAATCTGTGAGTCAGCTCAATGAATCAACAAAATGAATGGGTGAGTTCACGCTGCTATTGTCCTTGTTTCGTCCGGTGGTACTTGTTGCATCAGATCTATTACTCTTGTGGTAGTTTTGTTCGAACCAAGTTAGGGTTAAACCGTGACTCGCTATGAGTCACGGTGGTGTCTCTGCTTCATCATTATCATCATCGTTTTTGGGGTCTTCATTATCAGATTCTGCTAAATCATAAGGAACGGGCTCTTCATCATCAATAAAATCATCGTCGTCGTCGACATGAATGACCGGAGATGGTGGTGGTGCATCAACTTCTGTCGATTGACCAGCTATATCCAAGTTTTCATAATTCAAATCATTCAAATTAGCAGACAGTGTGACATGAGATGAGTTGTCATCAAGTATAACATCTTGATTGTCCTCTATCACGACCACATCCCGACCCCATTTATGATTCGCATCTTGGACGACCCTCCAATGATTGATTGTTCTTTTGGCCGGGTCGTCAAGATAGAAGACCAGTTTTACTTGTGTCGTGAGAATGAATGGTTCAGTTTTAAATAAAGTAGTAGCTGTCATGATTCTTTGTTATTTTTTTTGTATGGTCACAACGTTTGACGCGGCGTCCTTCGACCCTAGTGTCAAACCATTTAACTCGGAATAGCACAACCTTGAATGAAGTATACAAAAACTCCATAATTTCTTCATTCTATCCATAATAGATTTCTCCATTTTTGCCAGGACAATAAATTCCACTGTTTTGAGTTGAACGACATATATCACGGCTATGCACAACAAATTTCACATTGTTGACTACGCAAGAGTTGACAGATTTTGGAGTTGATGATGGTCCACAAGCCAAAGCAATTAACTCGGTAGTGCAGCTTGGGTCTTTGTTCATGTAAAGTTTACGGATCTATGAAAAAGATAAGAATAAATAGAGATCAGTAATAGTTGTTATTTTTCATACAGCAATATATACGATAAGTTTACCTTCGGCTCAAACCAGCAAGGAAATTCTTCTTGCATGACAGCGTTTGGAAATTCCCTGGAAATCTTCATAGTATTAGAGTAAGTCGTCGAAAAGATAACTTATGAAAACAAACTTGAAAATAAAAATCAGTTCCTCTTGAACGGCGTTGTAATTGTCGATTTCACGACTGTTGTGAAGTACATACCAGACTACTTTCTTCATGTCATCTTCAAGTAGCCGAATAAATGTCTCTTTACCAATCTTTTTGCATACTGATCGAAAGACCTGAAATTGAAATGTTGGGGGAGGAACGTCCTCATTTTGGTCTGGACGATTAAATCTCGTCTCAACACCTCGAAAATAACGAGAACAAAAATTTAATGCTTCTTCCACAACATAACCCTCTCCTATGGAACCTTCCGGCTTAGCTTTATTTCTGACATAGTTTTTAAGCTTCTTCATGTATCTTTCAAAAGGATACATCCACCGGAAGTTAACGGCCCCGCCCTGGATAGCCTCTTCGGGTAAATGCATAACCAAGTGAATCATAATGTCAAAAAAAGCAGGAGGATATACTTGCTCAAGACTGCATAAAATATTGATCAACTGGTGTGTAGCTTTCTCCATGTCATCCTCCATCAAAGTTTGAGCGCAAATTTGCTTAAAGAATAAACAAAGCTCTATTATAGGTGGTGCGATTTTCGTGTCCAAGTATTGATGAACTCCATAAGGAAGTAACCGTTGCATCATTATATGATAGTCATGAGACTTCATGCCCGTTATATAGTTGTCATTATCGGTCACTTTTTGCTTGAAGTTAGAGCCGAACCCATCGAGGAGTATATCTCCTTTAATGAATTGACAAAGAAAATTTATGTGATCAGGTGTGAAGGAATACTTAGCTTGAGGCTTTGAGGACATCACGTGTCCTTTTTGGACGAGCCACAACTCCTGTCGAATGCCCATAACTTCCAAGTCTTGTCTTGCCTTACTGGTGTTTTTGGAGTTGTCATTCATTCCCAAGATACTCTCCAAACCCGCTTATTTTGTCTTTTAGCTAGAATTTGTGGGAGGGATGAAATTTTTGGTGGGATTAATAAAAATTATCAGCGAGGACAGGTCCTCCCAAATGTATATAATTTTTTATTTTTGGTTTTTAAATAATTTGAATAAAAATATTCACTAAGCTAAAAACTTTCATTAAACTAATTTTTTTTCGTTAAACTTGAAATCCACTAATATCTTTTCAATCGTCAGCGAACAATACTAAACGACAAAAAAACCACTTGACCAAGACCGATGAGCTAGCGTTGAATTTGTGTTGATGAACAGCTTAGTTATGCCTGATCCAAACCTGGTTAACTCATAATTGACTTGGTTAACTCAAAACCTGGTTAACTCGTAACCTAGTTAACTCATAAGCTGGTTAACTCGTATACTACATCATACTAACTAAATAACAATAAGTGAATCGACACTAAAACAGAATAATAGTATGCTATTTTCATATTCCTGAAAGATACATAAGAATTAATAAAACATACGTATTACTCCAACATTAAAGCATACGAATTACATTACAAATCGATAAAAGTTCAAACACTAAAGTACAACAAACTTCACAAACAATGATCATGGCTAAGTTAGTTAACTTACTCATAACAGGAAAATTATATATTGATATGGAATTTACATTATTTCAATATCAGCAATTTAACCGATTTCTGTTTAAGCCTATGAAGGAAAGATATGAAGACTCATTCGTTAAATGAATGAGTCGAGATAATATTTTTATACATAACATGTTAAACAAATGAGTCGATATGATATGGTTATACATTGCTGATATTGAAATAATGTAACTTCCATATCTCTGCACGGATTAGCAAATACAACTCAACAAATGAGTCGAGGTGATATGGTTATACATAACAAGTTAAACGAATGATTCAATATGATATGGTTATACATAACATGTTAAACGAATGAGTCGGGAATGTCCCACCAAAATATTGGTGCCAAAATTTCCCACCAAAATATTGGCCCCAAAACTTCCCACCAAAAGCTAGCAGATCTGCTATGTCCTCACAAATACATTATATACACTCTTATCCTCAAAACCTCACAACCTCACAACCTCTTATCTTCACACTAATTTTAAAACCTGAGATGCAACGATATAATCCTTTTATGTGTTCTTGTGGAACAGGAAATATAAAACTAAGAACATCATATAAAGAAGATACCTTTGGATGGCAATATTATGCATGTCTTCTTTCGAAAGTGAACAATCATACATTTCTTATTTATGCAAATATACAAACAATCATATAATTTCCTTATTATGTAACAGCCAAGAGAAAAAGATCATGGATGTGGATATTTTATATGGAAGAGTGAATTTGATGACCGGTTACGAGTATTCTCTTCTGCTTCAACATCTCAAGGTTATGGATCTGCACCAACAAAGTGCTTAAACTGTGATGCCAAAGATCTTAGGATAAACATGCTGGAATAAAAAATACAGGTGCTAGAGACAACAGTAAGGATGCTGGAGGCAAAACTTGAAATGGCAAGGAATCCCGACGACAACGACCACGCATGTCAGTCGGCTACAATACTCCGTGAGCTATTATGTGACATGGACAATCTTCATATGTAGTAGTATTGATGTTGTTGATGTTGTTGTTGTTGTTGTTGTTGTTGTTGTTGTTGTTGTTGTTATTTAATAAAATGTTGTTGTTGTGGTGAAAACTTAAGTATTTCACAAGGCTTCTTTAACAGTTGTCGTGCACCTTCATTAGCGACGGTGATCACCTATCTTTTGTTATCAAACATGACATACACCCGTCTCTTGGAGGGTCGAACCACACCCAAGATTTTTATACATCAAAGCACCTTTTGGATTTGTAAAGTTGACCATGTTCTGAGTTAATAAGATTATGGTGTCCAAATACCCCTTTAAACAACAGGGTATTTCAAATATACAATTTTCCAACACTAAATTACATATGCGTAAAGAATGGAAGTGAATGAACAATATCACAATTAACAAACACGAAGGCAAACATTTTATTTAAAACACGCAAGAGTTCTCAACCACATACATTTCATACAAACTCAAACGAAACAACTTGACAAGCAAATGAACCAGATCAAACGAAACAACTCGACAAGCAAACGAAACAACTCAAACGAAACAACTTGACAAGCAAACAAAACAACTCAAACGAAACAACTCGACAAGCAAATGAAACACACAACATAGACCATAACAAACATCGCCCGTTCATTTTTTTCTGCTACTTCCCACTTTGCTAGAACCTCTAGCTCCATCTTTTCCCTTTCTTACTCTCTTTTGCTTGATGAAATGTTCAAACATAGCTTCAATATTTGTTATCCTATTTCCCAGATCATCAAGCTTGGTTTCCAACATGCTTTCTCCTCCAACTTCATCATTAGCTTGAGCGTCCAACGTGTTTTCTCCTCCAACATAATCAGCTTGAGCGTCCAACATCTCTCTGTAGTATGGCTTTTTCCTCAACCATTACAGAATCCGGTCTCTCATCCACGGGCTAATGTTCTTATAAGAACCATATTCGTCATAAATTTTTTAGCCATATGTATTAAGAACTTCATTAAAGAGATACATCGACGATAAAACCATTGAACACTCCTCTTCCGGCATGTAACGAGCCATTCTTATGTGTGGTTTGTGGGAATTGACGATTGGGTTATTTGTGTTTTGCCGAATTGAGGATGATAGGTTAGGTTATATATAAGCAAAACTTTGGCGGGATAAAGTTGCAACTTGACGGGAAAGTTTAGAGGAAAATTTTAGAGCCCAAAATGTTAAATCTAAAAGTAAATGTTTGACTTTCTTTGACGTTTGTCTTTAGCGAGGACATGTCCTCGCTAATGACTTAAGCTTAAATTAAGTATCAAGTGATTATAATACTAATCAAAGGCAGGGTTGGTGATTAAGTAATTGGCGAGGACATGTCCCCTATTATTTTGACCGAAAAATTTCCCGCCTAGTGAAAATGCATTTAGACTGCGTGGCATGGTCAAAGAGTGAGGAAAGTCTTTGGCGAAGACATGTCCTCGCCAAAGAGAATGAATAGTAAACGCAAAATTGCATCTAGCCACGGTCAACTATTTTGGGTGCCTTTTTTGTTGTTTTGTATGGTAATTGGCGAGGACATGTTTGTCCTCGCTAAATTTCGTAGCCAGTTCTACAAGGGAGCTGCATAAGCTAATCTTATTACCACATCACTCACAAGAGCTCAAATAATGGACTAGCCATGAATAATTTTCTTGTGAAATATTTGATCAACAATGAGATGAACAAAACCATGTGTGTGTGCGTGTGTTTGTTAACTGCATGTCAATCAAACTCATAATACAAGGCTTTATCTGGTTATTCACATGTACAGCTTCAATCCCTCTAAATTTCCTGATCATCCTATCAGTACAATGATATTTCTCAATAACTTAACATGTTCTGATGTTAAAATGATATTTCTCAATATAGTTCTTCAATGAATATCTGATATAATGCGAACAAAATAAAGTCATATAAAATCTTGTGGAAGGTAAACTTTTATTTACTGATTTGGGACCAGATGCTTTTTCAAAAAATATGTGTTTTTGACACATTTTTATACAGCTCGAGATATATCAACTTCATGACACTTTCAAAGAGCCTACCTTATTTTGTCTCTTCCCAAAGAGACAAGAGACAACTTTGCATTCCCTTTTCGATCTGGTTTTATTCAAGATATATTATATTACGCGGGTTACTCGATCTTGACTTGTGTTGTTTTGGGTCATCCAACTTCTCATTCCTGTTTCACTAGTTACAAGTTTTATGTACACATAAGGTTTACATAAAAATCAAATTATTTTTAAAGTTTTAGTTTTAACAACTATGCACGTTTTTTTTTTTTTTTTTTTTTTTTTTTTACTGAAGGGTTCGTGTTCTAATAGTGTTCATGTTGTGTGAGAAGCTACTTAACCAAATGGTTATTGATTCAAGTCATGCTTAAGACACGCGAGATATATTTTTGGTGTAAAAAATATGAGATAGTTAAAACTGCCGTTTTAAAAAAAAATAAGTACGGGTTTTACTTAAAAAAATATTAGATATCAATATCAATTAATATTTTGTATGGATATATTTGGATGAAAGATATATTTTTGTTTAACTGGCATAGTGTTGAGGTTGATGTTATTATTTCAAATATTAAACTATTCATATTATGTTGTACACATTCAACGAGTTTAATAGCACGTAATGGTCGGTGATAAAGTTAAAATATAAAGTTTACAAAATATGATTTTCCAAATATCCTTATTAAAAAATTAAAAAGGAATAACATGAGCCGTTGTTATAAATACAATCCCGTATATTTTATTTTCATATCACAATAACCCTTGCTTACATTTTAATATTTATATTGCCGTTAACAATACATGTAGTTGTAGTTAAGTTTCATAGACTCGTGTACGCACGGGTTAAACTTATAAAAAGAAACAGCATGAGTCGTTATTGAACGTAGATAATAAAAAGATAATTTACCTGTGCGGATATATCCTTATTTAAACTCATAAACATGAATAATATGAATTGTTCGTATACGTATAAACTTGTGTATTTAATTATATATCACAATAACTAATGCTTTTATTTTGACATTTATAATCTCGTGCATATACATAAATTTAAGAATAAATACACGGTTGGTCCCTAAACTTTTCAATCCGCTTCGCGTTAGGACAAACCTGGGCATTATCATCACCGGAGGTCCAAAACATGGGCTTTATATGCCAAACTTGTCCCTTGACCAATAATGCCGTTGTCAACGTTATGTTGGTGAGGGCAAAACCGTCTTTCACTCAGAAGGCACAAATAGAAACCGCTGTACAGTTGTTTGTAGCTAGTATATGTTTGTGTAACACGGTTTGGTCGACATTTATCTTCCATCCCTAAACTATCATACAAAAGCAGTCTTACAAAACGATAATCGCTTTCAAGATGGTACATTCTTTGGTGTGGTAAGCAAGTTATTATTCGCACTTGTGGACTCTCGCCAACCAGTATGCCGATTCTTTGGTTGTCCTGTGAAGTAAGTGCGCCTTAATATTTATTGTGTTAGTTTATTTTCAAGCAAGAAAGTACATTGTAACAATCGTGGTTGTTTAATGACTTGTCATAATCATGAATAGGGTCTTCTTGTCGTGGATAAGATTGTATGATCCTAAAATCGTGCTCGCTCAAGAATGATCATACCAGCCTTTGAGGGGAGAAATGAGCTTGAGGCAACATTAGTAGTCAAGGTGATGTGTGGAAGTGGAAGATTTACAGTGCTAAGTTGGATGTTGTTCTTGATTTTTATGCATTTGGATAACTTTTTAGCTTTTATGTAATGAGGCGAGATGGTTAATGTTCAAGATCTTGAATTATAGTAACGTTGTTATGAAGTATTCGATTTGGTTTGTTTTGATTTTCAATGCCTTATGGTTATGCAGATGGTTAACAATTTGTTTAGGGTTGACTTTTAAATGTCAACATTCTTATGAGGTTCTGTTTAGCTTTGGTTACTTTTTGATGCAAATTATTCACACATCAAGCTTAGTCAATCTATAAAAATACACAATAATGACATGGTTCCATAGTTAATGCAAATGGATATAATTCCAAATGCATAAAGTTGCATACTTTTCAAAGCATGAGAACTACAGTTAGACGCACACACATATGTTTTTAGAGTACATAACTTGTCCATAGGAAATAAACTAGATGAAACATTGTCTAGATAATTAGCATAACGAATTGACCTATGGTGAGGCCATCATTCTTTCCAAAGGCACCGCCGCCTAGTCATTCTTCGTAGCAGTGGGTTGAAGCGTAAACCGCTTGAACATCACTTGACCGCAATGAGAATCGACCGGGATTGATCATGTTGGGATTGACACCGGCATGCTCATGCATCTTGGGATCGGCAAGTGCTTCATCTTGATGTTGCCGGATTGTGACAGGATGCATCATGTATGATGGGATCTTCGATTCTTTGGATCTTGATTTTCGATTGAACACCACTTCTCGAACAAAGACTAACTTGACTTTCAACAACACCGTATTCTTCGCCTTCTTTATCTCGCCGCTACTTTGTTACCTTTAGATGTGTCTTTTTTCGCAGACTTTATTAGGCACCTGTTTGACATTTCCCTTATTAGCAGTTCGACTTCTTTCAGCTCCACCATACCCTAGGCATGTTTTCCTGTTGTGTCCAGCAATGCCACAAATACTACACTTAACACTCTTCCAAGCCCTTGACTGTAAAACCCTAAAAATCTCAAACGCGTTAAATGACACTTTTGCCCTCAAACTTGATAATTATGTAAACTCGGAAAACACGTCAACATCGTTTAACAATTTATCTCATCAATAATATACACAAATAATGAAAGTATTTAACTTATGTTATTAAGTAAATGTACACAAATAAATAAACTCTAAGGTACCAAATAATGTTGCAATGTGTACACAATTCACCTAGACTAGATAGAGGACTACATTCAAAGTAAAATGATAAGCTTGAAAAGTCAATATTTTGGTCTTCCCCTTGATGGCCGGCCATATTGTTTGTCCCATTTACTCCAAATCAATTTTATTTATCCTCATTTACACATTTCCATTTCATTCAAAAACACACAAAGAAAACCCTAAGTCTCTCCTTCTCCTAAGTGGCGGCTACCCTTCAAAATTCTCCATTTTCATCCAAAAATCAAACAAAGAAAGATGTTCCTAGGAGGCTTGTGATCGTGTGTGATTGATTGGTGGATGTTGTGATCGTGTTTGGTTCGAATTGAAGCTAGGT
Source organism: Chrysanthemum lavandulifolium (assembly GCA_022545495.1). Classification (NCBI taxonomy): domain Eukaryota; kingdom Viridiplantae; phylum Streptophyta; class Magnoliopsida; order Asterales; family Asteraceae; genus Chrysanthemum; species Chrysanthemum lavandulifolium. The sequence goes on along the minus strand of CM040244.1, from coordinate 31,355,957 downwards.
CGTGGGTTTTGTTTTTGGTCGTGGGGTTGAATAAGCCAAGGGAGGCTTGGTTTTGATCGTGGTGGTTTATTTCTTGTTTCCTTGTCACGTACACGCTACTAGGGTAACGTATCATCATCTCATTTCTTTTCCTTTTTGTTTTCTTATTCAAGTCGTGGCTATGGAGTCCTTTCTAGGGCTTGCTATACGAAAATAGGTCACACGAAATAATGAATATGTTTGTCACATGAAATGATAAAATGGATTACATAAAATCATGATTCTAAACCTATATGATTCGAATGATATGTGGCATGTCAATCTTAATACAAAACTGATTTTGGGTCTCTCATTAAGTCGACACATATGGGATATATTAAAGGTTAAATGAGCTTATGAAACTATGTGAATACGTATGTGATAAATTGAATCGATAACGAATGATTTACGAGCTTTTTTTGGTTATCTTGTGGGGCGTATTAAATGATTTTGGGGGAGGGAGTCACGACCCAAAAATGGGTATCACCTAGGAGTTGTGTAATCTTATGATAATCAAGTCTACATGTGTTAAAACCTATACGTTAATCATAATCAAAAACTAGGGTTTTGTATTACATGATTTAATAAAGTTAAGGGGTTGTTTTATAAATTATGAAACTTGATAGATTAACTTGTTAATATATTAACTAAATGGATTAAATGAGTAAAATGAGTAAACTTGCTATATTTACACTTTTAACCCTATACTTTGCATTATTGACATTTTAAACCCTAAACTTTTGTAACTTGTCATAAATGATCCTTAAATCATAATAATACTCATTTTCATTATTTAACTTGAGATAAGTAACTAAACTTACTAAATATGGAAACCTGCTATTTATAGAAAGTTACTAAATATGGAAACCTGCTATTTCTGGAAAGATACTAAAAATAGAAACCTGCCTAAAATAGAAAGTTTCCTAAAATAGAAAGTACTTAAAATGGAAAGATTACTAAAAGTGGAAACCTGCTAAAAATGGAGAGCCGTCTTAAACGAGTGATCTGATTCTTATAGAACGTTATCTAATTCATATAGGTTCCGGGCGACGGGATTGATCTTCTTTCTTGATTTTACTTTCATTGTGATTTGCTCCGAATAAGGTACATATATTCTGACCTTACCTCTTAAGGTTTCTCATGATTCGTATTCCATCTTTCAATATTAGCTTGAACTGTTACGCTTTACTCTAAGCCTCCTTATTAGGGCTTCCCTATGACTTTGCTATGCTCCCTTTGATATGAATCTTTGATATGAACTTCGATATGAATCTTCGATATGAACTTTGATATGAACTTTGATATGAACTATGATATAAACTTTGATATGAACTTTGATATGAACCCTTATGTTATGATATGATATGATTATGATTTGACCCGTCAGTTTGATACCCGAGCCAAATATGTGTTCCTAGTCATGAAGGTAACATGACCGTGTCATTGATGCACCAATGGCATGACTCCAGTGTGTACGAGTGATGTTACACACCGTCCCCATTATGATATGATATGATTATGAGCTCACTATATGTATATGATTTGGCCACTATGATATATTCCGGGGGGCGTATGGATGTATCCTAGATATGATATGTTTAGTGGATTTAACATGATATGATATGATTTATATGGTGAATGATGTCGTGTGCAATACGCGTCTTCACATTCCGGGAGCTGATCACTCCACTGTTACTTGAGGTCTCCCCTCCATTATATATGGTATTCCGAGGTCACCCCTCCGAATACAACTGTTATGATATGATATGTGTATGATATGATATGGGCTCGTGGTAGATGACTGACCTTCCGTTTCCCTTTCTTTTGTTATCCTTTGTTATGCCTTATGATATTTTCCCATTGTACCTTATGATATGGTTATCCTCATTACTTATCCTTCGATTATTCGCTTTGTTATATATATCGCTCTTTGGGCTTTTAAGCTCACCGCTTTCTTTCCATGCGGCGGGTAATTGCTTGAAGTCGGGATCTTAGCTATGGGTTTGAGTGATGAGCGGTTATGCGGATTTATGGCTCTAGTCATCTTAGTTCCTGCTTGATTATGTTGGCATTATTTAGACTCGGATTATGCTTATTTATGTCTTGGAACTATTTCCTTTTATTCTCGATGAACTTATGTAACGTTTGAGCCGTGTTGGCTGGATTTCTTCCTTTGGTATTTATTTAAGACTTTCGCTGCTTTATTATGTTCATTATGTATGCTTTGATATGACACCATTTTATAATACTTCTACCCTTATCGGGTTGGGGTGTTACAATTATGGTATCAGAGCCCAGGTTTACGACTTGTAGTCAGGACCTGTGACATATGGACCCTAAGCGTTAATCCGTAGAGCTTAAGATTTGATTGGTGAGGTTTGGGTAGATTCTAGGTTCATTATCGTCATTTCCGTTCATGATCTTCATCTTATTTCCTAACCTTTGCTAGTCGTTTAATGAACTCTTCAGATGGTGAATACTCGAAGGAACAGCGACGATAACGAGGATGGTCATCCTAACTTTGAAGCTTTGATTGCACGCGCTCTGGCCACTGCTATGCCCGAGATCGTTGCTACCATCACTAATAACGTCCGAAATGGCGCTAGCTCCTCCGGCGTAAATGATGGTGGGGTGCCAACCCACCTACATGACAGATCAGGAAACGACCGTCAGGGTCGTGATGGCGGGGGTCAGCGTCAGGTTCGGGATCAATCTTATCGTGGTGGTCAGCAGGACCGTTCTTCTGGTTCTTCATATCATAAGAGGCCGGCCGAGATTTTGCCTCCTCCTCCACTCTGCAACACTTGTGGAAAGCCTCACCCGGGCGTTTGCTTCAAGGCCACAGGTGGTTGCTATGCATGTGGGTCTACTGCTCATAGGGTTAAGGACTGCCCTCAAGGAAAGCTGATTGCACCAGGAAACACGGCCAAACCAGCTCCGACCAAGGGCCGTGTGTATTCTGTTACCCGGGACCAAGCGGCGAACTCTTCAGGTTCCATTACCGGCATTCTTTATATTGGTGATATTTCTGCCTTTACTTTATTTAATACCGGTGCGACGCATTCTATGATATCTACTTCGTTAGTGAAGAAATTAAATATGACACCCACACCTTTGTTAGACCGAATCTCTATTTCTACCCCTATGAAAACCCAGGTGCTTATTGATCGTGAATACTTGGATTGTCCCTCACGCTTCGATGATGGTATTCGTTCGCTAATCTTCTTCCTTTGGATATGTTTGATTTCGATATTATTCGGGTATGGATTGGTTGGCCTTGCATAGGGCTACTATTGATCGTTATGCTCGAAATGTTATCTTTGGTAATATTCACCAACCCGATTTCGTTTATCATGGTGCTCAACCGCTCAAGTCACTTAAGATCATCTCGGCTATGAAAGCCCAAGACTCTCATTTCTCATGGTTGCCTTGGTTTTCGGCATCCATTAAGGATACTTCTCTTGAAGTTCCTACCATCGAAAGTCTTTCTGTTGTGCGTGAATTTTCGATGTTTTCCCGATGAACTTCCGGTATTCCTCCGCCAGAGAAGTTGAATTTGGCATCGATTTGATTCACGGTGCCGAACCTATATCTAAAGCTCCTCACCGTATGGCACCGATCGAATTGAAGGAATCAAGGAACAGCTTGCAAGAACTATTGGAGAACGGCTTTATTAGGCCTAGTGTTTCACCTTGGGGCGCACCGGTGTTATTTGTTAAGAAGAAGGATGGGAGTATGAGGTTGTGTATTGATTACCATGAATGAACCGTATCACTATCCGTAATGCTTATCCTATTCCGCGCATCGACGACTTGTTTGATCAGTTGCAAGGTGCAAAATTTTTCTCTAAGATTGATCTGAGGTCTGGTTATCATCAATTACTTGTGAAGGAGCAAGATGTTCCTAAGACCGCGTTTCGTACTCGTTATGGTCATTATGAGTTCCTGGTTATGCCTTTTGGGTTGACTAATGCGCCTGCAGTTTTCATGGATCTTATGAATCGTGTTTTCCACGAGTACCTCGATAAATTTGTAATCGTCTTCATCGATGACATCCTCGTGTATTCTAAGAGTGAGGTGAGCACGAGCAAAGACCTTCAGATTGTATGGAGACTCTTCGATGCCAGGTTGTATGCAAAATTTTCTGCGATTCTGGTGAGCCAAGTTGCTTTCCTTGGTCACGTTGTGTCTGCGATGGTATCAAGATGGACACATCTAAGGTTGAATCACAAATGGCCGAGACCTACCACTGTGATGTAGATTAGAAGTTTTCGGGGCTTCTTGGTTATTACCGTCGTTTTGTTGAGGGTTTCTCTCGATTGGCGCTACCTTTTGACGCAATTGATGAGGAAAGGAGAAAAGTTTGAATGGACGGATGAGCGTGAGCGAGTTTTGAGGAGTTGAAACGGAGATTGGTTATGCGCTACTATTTTGACACTTCCATCGGGTTCCGGAGGTTTTCAGATTTACAGCGGCGCATCAAAGAAAGGTTTGGGTTGTGTATTGATGCAGCATGGTAACATGATTGCCTATGCTTCGAGGCAATTGAAATCATACGAAGAAAATTATCCCACGCATGATTTGGAGTTGGCTGCGGTGGTTTTTGCCTTAAAGATTTGGAGGCATTACTTGTATGGTGAATCGTGTGATATCTTTACTGACCACAAAAGTTTAAAGTATATATTCACACAAAAGGAGCTCAATATGAGGCAACGGAGGTGGTTAGAGCTTTTAAGGATTATGACACGAACATCCAGATCATCCGGGTAAGGCTAATGTAGTTCTTGATCTACCGAAATGAAAGTCGGGTATGATTGTTAGTTTGAGATTGAACCTGGGGTTCTTCACGATCTTGAGCTTATGGATGTGGAATTTTGTTTTCGGGGTTATGATGGTTATTGGTCTAGCTTGAAGGTAGAGTCCAACCTTATGTTACAGATTAAGGAAGCTCAGAAGGATGATGGTGAGCTTTGGTCTGTGGTTCAGAATATCGAGGCGGGTAAGCAGACTGAGTTCAGTGTTGATGGTTTCGACGTCGTATGGTATGAGGGTCGACTTTGTGTTCCTAATGATCCTGCTTTGCGTGAAGCTGTTTTGTCTGAGGCTCATAGTTCCCCTTTCACTATCCATCCTGGTTCTACCAAGATGTATCGGAATCTTAAGCAAGATTTCGGTGGAATGGTATGAAACAAGATGTGGCTTCGTTTGTGGCTATGTGTATGACACGTCAACAGTTAAGATTGAGCATCGAGGGCTAGTGGTTTATTGCACCGTTAGATATTCCTACATGGAAGTGGGAAGAAATCTCCATGGATTTTGTCACGGGTTTGCCTCCTACTCGAAAAAGACATGATGCGATTTGGGTGGTTGTTGATCGACTAACCAAATCCGCTCATTTCTTACCTATCCGGAAAGATTATCGTGTTAGTAGATTGGCGGAGATTTTTCAGCAAGAGATTGTTAGATTGCATGGTACTCCTACTGCTATTATTTCTGATAGAGATCCGCGCTTCACGTCACGGTTTGGAAGAGTCTGCAGAAGCTTGGGGTGCAGCGTCTTAAGTTCAAGATTTTCACCTCAAACCGATGGTCGACGAGAGGACCATTCAGACTCTTGAGGACATGTTGAGGGCTTGTGCATTGGAATGGACTGGGAACTGGGATGAGTATCTGTGCTTGGTGGAGTTTGCCTACAACAATAGTTGGCACGCTAGCATCAAGGGAGCACCGTATGAGTTGTTATATGGGAGGAAATGTAGAGCACCTATTTGCTGGGATGAGGTAGGTGAACGTTTGATTGAAGGTCCAGAACTCATCGAGATTACTAATGAGAAGGTGGCGATTGCTAGGGAAAGATTGAAGGAGGCTCGCTCACGGCAAAGAGTTATCTTGATAAGCATAGGCGCGACTTGGAGTTTCGTGTTAGTGATCGTGTTTTTCGAAAGTTTCACCGTTCCGTGGTGTTAAGCGTTTTGGAATCAAGGGCAAGCTCGGTCCTCGATTCATCGGACCTTCGAGATTCGGATCGTGTTGGGGAGGTTTCACCGCTAGCTCTACCTCCTCGGTTATCTCATGTTCATGATGTGTTCCATGTATCTCTGCTGCGGGGATACAACTATCATCCGTTACACATGGTTTCCTATCCTTTGGATCAGATTCAGCCAAATATGTCCTTACCGGAAGAACCCGAAGCTATTTTAGATCGACGAGATCGAGTCATGAGAAACAAAGTAATTCCATTTGTTAAGATTCTTTGGAAGAATCACCCAGAGCGTGAAGCTACCTGGGAGACCGAGGAATCTATGCGAGCTAGTTATCCATATTTCTTTTCATCATCTGGTATGTCTTCATTTATTGCTTCGTTTTTCTTTTTAGAGGGGAAGAGTTGTAAAACCCTAAAAATCTCAAATGCGTTAAATGACACTTTTGCCCTCAAACTTGATAATTATGTAAACTCGGAAAACACGTCAACATCGTTTAACAATTTATCTCATCAATAATATACACAAATAATGAAAGTATTTAACTTATGTTATTAAGTAAATGTACACAAATAAATAAACTCTAAGGTACCAAATAATGTTGCAATGTGTACACAATTCACCTAGACTAGATAGAGGACTACATTCAAAGTAAAATGATAAGCTTGGAAAGTCAATATTTTTGGTCTTCCCCCCCCCCTTGATGGCCGGCCATATTGCTCTCCCATTTACTCTCCAAATCAATTTTATTTATCCTCATTTACACATTTCAATTTCATTCAAAAACACACAAAGAAAACCCTAAGTCTCTCCTTCTCCTAAGTGGCGGCTACCCTTCAAAATTCTCCATTTTCATCCGAAAATAAAACAAAGAAAGGTGTTCCTAGGAGGCTTGTGATCGTTTGTGATTGATTGGTGGACGTTGTAATCGTGTTTGGTTCGAATTGAAGCTAGGTCGTGGGTTTTGTTTTTGGTCGTGGGGTTGAATAAGCCAAGGGAGGCTTGGTTTTGATCGTGGTGGTTTATTTCTTGTTTCCTTGTCACGTACACGCTACTAGGGTAACGTATCATCATCTCTCATCTTTTCCTTTTTGTTTTCTTATTCAAGTCGTGGCTATGGAGTCCTTTCTAGGGCTTGCTATACGAAAATAGGTCACACGAAATAATGAATATGTTTGTCACATGAAATGATAAAATGGATTACATAAAATCATGATTCTAAACCTATATGATTCGAATGATATGTGGCATGTCAATCTTAATACAAACCTGATTTTGGGTCTCTCACTAAGTCGACACATATGGGATATATTAAAGGGTTAAATGAGGTTATGAAACTATGTGAATACGTATGTGATAAATTGAATCGATAACGAATGATTTACGAGCTTGTTTTGGTTATCTTGTGGGGCGTATTAAATGATTTTGGGGGAGGGAGTCACGACCCAAAAATGGGTATCACCTAGGAGTTGTGTAATCTTATGATAATCAAGTCTACATGTGTTAAAACCTATACGTTAATCATAATCAAAACTAGGTTTTGTATTACATGATTTAATAAAGTTAAGGGGTTGTTTTATAAATTATGAAACTTGATGGATTAACTTGTTAATATATTAACTAAATGGATTAAATGAGTAAAATGAGTAAACTTGCTATATTTACACTTTTAACCCTATACTTTGCATTATTGACATTTTAAACCCTAAACTTTTGTAACTTGTCATAAATGATCCTTAAATCATAATAATACTCATTTTCATTATTTAACTTGAGATAAGTAACTAAACTTACTAAATATGGAAACCTGCTATTTATAGAAAGTTACTAAATATGGAAACCTGCTATTTCTGGAAAGATACTAAAAATAGAAATCTGCCTAAAATAGAAAGTTACCTAAAATAGCAGGTACTTAAAATGGAAAGATTACTTAAAGTGGAAACCTGCTAAAAATGGAGAGTCGTCTTAAACGAGTGATCTGATTCTTATAGAACGTTATCTAATTCATATAGGTTCCGGGCGACGGGATTGATCTTCTTTCTTGATTTTACTTTCATTGTGATTTGCTCCGAATAAGGTACAGATATTCTGACCTTACCTCTTAAGGTTTCTCATGATTCGTATTCCATCTTTCAATATTAGCTTGAACTGTTATGCTTTACTCTAAGCCTCCTTATTAGGGCTTCCCTATGACTTTGCTATGCTCCCTTTGATATGAATCTTTGATATGAACTTCGATATGAATCTTCGATATGAACTTTGATATGAACTTTGATATGAACTCTGATATGAACTTTGATATGAACCCTTATGTTATGATATGATATGATTATGATTTGACCCGTCAGTTTGATACCCGAGCCAAATATGTGTTCCTAGTCATGAAGGTAACATGACCGTGTCATTGATGCACCAATGGCATGACTCGGTGTGTACGGTGATGTTACACATCGTCGTCCCATTATGATATGATATGATTATGAGCTCACTATATGTATATGATTTGGCCACTATGATATGTTCCGGGGCGATGGATGCATCCTAGATATGATATGTTTAGTGGATTTAATATGATATGATATGATTTATATGGTGAATGATGTCGTGCAATCGGCGTCTTCACATTCCGGAGCCGATCACCCAATCGTTACTTGAGGTCTCCCTCCATTATATATGGTATTCCGAGGTCACCCTCCGAATACAACTGTTATGATATGATATGTGTATGATATGATATGGGCTCGTGGTAGATGACTGACCTTCCGTTTCCCTTTCTTTTGTTATCCTTTGTTATGCCTTATGATATTTTCCCATTGCACCATATGATATGGTTATCCTCATTACTTATCCTTCGATTATTCGTTTTGTTATATATATCTGTTCACTGGGCTTTTTAAGCTCAGCCGCGTTTTCTTTCCATGCGGCAGGTAATTAAGCTAGAAGCTGGGATCTTAGCTATGGGTTTGAGTGATGAGCGGTTATGCGGATTTATGGCTCTAGTCATCTTAGTTCCTGCTTGATTATGTTGGCATTATTTAGACTCAGATTATGCTTATTTATGTCTTGGAACTATTTCCTTTTATTCTCGATGAACTTATGTAACGTTTGTACCGTGTTGGTGGATTTCTTCCTTTGGTATTTATTTAAGACTTCCACCGCTTTATTATGTTCATTATGTATGCTTTGATATGACACCATTTTATAATACTTCTACCCTTATCGGGTTGGGGTGTTACAATTATGGTATCGAGCCTGTGTTTACGACTTGTAGTCGGGACACGTGACATATGGACCCTAGCGTTAATCAAGTAGAGCTTAAGATTTGATTGGTGAGGTTTGAGTAGATTCTAGGTTCATTATCATCATTTCGCTCATGATCTTCATCTTATTTCCTAACCTTTGCTAGTCGTTTAATGAACTCTTCAGATGGTGAATACTCGAAGGAACAGCGACGATAACGGGGATGGTCATCCTAACTTCCAAGCTTTGATTGCACGCGCCGCCACCGCTATGCCCGAGATCGTTGCTACCATCACTAATAACGTCCGAAATGGCGCTAGCTCCTCCACGTAAATGATGGTCGCGGTGCCAACCCACCCACATGACAGATCGTGAAACGACCGTCGTGGTCGTGATGGCGGTCGTCGCCGGTTCGGGATCAATCTTATCGTGGTGGTCGGCGGGACCGTTCTTCGGTTCTTCATATCATAAGAGGCGGCCGAGATTTTGCCTCCTCCACTCGCAACACTTGTGGAAAGCCTCACCCGGCGTTTGCTTCAAGGCCGGTGGTTGCTATGCATGTGGGTCTCGCTCATAGGGTTAAGGCGCCTCAAGGAAAGCCGATTGCACCGAAACACGGCTAAACCGGCTCCGACCAAGGCCGTGTGTATTCTCGTTACCCGGACCAAGCGGCGAACTCTTGGTACCATTACCGGCATTCTTTATATTGGTGATATTTCGCTTTACTTTATTTGATACCGGTGCGACGATTCTATGATATCTACTTCGTTAGTGAAGAAATTAAATATGACACCCAAACCTTTGTTAGACCGAATCTCTATTTCTACCCCTATGAAAACCCGGTGCTTATTGATCGTGAATACTTGGATTGTCCCCTACGCTTCGATGATGGTATTCGCTCGCTAATCTTCTTCCTTTGGATATGTTTGATTTCGATATTATTCGGTATGGATTGGTTGGCCTTGCATAGGGCTACTATTGACCGTTATGCTCGAAATGTTATCTTTGGTAATATTCACCAACTCGATTTCGTTTATCATGGTGCTCAACCGCTCAAGTCGCCTAAGATCATCTCGACTATGAAAGCCGCGCTCTCATTTCTCATGGTTTCCTTGGTTTTCGGCATCCATTAAGGATACTTCTCTTGAAGTTCCTACCATCGAAAGTCTTTCGTTGTACATGAAAATGTGACCTTGACCAATGGATCGGTGGTATCTAACTTAACCAATCATGGGTGGTTGATTAAGTTTCTTGAAATCACCATAGCTTTCTAAAACTGTACTGTGATTGAGGTCATTGCACATTTCCACATATGCTCTTTGTAGGCCCTACCTTCCATTGCGTTTCATTTTCTCATGAATGCTTCTAATACGTAACTGTGTTCGCATTTGGAAAAACTTCTCCTAAAGCTCTACTTATATCCCGCACAAAATCGATATGTTTCTCGTCTGTTTCAAAACAGAGAGACTTAAATTCATGAGCAGTTAAGGAGTACCTTTTCAATGTTAGTAATAAAAGTGATGCTTGAGATTGGCTCAATTGCTATATCATCGGATAAACAATGAAAAACCAAGTCCATGATCCTATGCTTCGGATTCAACAAAAGCATAAGCTAAAGGGTATAAACCATTGTTGCTATCAATTCCCACGGTGTCATCAGTTGACCATTCAAAGGACCACGAATTGGAAAAGCACTCATCAACAACGATCTCCCACACGCTTTAAATCCTTCCTTCAATGCACCTAAACAAACATACACTCTCTTAAATTCTCGGTTGGAAGAGCCTCATCCGGAGGTCGCTCCACATTCATCACCACCTTGTTGTATTAGGGTTTGTCTTCGCAACTCTTGAACATAATCTCTCAACATGGTAAATTGTAGCTTGAATTGACCCCCGATGGTTGTTATTGCTAGATTTTTGGCCCTTAAAACCTTCGCAGGACACTTGAAGCTCATATTGGTTGGTAAGTTGATTATGCACGATCGAGGAAGTTGTGGATTGGTTTCAACTTGTGTTGTAATTTTCGTGAGATATAACGAAGGTCAAAATCTCGACTTCCTTGATTGCAAACAAGTGTGTTGCTCATTATATGTTCTAACCGACCGGATACACAGTATCACCATTCCCGCCGACAAACAATAGCCATGGGCGAGTATTTCGAAGGGTCCTTTTGCCGTAAAGCAATGCATTTATACCCCTACATTTAATGGACTTCTAGATGGGCCTATATCCGGTCCGGGACCTTCACTGGGCCCGAAAGTGGAACACAACCCTACACACGACCCTTATTCTTGTTTTGTCATTCTTCGAAAAACAACTCCTCCTAGTTTCTATTGAATGCTCTCTTACTAGGTTTTTGACTTCCCTGCAGTAGCAAACCCCGACCGAATAGAAGAATGTGGTATAGACCCATTTGCAAAGTCTAACTATTGGAAAGAAACATAGTCACCGCAAAGACATCATCAACCATCACGGGTAAATCATTTTCCAACCGCATGTCATCACTTATATTCTTGGTTGTTCTGCTTCACCTAACTCAACCATAGCAAGTTGTGCATGTGTTCTCTTCATTTGCTTGAATTGAATCATCAACTGCATTGCCTAAGTCACTAGTGTCACTCACTTGTAACAGAGTAACATCAACAATGTGATCCGCTTCCATGTTATCCTTTGTCAATTGAAACGAGTTACATCCACATCGTGCTCCTCAAACCCGTTATTGACATCAACTAGTGCTCTTCCGCTTTGTCTAAGTGCTTCTCCGAGTCAATTGAAATAGATTAACCTCAAAATTATCGGCCTCCTCAAACATGTTATTGACATCAACTAGTGCTCTTCCAACTTTGTCTAAGTGCTTCCCCGAGTCACTCCGAGCAGTTAGCCTCAATATTATCGGGCTCCTTAATAGCATTGTCCTCATCAATAAGTACTAAAGCACGCCATCGTTATGAACAGGTTGGCTAGCAAATGAGCGATCTAAGGTGGAAAATACAGCTCAATGTTTGGCAAATTGCTAGATTCACCAATATCATTGACGTCCATAGGCACTGTGTAAGTTGGATAAAAGGATCTAGGCGGGTTCATTATCTAGATCATCTAACACCAATCGTCTATAACAAGATTGAATAGCCGCAGAGCAACTTTTCTCCTATCTTCATCTATCTCCCAAAACACAGTCTTAATTGATTGTGGGAACATTTCAAAATTTCTAATCTTGTCTTCCTATTTCCACAAAGACATCTATCGACTGTGCTCTATGACAACATCTTTCAACAACTCAACATTAGCGCTTCACGAAAGAAACCAAACCGTCGTCCAAAGTACAACCAGGCTTAAGAAAGTAGAAATAATTGGGTTGTCCAGTCTCATAACCGATTTGGGTCATGAGAGCATCCATTTCATCAATGGATACCTCTTTTATTTCCACAAGATCAATAAGGCATTTCTTGCCTCCTTGATATATCCTACGTGGAAAGTATTTGAATGTACCTTCATAATGGAACATCATGCTAAAGGATCCTGGTTCACCCGCTATATAAAAAATGTACAAAAACAATGTTAAGCTAAAGTTACCTAAAAGGGGTATAACTTAAACAGTCGTACTAACATATGATTGTAATAGGCTCTAACCAAAAAAGACTTACAATATCTCCTGATTGCAGCTTTTTCCTCAATTTCATGATCATCATAGAAAGGATATTCTCTTACTCGCCATAGAGTAAATCCAAGGTGGTTGTTTGTTATTTTCTTACTTATATTATTTGATTTGAGGATTGACATTGCATTAGGGTTTTCTGGGTAGGCTTCCAAAACAAGTTTGGAGATGAGCAATGAGTACATAGCTTTGTTATATTCTACATAATGGCGGGAAATTGGACAAGACATCTGCTATAGTGCATCAAGTAAAATGACTTTTCTACCCTCAACAGTAACATGATAACGGGGTTTTCTGGAGTATAACAGGACGTTGACAACGGCGTTATTGGTCAAGGGACGAGTTTGGCATATAAAGCCCATGTTTTGGACCCCGGCGATGATAACGCCCAGGTTTGTCCCAACGCGAAGCGGATTGATAAGTTTAGGGACCAACCGTGTATTTTAGTCTAAATTTAAACTATACTGATAATAATATTTATAAGTATAAGAGAATATTTGTTTATTTTTTAAAATTATTAAAACATATGGAACCGATAAGTTTAAACTTATCTCCATATAATTTCTTTAAAACTCAACTACTAATAGTTTTGTTAAGGCAAATTGTGCGAAAAAGCATCGAACTTGTCACCTTTTCCTTTTCGGGCATCGAACTTTTTTTCCTATTGTAAGATGAACTTGCCTAATTTTCCTATTGTGACACAAAATCACACTTAAAGTGTAATTAACCTTCTTAAACCCGTTTTAAGTGTGATTTTGTGTCACAAAAGGAAAATTAGGCAAATTTAGTGCTACTATAGGAAAATTAAACAAGTTTAGTGCTACCGTTTTAAGTGTGATTTCGACCGTTAATTTTTTATTGCACGCTAGTCCTTTTAAATCATTTTTAACGACCGTTATTATATTATTGCACCGATTAGTCCTTTTCGCCGCTTTTACACGCTTTCGTCCGTTTGTTCGTTTTACGGTTTTGTCCGTTTTACATGGTTTCGTCCGTTTTACACGTTTCGTTCGTTTCGACGCTTTCGTCCGTTTTGCGTTTTCGTTCATTTTGCGTTTTACACGATTTTTTAGTTTTGCGGTTTCGTCCGTTTTACCGCCGTCCGTTGTTACCGTTTTCGTCCGTTTTACGCCGTCCGTTGTTACGTTGCAGTCCGTTTTTGCGTTTCGTCAGACGTTTTGCGTTTTCGTCGGTTTTGCGTTTTGTCGCTTTTGCATGTTTTCGTCCGTTTTGCACATTTTGTCCATTTTATACATTTTCGTCCGTTTTTGCGGTTCCGCGTTTTGCACATGTAAAACGAACGAAAACGTGTAGCGAGACGAAACCGTAAAACGGACAAAGCGCGTAAAAAGGACAAACGTCAAAACCGATTTAAAACGTGCAAAACAGACGGCGAACGCAAAACGGACGAAAACGCAAAAGCGGACGAAACGCAAAACGGACGAAATCAGGTAAAACGGGATTTAAACCGTAAAAAGTATTTAAATCAGGTAAAACGGACGAAACGCGCAAAACGGACGAAACCGTGCAAAACTAAAAAATCACGTAAACGCAAAACAAATGAAAACGTAAAACGGACGAAACCGTGCAAAAGCGGACGAAAACGTAAAACGGACGAAACCGTAAAACGGACAAAACCGTAAAAGCGAATAAAGCGGACGAAAACGTAAAAAGCGGGCGAAAAGGACTAATGGTGCAATAATATAATAACGGTCGTTAAAAGCAGACGAAAAGGACTAGCGGTGCAATAAAAAATTAACGGTCGAAATCACACTTTAAGCGGGTAGCACTAAACTTGCATAATTTTTCTATAGTAGCACTAAACTTGCCTAATTTTCCTTTTGTGACACAAAATCACACTTAAAACGGGTTTAAGAAGGTTAATTACACTTTAAGTGTGATTGTGTGTCACAAAAGGAAAATTAGGCAAGTCAATCACAATAGAAAATTAGGCAAGTTCGATCACAATAGGAAAAAAAAAGTTCGATGCCCGAAAAGGAAAAGGTGGCAAGTTCGATGCCTTTTCGGATAATTTGCCCTTTGTTAATTACTCTTTTTAATTTTTCTTTTATAAAATCGACACATAGAAATGCTCGATAATAAAAATAAGATTCTCAGTTGGTCATTAAAATGAACAATTGCCAAATTTATTATTATTTTATTTTATTTTATTATTTTTGTTTTACATTATCTATACTACTTATATAAAGCGTTTAAGTTGTGGCCCATGAAAAATTAAGATAATGAGCTCGAGTAATATATGTCACTTTTCTAACTAAAAATAACAAAAGAGATGAGCTCTAACAACCAAGATAAAGAGTCCGATAATGGGGTGACACGTACGACACTTAACTAATTAATTACCTTTATTTTTAAATTTAAATATCTTTTAATTCGTTTAATTTTTTATGATCTAATTTCACCATATTTTTAAAATTTTGTGCTCTTTAATTTAACATCCAATTTGATATATTTTATGAGTTTTAGTTTTACATTTTTAGTAGGTTTATTTTATTTTAATTCAAATTTTTATAACTTTAACCTTTATTTCAATCAATACAAAACTTTATTTATCAAAATCATTTACTTTTGGGAAAGTGTTTGACGGGAAAGAGATTGTGAAGGTCTTTTTATATGCGGAATAATGATGTCACGAGAAAGATACGAAAAACCCAAACAAACACATACAACTAACACATATACATTTGGAGTGTTGTGAAATGAATTCACTAAGCGGGTAGGGAATTGCGAGGAGAGTTGGGTTAGCAATTCATTTCCTATATTTATTATATAACTATATTTATCGTCATTGTCTTGTGGTATCCAACTACTTATATAAAAGATGTATCCAAAATTTGATTTTCAACAAGTTCGGTCCCTATACTTTGCTACTCGTATTTATCACCTAAAAAGCTGGTTTGGTCATCGAGTGTGACATCTACATATTGTTGGATTGCTATATGTTTTAATGGCAATTAAATTATCTCGAATAGATACACACAACAAATAGATTTCATATGTTCTATGTAAGATTAAAACCCATAACTACTCGGTTGAAAAGTTTCTAACACAGAAATGAGATACCATTCGAGCATAAGCTCTTTGGTCTTTTTTAATGACTATTAATACGATTATATCATTACTAAAATCAAATATCAAACATGGTCGAGTGAGTTTTGTGTTGTTGCTTGGTTCGTGATTTTATTTGATACTAGAAGTCAGTTTGTTAGGCTTTGATATCTTGTTTTTTTACGATAAACGACTAGGCATCCGTACTAAGCATAACAATTAACAAGTTGCTAAATAATTACAGATATGGTTGCAATATAATATTTACAAATTATTTTTTTTACACACTAAGCATAACAAGTTGCTAAATAATAAAATAATTATGGTTGAATTATATTATTTTTGTTGTTTTTCTTTGTAGGCAAGGTGTATTAAAGTATTAAACAACACTTTTGAGGAAGCTTGTGAAAGGTTATGTATATATTTTAATATGCGATATCCGGATTCGAACTCGAGATTTCGGGATTGCACACATTACGTATGAGAATCAATGTTAATAATAATTAATATATTAAATGTAATATTTAATTATTGATTACAAATTAATACTTGACGATAGTTAATATTTAACTAGTTTTGATTATCGGTCGTTAAATGTCAACGAGATATGAAGAAAAGTTAACAAGCCAAGAGAAGGTTTTTGGAATCCTCTTTTGGGCTTGTTTTTTTCCGAAACTATGGAATCCCACATCGGAAACCATAGTAATCTTGACATCTACCATAAGGCTATAAATACATCCCCATGTATTCATCCTTTGGTACACTAGATTTCAATAGAATGCCAAACTTCTTCTTTCTTCCCTCTTGTTCTTAGGTCGACGAAGCAAAACCCGTTGTAAGGATTTGCGGTGACCTTGAGCATAACAAATGTGTTTGGTTAATCTATTGTGATCAAGAACCTAGCTTTTCTCATTGATTCGCTACTAATATGTGTGTACAAGAACGAAGGGCCAATGCACTTGTGTTGGTAACTTGGGTGTTCGATTTTAGTGTAGTCGAATGTATTAAACCCTAATTTATTAGGGTTTAAGGTTTCTTGGTACTTGATCTTAATTTGGGGCTTTCATAAACCCTAATTGCATTGATTCGCAAAAGGTACGATATACTTTTAATTCGGTTAATTAATTTACAAGTATTATTCCTATTACTCCGCTGCATGCTTTGATGATGTTTATGTGTTTTCTATAATTGTTATGATTAGTAAACCCAACAAAGGCATCACGAGCCGTGTTAATATGTTGTAATTAATCATCAAACACATAAAATTGAATCTTTGTGATTATTACATGCTTTTATTGGTTTCTATGGTTTTGAAAATTGAAACCCTAATTTTTTTAATATGGGTCGATTACCTTTTATTGATTTAATTAGGTTTTATTTTTTGTAAAACTTGTAGAAACCCTAGGATTGCATGTATATTTTTATGTGGTTATTATGAATAATTGTTATGTGCCATGATTATATGCGTTTCTTGGGATTATAATTGTTATGAGGAATCCATGGTGGAACATGCATGTTTTGCCATGGATTATTGTTTTGATTAATTGTTAAGTGATATACACATGTTTATTAGTTTGATAAATATTAATTGGGGAAGACCTCAATATATCTAATAAAAATTCGTTATGTGCTATTTGGTATACTATTGACTTTGGCTTACGCAATCGACTTGTCGATGAATGTGGCTCATCTACCTTGTAGGTGAAAGCCCTAGTTGATGTATGCATTATTTAACGCCTAGAATTGTTTATTAGGTTTTATCGAACAAATTATGCATGTGGCAAATTGTTTTTACATATGTTAATTGTTAAGTTATATGTATATTATTTGAGTTCGTTTTAAATTTTATTAAAGTGCCTTTTGTTTATATTGTATGACACGTTAGTAAGCAAAAGGGTTTTTTTTTTTTTTTTTTTTTTTTTTTTTTTTGAGAATAGGAAATTAAATAGACTAAATAATGGCGAAATTTGATTTGTTTTCTAAGTATTAAATCTTGAACTTTTAATCGATTGATGCGATTGTACTAAATGGTTAGAACGGCTCACCCAATAGAACAAACTAGAAAGGGGTTTAAAGAAGTGTGACAATACATCGAAAGGATGTCTAAGGTTATGCTTACGTGCTTACCGGTCCTCTCGCTTCGTATGCTCGATTCGAGCTACCTAGTATAACTATTCTATGTACGAAGCATCTTAGTGCAAAGTTGTAAGTTTCTCAACGATCGATTAAAACTTTGTAGAATTTAATCTTAGCAATTTAAAACTATGAGTAAGGTTTTGAAATTTTTGTTATGAAGATGTATGCATGCTTCTTCATACATAAGTTTTGTTAACACATCAAAAAAAATTGTACCCTTTAAAATTTAAGTTTATGCCATCTAATGATATGAAACACTTGAAGTTGTAATTTAGTTATGTGAGACCTTGAGCTAGATTACAATAACAAGGTGAATCTTTATGTTGTGTGAGACCTCAGCTTAAATAATTTGCAGTTTCTAAATTAGACAACTTAATTTAGTTAGTTAGTGAGACCTATAACTTAAGGCATAAGATAGGATAAAACATGCTTACATTTTGCATAATTGTTTGGAAAAATTGTAAATCCATATTTTCTAGGAATTGAAAACTTGTTTGTCAATTATTGTTCTTCGACAATTACCTATTCTATACTTTCATCACTAGCGGATCAACGATGTGGTGAAACTATGATAATGAGGGTCCTAGATTCAAGGAAAATTCTATGGTTAATATGAATATTAACTAAGGGTATTTTATTGATGAGTGTGTAAATACTCATCATTTTGGTCAACTCGAATCGCAAAACATTTAAAACGCCGTAAATGCATCAAAATACCGAAAATATCTCAAAATTGCATTTTATATGTTTCAGAGGCAAAATGTTTAAAATCGATGAAAACGAGCTAAGTTTGCATAATTGGCGCTTTCATCTCCCGACTTTCAAATCTTGACAAAATAGTCCCCGAGCACTTATTTTAAAAGAAAAGTCACCAAAGGTCCTTTTGAAATCATAAGTTGTCATAATTAGTCCTTTGGTGAAAAATTTCAAAAGTTTTGAGAATTTACAAGTTTGGTCCTTCAAGTTTCAAATTTGGCAAAATGGTCCTTGAAGTTTAAAATATCTTTAATGGTCCTTGTACTATTGAAACTTGTCATAATTGGTCCCTTGGCATAACTTTGCAAAATTAGCGATTTGGTCCTTGGTTTTTGGTGAATTGCAAAATGGTCCTTGTTATTAATATCCAAGCCTTGAACCTTGAACCCCTTTTGAACCATGACTCCCTGCCATAACACCTTTGACCCCCCTTTGTGAACCCCTGTCTAATATATTAAACCCCCAGTCAAACAAGTCAACCCGCCCACCTTTCCTTCCTTTTTCTCCTTTCTCCCACCTGCCTGCCTGCAAAACCAGATACTCCCCTCACCTCCAGCTCACAACCCACACCCTTATCCCTCCACCTCACCCAACAATCCAAAATGCATTTAAAGCTTCTCCTTCCTTGCACTCAAACCCCCCCCCCCTGTTGATATCTCATTTTGGCGCCAAAATCTCATCAATGGCCAATATGAGCTCCAGTGATCCAATGGCCCCAAATACAGTGGGATTTGCTCGTAATACAAGTGGGAGCATTTTGGTGTATAAAAGAAGAAAGAGAAGGAGAGACAAGTAGTAGTTTTAGTTTTAGTTTTCATGTATGTCGCTTTTAATGTTTAAGTCTTAATTAAGTCCTAAAATTGTACTTTTAATCTTCCTTGTATCAAACTCAAGCTATTATATCGCTTGTAACTAATTTTAAAGATTAATTCAAAGTTTGGTTAAGTTTCCTGTTTTACATTTTCTATAATAAAACTGCTTTTAACATTAATAAGCATCAAGCTTCAAATAGCTTCATTAGAACTTATATAAGCTTGTTCAAGTCGTTGATAGCTTTGAATAAGCTTATCAAACAGATTCAACAACCTTTGTACCTCACCAACAAAAGTCAACCGATAAGCATCATTTGGATTTGGTCATGATATTTGGTGTTGCAGAATGGAATTGGGGTGATATTGATTCTAGCTTGGGTTGGATTAAGTAATGGTTTAGGACAGTGTACTTTGGCTCTTATGTAGTTGCGCAATGTGGACTACTTGTAAGTCTCAAAAGCTATCTCATTTCCGGTTCAAAGAAGATAGAATCAAGTAGCATTGTTCAAATTGAGCTCAATCGAGTTTAACTATGCTTAAGTTTGCTTGTATGATTAGTTGTTAATTTGTTTTAGTCAGTATAGCTAACTTGCTTTAATTTCTGGTCTTGTCTGCATAAGTAGGTGAAATGTTTGTTGATTGATATCGGTGTTGTCATTTCTTTATCTAGGTCATATATGATAGTTAGAATCTGCTTTTAGAGATAGTTATGGTTCGTAATCGAGATTTGATTGGTAAAAGTTCCTAAACAGTTGCTTAAGGTGTATTTGGAACACTTGAGAAACTTGCATTGAAGATTGGTTCAGTGGTTAGTTATTGCATTACAACCTTGTATAGGTGAATTTAGGATCACTAGAGCACTAAATCTCACTTGCATTTTCACAAAAGTCAAAATCAACTTATATCTGTCCTAATGTCAAATCTGTTAGGAATTTGATAAATCAAAAGCTTGATTTAGGTGTAGATGTTAGAGTAGTAGCTCATTATAGGTTTATTTCACCTTAAATCATCAATATCAGTTCACAAATTGAAATCAAAACTCACAAAAGTCAACTTTCCATTTCTGAGTTAAAAGTCAAAAAGTGTAAAAAGCATTTTTTCACCCAACTTGTTAGATTTATCATAGCTTCATTTCTGGTTCAAAATCATTGAAACTTTAGGCTTAACAACTTCAATTGGTCAAGAGTTGAAATATGATTTTGTAGAATTTTGTAATTTTTATAAGCTTCAAATCACCGCTCAATAAGTCGAAAGGTGCCTCGTGCACACTCAAAGATACACCGAGTTGTGCATGTAACTTCCGCACCTTGTGCGGTCTTGTTTTTAATCACTTTGGTCTGAAACTTGGTCTTGAGATAGTTAAGTGGTGGTCTTGAGGTCTCCGCTTTGGTTTTCACGTTGGCTTATTGAATAAGCTTGTGCTTAAGCTGAAGTTAAGAGAAAACTGCTTTGGCACTTGAGTTTTAAATCACCAAATCATTGTAGTTTGCATCTTAGAGGTTTAGATTAGTTGAAATAGGTTAGTATTGAGTAGATTTTACATACTCTAGCTTCTGTGATAATTTGGTGCTCATTTGGTACATTTAGCTTATTACAAGTGCTTATTTATAAGCACTTTTCACTGCAGCTTCATAATCTTGCACACTAGTATATGTTTTTACATTTTTCATAGACTTAAAATAATATTTTAGACTTTTCCTGGATTTTTCATAATTTTCCATTACTGTTTGCTATTTTTCTTTATTTTAATCAGTTTTTAGGACTTTTTAAATAGCTTTTATTACAAATAAATCAGAAAATCTTCAAAAAAATAAGTTTTCAATTTTCATAGATTAAGATAAATATAAAAGCAAAAAAATAATTTTTCCAGATTTTTATTAGTTAATTTTGTAATTTTAGCAATTTAATTAGTTTTAAATAGTTTTTAAATCATAGAAATTAGAATATAAATCGAAAAATACAAATCCAATTTTCAAAAGTTTGTTTAGTTATTTTAGATTTTTGAAAATAGTTTCACAATTTTCCTTTTATTTTCATAATTTTTGGTATTTTAATTTAGTTTTAATGTTAAAATTAGTTTTAATTCAAGTTTATATAAGAAAATCAAGAAAATCAATTTTAAAAATAGTGATAGCATTTATTTAATATAATTTAGCTTTTTAATTTTCTTTAATTTGCATTTAAGCCCTGTAATTTACAAACTTTCTCTTTAGGTATAATTATTCATAATCCTCAAACCTTTTCCCGCTCAATATCACCCGATCAATATCGTTTGGTTATTCAACATGCACACCGTTGGGACTTAACGACGGGAAACACTAAACTCTCTGGACTTAATTGCTTTGGTCTCAACCCGTCTGCTTTTATTACGGTTGACCATTCACAAGTGGTTGATTTGTGTGATAAAACCCGACCGTTTGGGAGCGAATCATTTATTTTCTTGAAAGATTTAATTATCGAAAATACTAAAATTGAATTTTGTTAATTCTTTTGATTGTATTAATGCAACATTAAACCGTAAACGTGGTTTGGACTTTGGTGAATTGATCTTGTTCTGTTTTCAAACAAATGTTTGATCAAGAAAAATTTACTAAAAAGACAAACATAGACTCTTTTCCTTTGAAGAAGAGTGAGACTCAATCCTATTCCTTTTCATGATTGAGAAAGGTATGTTAGGAACATTAGAATTATCTAAATTCTAATATAACTCATAGCAACTTTAATAGTTAAGAAAATTGCACACCATGTTTTCTTTAAGAGATTTCATTACCCTATGTTGGTGATTGCATTATTATATGACATTTTGGTCAACTAGAAAACATGTTTGACATTTAATGAGTTATTAAATTAGAAGCTAGACTAATTACCGCAAAATTGGTAAAAGACAAACTAGTATATTTTATCTAGTTGTTTTGCTTTGACCAATTAAAGGTGCTACACACCATTGTGGGGATAGTAGACCTATTATGGAAGAAATTGCATGCTCAATTTTTCAAGTTAATAGCATTGATGGATGATTCGTCATCTACGGAGTAGAATACACTCTTTTAGTACCTAAGTAATTGTTACGAATGGTCCTACAAAGGGGTAACAACTTTCTAGCACGTTATTTTCACTGGTTAATGAAACACTTACAATGTTGTCAATCCAGTGGGAGTATGGTGTATTACTGAATAAGACATTATTGTAACGTTGTCTAATTCAGTGGGAGTTACAAGATTTATTATCTTGGTAGTAACTCAGATTATTTCTATATTTTCTTGAAATAATACATTACGTTCAAAAATGTAGACATTCATATTCTCAAGGATAGTTATGAACGTTTCCTTGATAATTAAGTGCTCCTACATCTACTTGTATGCTTATATATCTATGACACTATCATATTGCTCACATAAACAAACGAATGTCATGGTGTTTATCTACTATATGATGATGTTCTATGCACAAGTGGGAGAAGTATTTATTGTGTGCAAAGGAACAACACATACAAATATGATTAATGGATTCTCTTAATCGTAAGGTAAGAGATTAACGTTCTAATAAGATTGTCTTGTTTAAAGAACATGTGTCAAGATTATAGCATAGACTACTTTTATGTCTTATGTCATTCAAATTATGGAAACACTTGAAGTTACATTTTAGGTTAAGTGAGATCTTGGCTAGATTGTAATCTCAAGGTAAAACTCCACTTGTCGTGGGATCGGGCGTGGATGTTTTTGCAGTTTCTTAAGTTGGACACTTCAAGTGATGTCATAATTAAAATAAAGTAATCTAATACTACTTTAAATATTTGTGTATTCTTTGAATGACATAAATAGTTTATTTAACTTGAAAATTAATTAATTGAAACCATGGCATGGTGTTCATAACTACTTTAAATTATAAATGTTTATGTGTTTCTTTGTAAAGTCACAAACATGAAGTCTTTTAATGACTTATAATATAAAGTAAGATATTATAACTGTTATGTCTTTTGACTTGGTCAAAGAATAATTATGTTATAAAACATGCAATTGGTTTGAATATTCTATTATACCATTAAGTTGTCTTAGTTGGTAAATAGGTAATCCAAAAGGAATATGTTTATCTTGCATATTGTTAGATTGTCTTACAATATTAATTCTAATGAAATCTTGTATGTATATAGAATGTTCGATTAGAAGAATCAAACATTTGTTATATTGTTTGATTAAAGATAACAATATCTTCTTTTCTTCCAAAAGTTATCAAGGTTAGAAAATTGAGTATTGATTGGATATACTTAATAAAACTCAAACCTAGAAGATTATTAAGACACCACTTTAGTATGGAATGTGATGAATCACATTGAGTCTTATATTGAAGTTCTGATTTGTTAAAACTACTTATGGAGTAGGTTATTAATGAACAAGATTTACGAACTGCCAATGTGTTTTGTAATATCCCACAAGAAAACAATTTAGTGTTGTTCTAATTGCTAAAGTATTTATAGATAGTCTTTAAATTACAAAAGCAAGTGGGAGTTTTGTTTAGATCTTGAAGAGATTAAATTACAATTACAAAACACATAATCTTCTAAAATACACTAGTGAATATCATGATGAGGTCAAATCTAATAGACCTCAAGATGGTGGAATTCTCATTCATAGATCCACTAGGATATCTCAGATATTTGATATGATGAGAAATATGAATTACAGGATTATGATAAACCTGTTAATCATAATGATATATTACCTAATATTGAATTGTGGTAAATTATTCATACTATGAATGTTAAGATGCTGTCGAAAAAGATAATCAACTTTGGAAACTTGGTTTATCTTAATAAAGACGAGTTTCTTCAAAAGAAGGAAAACCCTAGTGGTTTAAATTTTTGTGTAGAAATCATATGGACAAAATTGTACATGTGTTTAATGCATGACTTGTGACAAGATTATTAATCACACTTAATCAATTAACCGTGATTAAATATTCTTTCATAGACACATTAAATATATAAAGATGATAATTGTCATACTTATTTTCGTTGATATGAAAATGACAATGAATATCAAAACTCTTTCTTGTGTGATTACTTTTATGAGGACGATAAGTAATACAAAGGAGTTTTATGAATTCACATAATCTTTGAAAATGTACAAACCGCAAGAATCCATGAATGGATATATGCATGCATCTAGAGATGATTCTTATGTTTAACTATTAAATCCAAATTTTGGTTTAAAATTAAAATAAGATAATTTCTAAGTATTCCCGAAAGCTAGTGGGAGTATTATGTTTATTTTATTTAAATCTTATATGTTGTGGATAGTAACATTCCATCTAAGATAGATGTTAAGTTTTAGTTTGGAATGGAACTTCACATGAAAGATTTAGAAAATAAGACATACAACTTTTGAGTATATGTTTATTATTAGTAAACATGGCGGTATTAAATAAATGAGTCTAATAGAACATGATATATCATTTGGAAAATGGATATGTAGAACATGAATGAAATCTTAGTTTGACACAAGGATTTTTCATGTACATCATGTTATTGTTGTATCATGCTTGAATGCAAGATGATTTGACAACATTGATATCTAATGAAGTTATTAGATAACTGGTGTAATGAATATTCTAATAGAATATGTTTGAATCTAGAATTACATTCCTCAGCCTGGAATTGCTCTCAAAATTCTATGGATGAGCAATACATCAATTGCTGCGTAATTGTCATAGCTAACAAACTTGAAAGTTTGAAAGGCATCAAACATTACATTACACTGTAGATATTGAAGTTTACGGAGATTTTAAAGAGCGATTGTTGTTTTGAAAACAATGATGTTTGGTTTAATTGAGATGACACTCAATACTAGTCATGGTAGGATTTCATCCTTGTAAATGACCATGTGAACTAGTTGTGCTCAACTAAGAGCATAGTTGCATTATACAATAAAGAATAAGAATACTTTAAACTTTAAAATTTTGAAAGTTTGATTGTCATAAATTGGTGGTTGAGGATGTCACACACTTTATGAAATATTATGTGGCAATATCAAGATATTTTGAATGCACACATACAAGAACTTCGCTAGTTGAATTCTTGAAATAAGTATTCTCAAAATTCCAATAGAACAAAGTTAGTTGAAATTATGCCTTGTCAACAAGTATGATTGTCATTACTTGAGATATAATTCATTAACCATTATTATCATGCATTGATCTATTTAATATTTGGATAAGGGATGTTATGAGCAAATATTATTCAAATGAAATAAAATATTGGTTATGTTTAATTTTCATTTTCTTAATATTATATCCTATATTTGCATGTTTAATCCGTGAATAACTTATGTTATTCTAAAAGTCCATTGTCGATCAATGATGTGGGAATGTCATTGAATTAAGACAAATCGAGTTTTGGTAGAATATACTTAAAGTATATTGATGCGTGGGACATGCCGACCACATGATATTCAATGAATTGAATATAGGATGATCTCAACTTAACATGATTGTACTTTATGGATCTTTGTCATTAAGTAAATCATGTATATTTATCCTCGACTTGAGATACCGGATAATCATTATGAATGTAGTACACTTGTGTAAAATAGTTTAACGCTATCCGAAAAGGTGGTTATAAGGGCTATTTTCGAAGTGTTACAAAGTTCATGAGTTTTGCTTGTAGTCAAGAGAATTTGCTCCTTTGAATTTGTTTCAAAGCATAATACTGTTTGGGCCCTCGTAGGATTGGCAAGATGTTTGAAAGGCCTTACCCAAGATCTATCCGAATATGTTCGATGATTTGGTAATCTTGTTCAATCGATATAACGAGAAACAAAATATTAACTTGTGAAATAACTCGATCCATATTCACGCTAATGAAGTATTAGAATTAAAGGATAAGTATTAATGATGAATCATTAAAATGGTTTTCCAGGAAACCACACTCGGTTCAAACTGGGGCATTGGCGTGTTAGGCTAGACTAAACCAATGTCATTACTATATTAAGATATATCCAAGTGGGAGTGACGATGTTATGTATATATTTTAATATGCGATGTCCCGATTCGAACTCGAGACTTCTGGATTGCACACATTACGTATGAGAATCAATGTAAATAATAATTAATATATTAAATGTAATATTTAGTTATTGATTACAAATTAATACTTGACGATAGTTAATATTTAACGAGTTTTGATTATCGGTCGTTAAATGTCAACAGGATATGAAGAAAAGTTAACAAGCCAGAGAAGGTTTTTGGAATCCTCTTTTGGGCTTGTTTTTGGCCGAAACTATGGAATCCCACATCGGAAACCATAGTAATCTTGACATCTACCATAAGGCTATAAATACATCCTCATGTATTCATCCTTTGGTACACTAGATTTCAATAGAAGGCCAAACTTCTTCTTTTTTCCCTCTTATTCTTAGGTCGACGAAGCAAAACCCCATTGTAAGGGATTTGCGAGTGACCTTGAGCATAACAAAGGTGTTTGGTTAATCTATTGTGATCAAGAACCTAGCTTTTCTCATTGATTCGCTACTAATACGCGTGTACAAGAACGAAGGGCCAATGCACTTGTGTTGGTAACTTGGTGTTCGATTTTAGTATAGTCGAATGTATTAAACCCTAATTTATTAGGGTTTAAGGTTTCTTGGTACTTGATCTTAATTTGGGGCTTTCATAAACCCTAATTGCATTGATTCGCAAAGGTACGATATACTTTTAATTCGGTTAATTAATTTACAAGTATTATTCCTATTACTCATTGCATGCTTTGATGATGTTTATGTGTTTTCTATAATTGTTATGATTAGTAAAACCCAATGACTTCTAAGGTGAGAGATGTTAAGTTATTCAAAGTTCCTATTAAAGATGAAAGGTGTTTGTGTACAACCAAGGGGCTCTAGCCATTTGGAGGCCTAAGTAAGCTTTAGATTAGGCCTTTTCGATTACTTGTCTTTGTGTGTAATTTTAATCTTTCAAATGATTGGATTAATAGAAGGTTCAACCACAAAACCAAATGACTTTAATAAATTGAGACTCAATCAAAGATTGAAAATATAATATTAGAAAGAGAGAATTGCCTGCTTTGATGCTCTAGAAGTAGGTGGTAAAAATCGAACAAGCATGATATGTGTTTGGTCATTTCTTAAAGTGTAATCTAACAAACGTCCTAATATAAATGCTTAACCAAATAAATGTTTGTGTTCATGTTTGTTTGTTAAGATGATAAGTTTGCTCGTGCTTGTTTATATTATCATCAATACGTTGAACGAATACAAACACATCGCGAACAAATACAAAAAAACTAGCATATAGAGGAATTTTCAAATGTTTACTCTTATTTTGGTGCTTACCAATTGATGACGATAGTCTATACCCGGTCACGAACCCGCTCAAAGCCCAATATCGATAAAGCCCAAGACGAGCCGGGCTACCGACAAGCGCTTAGGCCCATGAAGGCCCAAACATGAATCTATTTACGGAATAGATATTGGATATCTCCTAATCAAGGAGATAATCATTCTCTCAACCGATTCCGCGGATACGCCAAGGTTGAGGAACAAGAACCAACAAGGATTCCGTGCGATATAAAGGGAATCACATCCTCGCTTAAGGTACGCTCTGATAACCCTAATTCTACTTAAACCCTAAACCGATTACTTACTCTCACACCGGAGGATAATCGTGGGAGACAATCCCATGGTAAGCCTAACGGTGTCTTTTGTCTCTTAGTGCGCAGGTCTTAAGCAACAACTCTCAATTGGTGCGGGAACCGGAGCTCCAAACAAGGAACGTCCAACTTTTGCATCAACAAGTGGCACCATCCGTGGGACCATTCACTAAGAACCAAGAACTAGGATGACAAAGCGATCGCAATCAGACTTTACTGGAAAGAAGGTGCACAATGGGCAACCCCAAGCGGATCTCGGGACAACCAAGGTCGCTAAAAATCGTGATTAGCCAGATTCGCCTTCCTCCGTGGAACCACTCGGGACAACCTGCACAACAACTACCACCACGATTGCAGAGACCCACAAGCACTCCTTTTACTCCACTCCAATCGGTGCTAGAAGCTAACTTCACAAAAGCACCCGACGCACCCGACAAGAACAAGGGCGTGTTGATAGAAACGGATACCCCTGTCCTAGAGGGAGTCGTTCCGGAATTAGAGCCAAGTAGTTTTGTCTCTCAAAATTACGAAGCCCTAGCTATCCTCATGCAAGAGGAAGCAAAGAAAAGACCAAGTCGGAGCCTGCATGCTCGGCTAGACTTTGGCCCAGAGTTTGGGACATCTCCACCGCGTCGTCAGAAGGAGAAACGGGAGGGATAATCGACGACCCCCGGTGTTCAATAGAATCGGAAGGAGAGTCGAGGAAGATGATACATCCGACTCACAACCTATGACCGAAAGTGAGGAAGATGAGAAGCGCATCAAGATCCACACTAGACTTGGTAGCCGCAGTACAAGATAGACCGGGGAGCGATATTCCCAGTGAAAGCCCCAAGCACAAATTCGAGGACAACCGCGAACGCGAAGGAGAGAGGAACTATCTTCCAAGAATTCCTGACAACGAGGACAAGTGAGACCGACATTGAAATCCCAAAGAAAAACCGTGACCAAGAAGAGGAGGATATGTCTCCCATGGCGCCCGGAAGGTAGATCGCTCACTAGACGACGTTGATTTTTCGGAGAATAAAAGAGGCGCATGCCTACTAATGTTAAAACCTATGATGGAGCGGTGACCGATGATCACCTAAAATTTTCGAATCACCGCAACCATTGAAAATCGCCACAACCCGTATGGTGCCACATGTTCAATTCCACACGGTGGAAATGCGCGGGCCGGTTCAACAAGCTTCCACGCAGAAGCATCAATGGCTTCAAGAGTCGAGGAAGGCATTCCGCCTAAACTTTACTCAACGAAAAAGTGCGCTAAAACCCCATTGAACTCGCTAGAGTCAAACAACGCCAGGAATCCAAGCGCTTTCATGGAGCGCTTAAGGATGAGTTCATGCAAGTCAAAGCATGTCCCGGCACTCAAAATCTCGTGGTTCATGAATGGGATCAAGAACCCGAACTTATTAAAAGATTGAATGACAGATTCCCCAATCCTTCGATGAGGTTATGAAGCGTACACGGTCCTTCGTACAAGGAGAATCGCGCAATGATAGCAAGAGAAGCTATTCCAACTACCGGTCACAGAACAACTCGGGAGACAATCCACGATCGGAATAGTAACCGTAACAGAACTATCGCAACTGTGGGAATGGACGCAACAATGACAAATATACCCCGCTACCAAATCGCCAAAGGAAATACTGCAATGTAGGGCGCTTAACTTCCGAGACCACCACAAATGCGCACTCAGCAGGAGGCGTGTCGGCGTGGATACCGTGATTACCACGCGCGAAGGGCCACACCACTAACGAATGTGTCCAACAAGGCCAACTCATTGACAAGATGGTCAAAGAGGGTAGATTGGACCATCCGTCAAGAATATCAAGGAAGGGAAGGACAAGCAAAATAGTGGCAATAAGAAAGAAACGCCTAAAGACAAGCCCGACACCATTTACATGATACAATCATGGCATCGGGTCACAAAGCGTAAGGTAAGCCGTGATTCTCACGGGAAAGGAAATCTCGCTCCCCACCTTAATCATGAACAACGCAGCGGTGGAACCACTTACTATAGAGATAAGCGGGGGTCACGACATCCACCGCATGTATGTTGATGGTAGAGCTTCACGACATCATGTATAAGCACTGTTTCAAACGATCGGCCCTCGAATACGCAAACAGCTAACCCCGGTAAGGTTTTACAGTGAGAAGATATGGCCTATGGGACAAATAAGATTACTTGTCAAGATTGAAACCGATAAGGTTTTAAAAGGTACCTTTTGAGGGCCCTTATTCGATCACTTTTGTATCCGTTATTGCTTAATATCGCTCCTTTTCACTTTTAGGTCTCTTGAAGGCAAAATCTTGGAATGATGCTTATTTGGACGAAAAGGCGAATATACGAAGAAAATGGCCAAAGTCAAAATCGAGACACTCAAAGTCATTGAAACATAAGGCGACGGCGCACATCAGATATATGCGACGCCGTCGGAAGGCATTTTGCGACGGCTCGAGGCAAAATTACATGTTTTCAAGGGACGACGCGTGTTCTAAAGGAATAGGCCGTCACTACTCGGGACGGCCTAGATGCGCCAAGACGCGCCGAGTCAAGGGGGACGTCACATCATAAGGTGACGCCGTCGAAAGGTTTACGTGGCCAAGACGAAACCCTAATGACGGCGACATACGACGGCCACGAAACATAAGGTGACACCGTCGCAGATGTAATCTTATATATAGAATCCGAATTTTTCGCTTTTGTGTGTAGTCTTTTGAGTAAAACCTAAAACCGAACCAAGGCTTTCTTGTGCAGATTTTAGGGTTCTAAACCCTATTATACATCAAGATAAGTATTTACTTCATTAATTTAATTATGTCTTTGATTATTTGTGTGTATGCTTGCATGTTTTCCATGTCCCGCTAATTTATTTGTGTGTTTGCTTAGGAATATGAAACTTAATTATTGAATATTGATTGGTTGATACTTATCTTAGTTGACTAATGATCTAGAGTGCGCTAGATTATTCGTTGTGTACTTAATGCTTGAAATTTCTTTGTGAACTTTAGAATATAATTATCTAGGTAATTGTAGGATAAAGTATTCAAGGACAACCGAGAGTAGGCGCCTATAAATCACTAGAGGATTTGTAAACAAGACCCTTTGGTAGTTTCAAAGAGTTAGGAAACAAGCACGCCCTATAGCCTTAGAATCACAACGCAACTAGGAATAAGGACGTGACAAATCAACCATCAATAGGAGATAATTAAGGAGTAGTAAAACCTAAGTAAACACATCTTTAAACTATCATACGAGTACACATCAAATTAGACATAGACTATCACAACCTTAGCTTAGATAATTAGATAATAGTAGAGTAATCGGTAGCAATACCAACCCCCAAATCCAATACCCGAGATTCGTACTTTTCAATTTCTAAAAACATAAAAGATAAAAAATAATCTTCCTCAACCTCAACCTTAGCGTAGTAACTTCTCACTAGCATTCCTATTCCCCAGAGAACGATATCAATACCCGTGGCTTACCCTAATTACTACACTACAACGATTAGGTTCATCGCCTAGGTGTTATAAAACTTGCTCAAGAAAAGGAAGTTTCCTTGACCCCGAACGACGCGTGTAGCGTTATCAAGTTTTTGGCGCGCCGGGAATAGAATAGCTAGTTAGTAGTCCACCTCGCTTAGGTTCTTTGCTTGATTCTTATCAAGTAATTTTTTTCATTTTTAGCTTTCTTAGTCTATCCCCTTCTTTGTGTTTGTGTTCAGAAACCCTTTTCATTTGTCGCTATGGCAAGTGAAGTTGCATTTGAATCATTAACGAATGAGGAACAATTGAATTTTGCGATTGGTTTAGTTTTTATTGTTTCGATAAATTTGTGAGTGATCTTAAAGATATCCAAAAGAACAAGGGTGTAAGATTGGATGGATTTGATATATTGTGTGTTTGTGTAGCTTCTATTCAACGATCATTGTCAAGATCAACTCCTTTTAGTGACACCATCTTTAGAATTTTTCGTAAAAGCCTCCTATGCATAAACCTTCGCTTGTTACAACTGAGGAAATGGATAAGAAGGATTTATCTAACCTTAGGCATCATGATCAAAAAGACCTAGTTTTTAAGAACATGAAACCTAAACCCAAACAAGATTGTGAGATGGTTGAAGCTAAAATACCTAGTTGCATGTGTGGGATAGATTTCAAACATTTAGAGATCTAGATATAATGGAGAAAAGGTGGAAACTCCAAGCCCACAAGCCCTACCATCACTGAGGAACACACATCACCTATAACTTACCGGAAGAAGTAGAAGAGACTATAGGAGCCCGATTGATAGAGAACCTTGGACCAAACGCCACTAGAGAATGTAGGTTTAGATGATTGTCATGACTCTCTCTTAATCCTAGGAAAGTTCCTAATTTTGATGAACCGAGCCTCAACCAAAAACCTTACCCAATGTTCCGTCTTTAGATGTGAATCTTGAATTGAATTAGCCCCAATCCACCCATCAAAATAGATAGTCCGGTAGTTGCTTGATAAAGGTGATAGATTCTAGGCCATGTAGAGTGGAAGCTAATATAGAAGTAACCCATGACCTACACACTTATATCACCCATTCATGGTTGATAACAAGAAACACTATGGGTTTAAACCGGTTTATTAGGTCAAGATGGATCCTTAACTAAGAATATTTTGAAGTTGATAGAAGATGATCCATTTTAGAGGAGAATTGATTCACCCGCTACACCAATAGACTTAGGTAAGGATATAATGAATGGAGCACACTCATTTGAGCATATAAATCACCCATCACCCTCTCCTCACGTAGCAAATTTCCACCCTAAGGGTGTGTATTGCTACTATCACCCGCATTTGAACTTAAGTGTAGGAAAACTTCCCTTTATCCGTTAAATAAGGGTAGAGTCGCTCGTGACTCGAACAAAACAAGCGCTTCTTGGGAGGCAACCCATGTGTATTTGTTTTTCATTTTCATTTGTGTGTCGATGTCTTTTATTAATTGTTTATTCTCATGTTTAGATTTGTAAAATGCTTTATTTTGTTTTTAACCTCGCCTTAATTACATATAAAGGTATTTTACATAAAGGATAAGTGTAGGAGGATTACACACGTTTTCATAAGAAACGTGAACATGAGAATAACAATTAACTAAAAGATATATATGTTTGTTTGTTCGAGTCAAATGCTTGTATCGAGTCATAATGGATGTTTTGCGTAAGTTTTTCCGATTCTAAAGATGTAAATTTTCCGTAATTTTTCCGTAAAATCGCATACCGCTTTTTGTCGGGATAACCGACGGCGTCAGATTGCAACCGACGGCGCGTGAAGAAATAAAATATCACCATTTTTCTCGTTTTTCGAGCTACTTGTAAAATTTTGGAATTTTCCGATCTTAACTTTCAAAACAAATTCGTAAACATCCATTCCACAAGCATTATATCCTAGTTTAAATCGAGTCTTATGTATATTATTACCGCCGATTTTACGCGAAGGTTTCGCTTTGTTTTCTTCTAGTGTGCAGTTTAGTTTGTCAAGAAGAAGTTACACAAGTTTGGAAGGAGCCTTTCACGCAAAAACTCTTCTTGGAAAAGATTTAACCACCACTTTTACGGATCCTACCGAGCTAATCGGGAGTATTAGTTTCTTTCGCTTTTAATTACCTTCTATTATCATAACTTTGATATTTTCGGGAACATTGGGGACAATGTTCGCTTTAAGTGTAGGGAGGAAAATAAACGGAACTTTGAAACTATGCTTATCCTTGACTATTTGCTTTGTCCAAGTGTATTTGTGTAATAAACCATGAGAAAATGTAGGTTAGGGTAATTTTAGCCAAATTTAAAATTTTTCATGACGCTTAAGAGTGGGCCATTAGTCTTAACAAAAGCGCCTCATGGATAGGAAGTTGCATGACTAGCACAAAACCCTTACCACCTAAATTCCACCCAAAATGCGAGGATCGCCTTAGATTAGTAGGAATTAAAGCATTCATCTTTAATGCTTAGAGTGTGAACCGGTAGTATATTAGATTCTAGAACTTGTTTTGTGATGCATTCCGAGATCGCTAGTGAGACTACACTTGTGTAGTTAGGAATAACTAAATGATAAGAGGCATTAGGATAAACCCTTGTTTGATACCGTAATATAATTAATTCTTCCATATCGGTTGAGTAATTCCCCACACCCTTTGCGTTGTACTCATCTTTAGTACACGATACCCTAGTTAACCCTCGAGCCTATCCTTTTCGCGGTTCTCGTGATATTTCGTTTTTCCGAATATCAATGAAGAGCATTGTTTACACCCCACCCCAAATATACACCCAAATCGCTTTAGCCTACCTTTAATGCACTCACTTTTAGTGCAAATTTATGTTATCACCCAAAACCCTTAGTTCAATTATCCGTTGCTTGCATGAGTTGCTAAGTCGAGTCATATCCCTTGTATACGCTTTGGGATGATTGGGATTCATGGAAAAGTTAAAGTTTATGAAACATAGGAAAGAGAACGTTAAACTCAAATTCCCTTTGTTTGCATAATAATGTACTCCAAGTGTTTTGATCTTTTCAATTCGGGTCAAATTAGTGTTAGAGTAATAAAACTCAAGTGTAGGGATGTGTCTATAAACCCTATCATTTTGATGTACCGTAGAGGATGGTAGAGTAAAGTGTATGAAAAAAAAAAAAAAAAAAAAAAAAAAAAAAAAAAAAAAAAAAAAAAAAAAAAAAAAAAAAAAAAACTGCTACCATCCTACATCTATCTTTTAAATTATGTTTGTTTATTTTCGCTGCCTAGAGTTTTAGAGTGTCGAGTCTTGGCTTAGCAACGCCATTCTTCGTGATACTTGCAACATAGAGATTTTGACTATCCACCACTATATAGCCTATCCCACCAAACCCTTATTTCCTACCGTAAGCCTAACGTTACAACCCTTTAAAGACCTCTTTGATAGTCTTTCCTAGGTGCTTACGCCAAAGCGATGGAGGTTTGATCTATTCTCAAGCCTATGGTAATCTATGTACTAGGACCGGTTAATGAGTGTTTATCTTCCATTTCGATTTGTTATATTTCATATATACACCCGAGAGATGCGAGTATCCAAACACCCCATGTGAGGTGCTAGTATGTATTCCGTGCTTGTTATGACTTTATGGGCTTATATGTGTTGTGGACCGCTTTGAATGGATGCTTCATGACCCCTAACTTATAAATTAATTGGCTAAAAGCACATTTGCTTGAGGACAAGCAAATACCAAGTGTAGGGATATTTGATAAGGTTTTAAAGGTACCTTTTGAGGGTCATTTAAGCCCTTATTCGATCACTTTGTATCCGTTATTGCTTAATATCGCTCCTTTTCACTTTTAGGTCTCTTGAAGGCAAAATGTCGGAATGATGCTTATTTGGACGAAAAGGCGCGAATATACGAAGAAAATGGCCAAAGTCAAAATCGAGACACTCAAAGTCATTGAAACATAAGGCGACGGCGCCATCAGATATATGCGACGCTGTCGGAAGGCATTTTGCGACGGCTCGAGGCAAAATTACATGTTTTCGCGGACGACGCCAGTTCTAAAGGAATAGGCCGTCACTACTCGGGACGGCCTAGATGCGCCCAAGACGGCGCCGAGTCAAGGGACGAACACACAAATATAAGGTGACGCCGCCGAAAGGTTTACGTGGCCAAGACGAAACCCTAACGACGGCGACACGACGGCCACGAAACATAAGGTGACGACGCCGCAGATGTAATCTTATATATAGAATCCGAATTTTTCGGTTTTGTGTGTAGTCTTTTGGAGTAAAACCTAAAACCGAACCAAGGCTTTCTTGTGCAAGATTTTAGGTTCTAAACCCTATTATACATCAAGATAAGTATTTACTTCATTAATTTAATTATGTCTTTGATTATTTGTGTGTATGCTTGCATGTTTTCCATGTCCCGCTAATTTATTTGTGTGTTTGCTTAGGAATATGAAACTTAATTATTGAATATTGATTGGTTGATACTTATCTTAGTTGACTAATGATCTAGAGTGCGCTAGATTATTAGCTGTGTACTTAATGCTTGAAATTTCTTTGTGAACTTTAGAATATAATTATCTAGGTAATTGTAGGATAAAGTATTCAAGGACAACCGTAGAGTAGGCGCCTATAAATCACTAGAGGATTTGTAAACAAGACCCTTTGGTAGTTTCAAAGAGTTAGGGAAACAAGCACGCCCTATAGCCTTAGAATCACAACGCAACTAGGAATAAGGACGTGACAAATCAACCATCAATAGGAGATAATTAAGGAGTAGTAAAACCTAAGTAAACACATCTTTAAACTATCATACGAGTACACATCAAATTAGACATAGACTATCACAACCTTAGCTTAGATAATTAGATAATAGTAGAGTAATCGGTAGCAATACCAACCCCCCAAATCCAATACCCGAGATTCGTACCTTTTCAATTTCTAAAAAACATAAAAAGATAAAAAATAATCTTCCTCAACCTCAACCTTAGCGTAGTAACTTCTCACTAGCATTCCTATTCCCCTAGAGAACGATATCAATTGCCACCCTAATTACTACACTACAACGATTAGGTTCACCGCCTAGGGTGTTATAAAATCAAGAAAAGGAAGTTTCCTTGACCCCCGACGCGTGGCGTTATCGTAAACGAAGAACACCCCGGATGGAATTTATGGTGATTAAATCTCCTCGCCATACAATGACATCATTGGGAGACCAGAATTTCACTATGCGGCGCCATCAACAAGCATGGGATGCTTAAGTTAAAGGTGGTATTGTTACTCTCAATGCCACTATACACATAGAGAATGCAACACAATTGCATGCGAGACCGCACCAACCCCGATGGACGACGTAATTCCACATCCGAAAGTAGCGATCCACCCGAATACCCGTATCAGAAATATGCATCGGAGGGTCACTATCAGACAACGGCAAATCAGCTGTGTGTGCGCTCCTTCAAAAGAACTTAGACATTTTTGCATGGGAGCCAAAACACATGACTCGGGTACCGCGCTCAATCACAGAACACAACCTGCGAATCTGACAAGGGTACTCGCCTATCCGCCAGAAGAAACGCCCAGCCCCAGGCCGCAAGCGATCCCGCGTACACAAGTTGGTCGATGCGGGAATTATGCGCGAGGTCTACTACCACGATCGGCTTTCTAACCCAAAGAATGGTCAAAAGAGCGACGGTAGTGGCGAATGTGTTGACTTTATCGATCTTAACAAAGCATGCCCACAAGATCGCTATCCATTACCGTAGATAGATCGGAAAATAGAGTCTCGTAAGGGTATCCATTGAAGTGTTTCCTAGATGCGTATAAAGGGTACCATCAAATTCGGGATGGCTAAAGAGGATGAAGAAAAGACGGCCTTCCACATGTGCCAAGGTGTTTATCGTTACACAAAATGCCCTTCGCTCGAAAAACGCGGGTGCCACCTATCGTTGGTGGATAACGTTTTGAAAAACAATTGGGCCGCAACCTAGAAGTCTATGTCGATGATCTAGTCATCAAGAGCCATATCAAGATGAGCTAATACGCGACATTGAGGAGACGCTTAAAACTCTACGAGATAAACATGAAGTCAATCCCAAAAAGCACATTCGCGCCATCAAGGCATGTTCCTTGGATACCTGATTGAACCTGACAGTATAAAACCATGTCCAGAAAAGACAAAGCGGTCATCGAACTTCCTTCACCACGCACGTTGAAGGAAGTCCAATCTCTCAACGGAAAGTTGGCCGGCCTAAACAGGTTCCTATCCAAATCAGCAGAAAAATCGTTACCACTTTTCAAAACACTCAAGAAGTGCATAAAGAAGGGTGATTTTAAGTGGACTACGGAGGCAGAGGAAGCCTTCACTCAGCTTAAACAGCATCTGGCAACACTCCCAACGCTCGTCGCACCCCGACCAGGGGAAGAACTGATCATGTACTTGTCCGCGAATCGATGGAGCAATCACGAAGATTACTAACAGATAGGGATTCAAAGGTAAACCCTATCTACTTTGTAAGCAAAGCGCTAAAGAAGACGGAGTGAACTACATCGCTATGGAAAAATTGGTTCTTGCATTGGTGTTTGTCGCTAAACGGCTACGCAGGTATTTCCAGCGCACCCGATTGCAGAATCACCGATCAACCAATCAAGGATCATCTCTAAACACGATGCATCGTGCCGACTCTGAAGTGGAGTGTATTCTTTGGTGAACACAACATCTCCCTGCATCACGCACGGCAATTAAAGGATGATTATGGCGATTTCATCATTGAAAAGCCCGCACCGATGAGGTACCCACACCAAATAAGACGGAACAACATGATCCATGGATCTTGTTTACGATGGATCCTCTTGCATTGATGGTTCGGAGCGTGCCTTATCCTTACAAATCCGTAGGAAT
This sequence comes from Chrysanthemum lavandulifolium, assembly GCA_022545495.1. NCBI lineage: Eukaryota > Viridiplantae > Streptophyta > Magnoliopsida > Asterales > Asteraceae > Chrysanthemum > Chrysanthemum lavandulifolium. The sequence goes on along the minus strand of CM040244.1, from coordinate 31,317,230 downwards.
GGAATTCACCTATGCATCGCGCTTTGAATTTACAACGACAAACAACGAGGCGAGTACTAAGCTCTACTTGCCGGACTACGCATTGCATTCGAATGGGTGTACATAACCTAGAAGCAAACGTGGATTCCTGCTAGTAGCCAACCACGTGTTGGGCGAATACGTGGCTAAGGAGGATAACATGATCCAAGATCTTGCCAAGACCAAGACACTGATCAAAGGTTTTGACAGTTCACCATCAAGCGGGTTCCTAGAGGGAAACCGCAAGGCGGATGCACTGAGCAAGATTGCCTCGACAAGCTTTGCACACCTATCAAAGCAAGTTCTGGTAGAAACACTGAAAAGCAAGTCTATCTCAGAGATGGAAGTCTCCACAATCATAGAGGACGACGGTCCTACATGGATGACACCGATAATGGACTTCCGAACAAAGGAATGCTACCCTCAGAGCGTAAGGAAGCTCGCAGGATACGGCTCACGCCGCAGCGATTTGAAATCCGAGACAACATCTTGTACCGACGCTCCTTCTTGCAACCATGGCTCCGCTGTGTAGGCCCATTACAGGCAAATTACGTGCTGCGAGAGATCCATGAAGGTTCATGCAGTATGCACTCGGGACCACGATCCGTTGTGGCACGCGCCATGAGATCAGGATACTATTGGCCCACCATACACCGAGATGCGCGGGACTTAATACGAAAGTGTAACGATTGCCAAGTGCATAGGCCCATCTCGTGCCTACCACAACACGAGCTAACGCCAATAACATCACCATGGCCATTCTACAAGTGGGGTATTGACATCGCAGCCCTTTTCCCGCCGCGTGGGGTTAAAATTACTCATAGTCGCTATAGACTACTTCACCAAGTGGATTGAAGCAAAGGCGTTGGTAACAATCATCGCAACCAGTGAAGCGCTCGATGGGATAACATTGTATGCCGCTTTGGTCTTCCCTGGGAAATCATCTCGCACAATGGAAAACAATTTCGTGACAACCCTTCAAGGATCGTGCGAGAAACTACATTACACAAAGACGGCGTCGGTTAAACACCCACAAACCAACGGCCTAGTGGAACGGGCGAATCAAGCTTAGGCGAAGGAATTAAAACACGCCCGGACAAGCACAAAGGAAATGGGTGGACGAGCTATCACATGTTTTATGGGCGATCGCACCTCAATCAAAACCAAGACAGAGATACCCCCTCTCTAGTCTACGGACGAAGCCGTCATACCACCGAGATCGGTATGCCGACCATCCGACCGCCGAGATAAATGTGGCTACTAATGACTTAAGAACGCGCCTTGACCTAGATCTCGCTAGAAGAAAGGCGTGAACGAGCAGCCTATACGTGAAGAAAAATCGAAATCAAGAATGAAGGGATACTATGACGCTAAGGTAAGAGGTGTCTCATTCGCACCGGTGACTTCGCTCACCGCGCTAATGATGCAAGCCACGCAGAAGACACGTGTAAGCTTGGACCGAAGTGGGAGGGACCCTATGAGGTTATCAAGCACTAGGAACAAAGCGCGTACAAGCTACGGGCTTGGATGGTCGTGAATTGCCACGCACATGGAACATCTGCAATCTCAAAAGATGCTACCTATAGGAATGGCTACGGCCAAGCGCACAGACGCTCAGGCATTTTACTAAAGTACTCAATAGACAACTATGTATTTTTTTTATTTTCCTTAGTATCATGTTTTTATTTTCCCACAAACACTTGCAAGTATTAATAAAACGTTACGGTTTCTAGCTAACTCCGTGACACATTTTAATTTGTTACTTCCATATACTGTATGTTTTAACAAGCCCTTTTATTTTTGCCTACATGGCGTGCATACAATATATAAACCCACGATGGTCAAAAGGATAAGTTAACCTAATAAACAACTTGTTGAGTAAGAGGGTTGCAAACCCATCAACGCTGGATCACGATCCTTGTTAAACACCTTGTTCTTAAGACGTTGAATAGCTTTATGCGCATCCCACGACGGATGCGCAACAATGCACATGTGCACGTTTAACAACTTTGGAACCAAGACACTTGATTCCTTAATTTGGTATTTACAGTATGCTGCATATCATTAACATACACGATTATGATACTTGACATTTTTAGGATCTTCATATATGATTATGGATTTCTTATATTGTTCACACTTGCATATACAGGTAACAAAATAATAATAATAATAATAATAATTCTTTCACGCAAAGACATTACGAATTGCAACAACATTCACACGAACTCGACAAGAGATATTTTCATCAGATAACCATGAGTCATTACAAAAAGTTTTTTACGTTACAAATACATAACCTACCAGCTATTACAACGCTCAAGGGGAGAGCCACCTACGCGGTTTTTTGACTCCTTAATCTCGTCCAACATCTTTAACAAATCGAATCTTGACGAGATCTGTGGCGACATTTACAGCACCCCGTCGTAACGAGGGAGATGCGCCGCACCAACTCCACACAATATGGCTTTACCCCGACACCCTTCTTCTTAGCGAGCCTTGTGGCATGAGCTTCGGGACTGCGCCAACGGACTTCTTTTTCCAAAGACAAATGGGTTCAAAATGTCCGCGGGCGAACAAAACAGTACACGCAATCGAGATTCGTTGGCTTCAAAAGTAATCGGGTTGCGTCTCGGCATCCTCGTAACGGTGCTTTGCCAAAGTCAACCCTCCATTATTACCCCAATCGGATAATCTTGGTCACGCCCAATTCGTAAATCATTGGAAACTCTAGAGACTTCAACCGCTCCATGGCGGATAATTATTCAAGATATGCTCACAAGATTATACCTGTGCACCTCCCCAAAGGCACACTTAGAAGACCTCCTCATGCGCTTTTTCCATTGCTTCGCCTTACCACGCCCAGTATGCATTGAACAACTCCCGAACGCGCCTACCACTTCCTTGGATTCCGTCCGTAACGCAAAGAAGGCGCAAGCCATGGCCTATGAGCCATCGGGCTCGCAATAGTAGACAAGAGTTGGGGATACAACTCCTCGTCATAATCTATACTCAGATTACGCAGCTTCATCTCCTGCGCTTCAAGGGCACTTTTAACCGTGGCACCAAACTCTTCAAGTTGGGATGTCATCGCATCTTTGCCCTTCTCCAGATATTTAAGTACCCAGTGGCACGCGGACTTATACCCGGCCACATCCGCACGCTCTTGGTTTAGTTGGCACATCAGCGCCATTTTTCCTTCAGCTTGTTTCTGAGCGTACGCGTTCAGATCTTTTATTTCAGCCTGGGCGCATTCCAACTGCGCCCGGGTGCTCGCCAGTTGCGCCTCCAGCAATGCTACTGTATGATCCTTTTGCGATTCTTGACTACTCCTACCAGATACTTGGTCTTTCAGCTTCACAATTAGCGAAGCCTGATGGGCAGAGACTTGCACCAACTCTTCGACCAGTTGCTCCATGGGCACATCCACATCGATGTGTCTTCATCGCTCGATGTGCGGCTCAAGATGTGCAGAGCGCATGTGACTAGTCTTGGGGTGACTCAGAACCGCCCATCCCGTAACGCTTAATGAGACTTGTTAGGCTCCTAGGTAACACAATAGGCGCATCAAAAAAAAAAAAAAAAAACAAACCAATATATAATGAAGGCATCACTTACTGCGGTTCGTGACGAGAGTCGAGGGTGCGAAGACGCTCATCGCTGGATGATTCTTCCACGCAAGGCTCACGTGGCATTTGTTCCTTGATGGGCTGCGCCATCCTTCCGATGGATCGCTTCGCTTAACCCACCCGGACTCCTCTTCTTCGTCCATAGGGGCGCCGCGGCTGTGGGGTGGTCGCTACAGCAGCGAAGGCACTTTGGGCCGGGAATACTTTGCAATGGTGTCGCCCACCGCAATGTAGGTACTGCACTGCTTTCCTCCATGTTCATCTCCAGGACATGCCCAGCAGTGGCCGCCAGTATAGGTTCTTCCCCTTCTTTCGTGGGACGACTCGCCCCATTTCACCTCAGCCGCCAACCGCACAACAAGAAATGATCCATCTCTGCACACAAGAAAACACAAAACGACATCGGTTATATAATGTGTGGACGAAGGAAGACAAAATCCTTACATTAACTTCAAAAAGGGGGTGCGGAAGAGCGAGTACCCACCCTGGCCATTGGCGCCTAAAAAGATCGGGATCTCATCTTCGGGACCAAAGTAGTTACGGCTGATGCCCATATGCACTAAAAACTCCTCAGGATAAGAACTGATAGGGATGTGGTTTGCATTTATCAGTTCCGCATCCTCGGAGACATATGATCCAGGCAGCGGGCACTCGTCTCTTGGCAGCGCACCCCGGGTGTAAAAATTATAACGCCACGGGAAGCATGTGTCGTCCACCCAAAAGAAGGACTCTCTCCAATTCCTCAGTGCATCTAGCTTCTCAGTATAGCACTGAAGTTTGCCAGCGCGCTTCGCAAAGGAAACCCACCCATGCGCCCATGTTGTATGATAGAATGCGCGGAATAGGTTGATTGTGGGGTTCACCGCCAGCAAACGGCAGTTCACCTCAAAATTGGTAATTTTGGCTGCACCAATACAGTGTAATTGGGATAGGTGCAGCTCGTAATAATTTAGCACATCGCACAAAAATCGGGATATAGGCACACGTTGGTTGGCGAACTCAAAGAAACGTGTATACACCCCTATTTTCCCTTCGAGGAAATCGGCAATGGAGGCCCGCGCACCCGGAACAACCGGATGCACGTCAAGTGGGATATAGTAGTCCGAGGTGAATTCTAATAGATCACTCGTGGACAGATCAGAGGTGAAATCATGCAGTTGTTTGACCATGGTGTTTGATTTACAAAGACGTACGCGCGGTTACCTTGCAGTGGTTTCGTTTCTGGATTACAGCTGCAGATATGTTTTAACAATGGCGGATTTTTTTTTTACGGTAAGTGCCATTGTGAAAATGAAACGGTGGTTTATATCCTATATCTTATCCACAAGATACGTGACACGTGGATCCCACTAACTTCACTTGTGTGGTTGAGATTGGTTTGATGGGACACGGACGAGAACTTTCCCCGAATAACGAGGCGCATCGCCCGGTTTCATGTCTAGGTACAATGTCCGGAGGTATATGTTTATGGCTTCTTGCATACGCTTCAAAGTTTTTTTTCGGCTACGGATTATTAGTCTAGCATCCGCAGCTAGTCAGTCACGCATACTAGACCTGGGGACATGATGACGATAGTCTATACCCGGTCACGAACCCGCTCAAAGCCCAATATCGATAAAGCCCAAGACGAGCCGGGTTACGCCGACAAGCGCTTAGGCCCACGAAGGCCCAAACACGAATCTATTTACGGAATAGATATTGAATATCTCCTAATCAAGGAGATAATCATTCTCAACCGACTTCGCGGATACGCCGAAGGTTGAGGAACACGGAACCAACAAGGATTCCGATGCGTATATAAAGGAATCACATCCCTCGCTTAAGGTACGCCGATAACCCTAATTCTCCTTAAACCCTAAACCGATTACTTACTCTCGCGGAGGATAATCGTGGAGACAATCCCACTCAGAAGCCTAACGGTGTCTTTTGTCTCTTAGTGCGCGTGTCTTAAGCAACAACTCTCAATTGGTGCGGAACCGAGCTCCAAAAAGGAACGCCCAACTTTTGCATCAACACTAATGGATTTAATCCACACCATCCATCTAGTATGATCTAATGGTGGGGATAAACCTAAGATTTAATATGGAAACCTAAGTCTATGTTTTTTATTTTTTCCTTTTTCTTTGTCTTTTTGTCTTACTTATTTATTAACATTTTTTCCTTTTCTTTTCTTTTTCCGAAATTCACGTTTTATTAAAATTCACGCTTTTTTTTAGTTCACGCTTTTTTTTTTTTTTTTTTTTTTATTTTAAATTCACGCTTTTTTAATTCTAAGTTTTTTCGCTTTCATATGTTTTCATCTATATTCATGCGCCGCTCGCTTTTATACGTCGTCCGTGTTCATATGTTTTCGTCCGTTATTTTACGTTTCGCCCGATTTCGACGTTTCGCACGTTAAAATCCGTTCAGATGTTTTCATTCGTTTTTTGCACGCTTATATACGCCTTTCGCTTTCGACGTTTGTCCGCTTTCATCGTTTTCATCCATTTTAGACACTTTCTTACATTTTGAGACGTTTTCGTCCGTTTCACACGTTTTCGTTTGTTTTCACGTTTCGCTCATTTTCTTACGTTTTGTTTGTTTTCACACGCTTTTGTCCATTTTTACGTTTTGTTCGTTTCACACGTTTCGTCCGTTTTCATCTGTTTTTTCGTTTCGTCCATTTTTCATACGTGTTTTACGCTTTCATACGTTTAAATCTGTTTCTTATGTTTTCGTCCGTTTTCTTACGCCGTACCATTTTCAACCATTTTCATACGTTTTTGTCTGTCTTTTTTAGGTTTTCTTGTATTTTCATTCGTTTTAGATGTTTTTGTCCGTATTTTTATGTTTTATGTATTTTGTCCGTTTTATCGTTTTGAGACGTTTTCACGTTATCATCCGTTTTTACGTTTCGTCCATTTTAGATGTTTCGCTTGTTTTATCGTTTCGTCCGTTTCGCACGCGTTTTGTCCGCTTTCATACATTCTTATCACGCCTCATTCGACTTTATACGCTTTTGTCCATTTTCAGACGTTTTCATTTTGATATTTGTAAGTAACACTTATTTATCTCTTGTTATATAACATCGTAATGAAGATGAAAAGTATTACATTCTCATCATGTATGTGTTATCGCCAGATACTCAACTAAGAATGTGATGGTTGTGTTTTTGAAAATATTTAGGAAGATTTTGTGTTTTATGATATTATGAAATATTAGAAAAGTTGTTCAACTGAAAACAAGAGATGTTATTTTACTTTTGTTAGACTTGTGGTGGATTTTTCTATTTAATATGTACATTTTGCATGTTTCGATAGGTTTTATAATGAGATTTGAAAATATCTATGGTTGAATCAGCAAACTAAATAAGCTATGGTTGAAAATAGCACACATCCTTATAAACAAACTGAGGAAGCTCAAACACCTGTGATATCACAGCTGATATCACCTCACTTGTGATATCACACGTGATATCGTGTGATAACACCGGTGATATCATGTGTGATATTACCGGTGATAGCACGTGTGATATCATAATTTATATCACTTGTGATATCGTCAGTGATATCACCTGTGGTATCATGTGATATCACAAGTGAGGTGATATCACTTGTGATATCATGTGTGATATCACTTGTGATATCATGTGTGATATCACAAGTGTTTGAGCTTATTCAGTTTGTTTATAAAGATGTGTGCTTTCTTCAACCATAGCTTCTTTAGTTTGCTGATTCAACCATAGATATTTTCAAATCACGCTATAAAACCTATCGAAACATGCACAATGTATCCATTAAATAGAAAAATCCACCACAAGTCTAACAAAAGTTTCATAACATCTCTTGTTTTCAGTTAAACACCTTTTCTAATATTTAATATTATCATAAAACACAAAACTTCCAAAATATTTTCAAAACACAAATAAGAAAATGAATGTAATCATCACAGAATATAATAAGTGATGTTTATTATCATTTCTTTCATATATACTTGGTAAAATACTAAATTCTTATCACATTTGGTATGAATTTAATTCTTAGTTGAGTATCACAACTGATAACACATACATGATGAAGAGTGTAATACTCTTCATCTTTCTTACGATGTTATATCACAAGAGATAAATAAGTGTCACTTAAAAATATCAAAATGAATAAAAAGGAAGCAAAGTATGAAAATAGAGACTTGACATATTCTCAAAATCAAACTAGTGTTGCATTAAATTAACATTTTTTTTGAACAAAATAAGAATTCACCTAAAGAGACTTTAACCCTTATCTTTCTACTAAGCGCATTAAAAAATATGCGCTTGTCAATTGCGATGAAAAACACAAAAACTATCTTGTAACTCAAAATTACAAAAATATTAGAAAACATATAGGTGATAATATATAAAAATATACAGAGCAATGAAATATCTCAGATGATATTAAAGGTTAAAAAAACATACTTGTTTGTTTATGAAATATCACAAGTGATATTAGACGTTAACTTTTTTTTAATAAAATATCATTATTGATATTAGACATGTAATATAATAAAGTTTAATAATAAACATGAAAACGTATGAAAATAGACGAAAACGTATAAAAACTACAAAAACCGGACGAAAACGTATGAGAACGGACAAAAACGTATAAAAATGAATGAAAAGCGTATACAATTGTATAAAAACGGAAAAGCATCTGAAAACGGACGAAAACGTATAAAAACGGAAGAAAATGGATGAAAACGTATGAAAACATCTGACAAAAGACGAAAGCGTTTAAAAATGGACGAAAACGTAAAAAAACGGACGAAAGCATATATAAACCTATGAAAACCAATGAAAACGTAAGAAAACAGGCGAAAACGTAAGAAAACAGACGAAAAGGTATGTAAACGGACAAAAACGTAAGAAAACGGACGAAAACGTAAGAAAACAAACGAAATAATAGGAAAATGAACGAAAATGTAAGAAAACAGGCGAAAATGTAAGAAAACAGACGAAAACGTATGAAAACGGATAAAACATATGAAAACGGACGAAAACGTTTGAAAACAGACAAAAACGTAAGAAAACGGACGAAAATGTAAGAAAACGTGAGAAAACAGACGAAAATGTAAGAAAACGAACGAAAACGTAAGAAAATAGACAAAAAAGTATGAAAACGGACGAAAATGTAAGAAAACAGACGAAAACGGATGAAAACGGATGAAAACGTATGAAAACGTAAGAAAACGGATGAAAACGTATGTAAACGGACGAAAACGTATGAAAACGGACAAAAATGTAAGAAAACGGACGAAAACGTAAGAAAACAGATGAAAACGTAACAAGACTGACGAAAACGGACGAAAACGTATGAAAACGGGCGAAAACGTAAGAAAATAGACAAAAACGGTGACTTAAGGTGTATTTGGCAAAAATAGCACTAGTATTAACTAGTAAGCTGTAGCAGTGAGGAGTAGTTGTATTTTCCAATAAAAGTGTTTGGTAACGTAGTTGTAGTTCTAATTATAACGTGTAAAACAGCTCTTAAATGCTCAACGCTCCTAAATGCTACTTCGTAGAGCGTTAGAAAATGAGTGTTCCGAAAAAATAGATAAAGCTACTTGCTTCTTGCCAAACGAGCATTAAAAATTACAACACTCAACACTCACCGCTCACAACTCCTAAATGCTTCTAAAAGCTCTATGCCAAACATACCCTTAATAAATCAAAGGTGTTAATGCATTATTACTTAAGACTGCATGTAATAATGGTGACCGTGGTCATCACTGCCACATCAGTGCCAAATAATTACAACATTTTTCATGACCAAGTTAGTGTAATAAGGCGACCACGGGTACCGCAAAAAAACTTACCCCACTTAAACACAAATAAACCTCACAAAAACAATTTAATAAACACACACTCATACACAACAAATAGGAGAGGACTCGATTCCTGCAGTGGATTGAGTCTTCCCTAAAATCCCTTAAGGATGCGTCCTTCATTTGGGGCATAATGTAGATGACCAAGTGCAGATGGCCATCCATTACAGATGGTTTAAAGAAGATCCCCATAATAATGTAACTGACTCTTTGTATATATGAGGTTTTATAGGTCGGGGGCCTTAAAAGTTTGGAGGCCTAAAACCCTAACTTCACTTGTTTTACCCTTAAGTCACCCCCGGGCACAAGTTAAACGTTATGATAAGGGAAAGAAGCCATGGCGACGATAGGTCAAGGCTTTCTTCCTACCTGATGTAGGACGGCATTATACATTATAGGCAATTTGAATACTCGTATTGTCGGACGACCCTACATGATAGTGTGGCCTGTCAGTTAAATATCTCAGATATATATGGGCTAGCACCCTTGCTAAACGCTTAGAAGTTAAAATTAAAATTGAATTTTGATGTAGCCACTTTTGGGACAATTGCGGTTTGACCTTTCATCATCATTGGTATATACAATAATACAAATAATGGCTATTAGAAATCTCAACGCCTATGGCCCCGACTTTCATTAGTTTCGCAAAACATATGAGATCATTACAGTGCAAAAATTTAACTTGATTGGGATGGATGGATTAAATTGTTACATCCGATCAAGTCAAATTCTCTAATGGAGTTAGTGACAAAGTGAATCAACTTGGATAGTGCAGAAGCTAATCTCATTACCGATATATCACTCACAAGAGTCAAGTAATGGGACCAGCCATGAATAATTTTCTTGTGAAATATTGATCATCAATGAGATAAACAAAACGATGTGTGTGGCGTGTGTTTGTTGATTCTTGGTATATGAAAGAATTTGTGGATGTTTACAGGTTACTGCATAATCAAACTCATAATACAAGGCTTTAGCTGGTTATTCACATGTATAGCTTCAGTCTGTGAACCAATAATCTTTATCTTTATGCTTCTTATGTATTTATTATTAGACGAAGGACTAAACATGTCAAGTAGAAACTTGGTAACCATATTGGCGGTTACAAGCAGTTAGGAAAACGGTTACAAACTAACCATCATGTCGGTTAGAACATACCGAATAGAAACATATATATATGTACATGTATGTAACGATTTATAGTTAATAGACAAAAATACTTATTCATTTACTTTACATTTTGCAATCTACATATTATTGATCTAGAGTTGGGACAACAATTGGCATCAAGAGCATAGGATTATACTTTCGTTTTTGATTACAACATACGCAAGGAGAAGACCCAAGGAGAACACGCGCAGAAAACTTTCTGTTTTCATACGCAGTAAACAAAATTCCATACGCAAGGATTTTGTTTTGTGACAAGTTTTGTTTACTCTTTACTTCCGAGAGAGAAACAAAGTGAATAAGGATACGTAGAAGATAGTGCACGATCATTTACGTAAGGGATTGCAAACGTGGTACACCAAACGGATTGGTGGGGAAAAACTGTGTTGGCAACAACATAGGGAAGGAAGAAATTCGAACACTACGTTTTGGTAAAAGGAACGAGTGGGATAAAACTTTGTGAAACCGGGTTAAACAAGACACAAAGGGAGGAAGACGCGGTAAGACGCGGGAAACATTGTTGTGGAAAAAGGATACGTACGTGTAAGGAAAAGGGAGCGCTCAAGGAATTGTGTGGAGAAGTGTCAAACGACACAAGGAGAACAACAACGAAAAGGAAGATCAGAAACATTTGTTTCGGAGTTAATTTTTGGATACCTTCTCGGTACCAAAATTATTTTGTACGTGGGAAATTGATTTCGGACAATAGACATCAATAACGTACAAGGGAAAGAAGAAAAGAACGTGTAGTGTGGAGGAACAAGAAAGAAAAACAACTTGTTTTTTTCAGACTTGTTAGAGAAGATATAACTCGACAAAGGGACTTGGTGTATTGCAATTCGAAGGCAAAGGAGAAACCGAATCAAAAACATCAAGGGTACGAGGCAAAGAAAGGGGAACCAAAGTAACGTTGGTAAACGATTTACTAACGAAAAACAAGAGAATACTCTAAGTATTCATCGGATACACGAGGTCACAAGTTAAACTCTTTCTGGATTTCATTACTTTACATAGTATAGAATAGTATAGAATACTTTATTTCATACTATTAGGAAATCCCGAAAACTATTTATTGATCCCGTATTATTAGGATTCCCGGAAGATTAGAAATTTCCATACTTTATAGAAAACCACACTAGGAAGAATATATCCCATTGAATTAGAAAGTGAAGATTCTAAACACTTTCAAAATGACAACTGGCGATATAGGAACCACTGTAACAAAACCCGTAACACCTACTGCACAATATCAATGCCCTAAGTTGAAAACCACAAACTACACAGTTTGGGCTATACAAATTAAGGTTATACTAGAGGCACATGGCTTATGGGAAGCAATAGAACCAAAATTAGATACACCAGTGGATGATAAGAAAGAAAAGGCAACAACTGCCTTCCTATATCAAGCATTGACGGAAGATGTGATCTTACAAGTAGCGGGTTGTAAGACGGCAAAGGATTTATGGGATTCGTTGAAGAAAAGACACGTTGGAGAAGATAGAGTGCAGAAAGCACGATTACAATCATTGATGATTGGATTTAACTCACTTCAAATGAAAGAAGATGAGACGGTGGATGCATTTGCGGCTAAACTAAACGGCTATGCCACGAAGGCAGAAGAATTAGGAAAACTTTGGATGAATCGCTTTTAGTTCGAAAACTATTAGACTCCACACCGGATAGGTTCATTCGGATAGTAGCATCCATAGAACAAACAACTGATCTCGACGAAATCACTTTAGATGAGATCATTGGAAGACTCAAGGTATTTGAGGAAAGGATAAAACTCCGGAAGGGAGGACATGTAGAAAGCCAGGAAAACCTATTATTCGCACATGGCGAACACTCAGGAAATAGGAAACGTTTTTACAAACGTGGAGGAAAATCAAATTTCTCACGAGGGAACTGGCAGAATAAAAATAGAAACAACCCACAGGAAGGGAACTCTAGTTATAAGGAGAGTTCGGATAAGAATAAAGGAGAGTGGGATGTGAGCAAGATAAAATGCTATAGGTGTCATAAAATGGGACACTTTAAAAGAAACTGTAGAGGAAAACCAGCAACTCAGGAACAATCAAACCTTATCTTAGAAGACGATGAACCATCACTGTTAATGACTATGCACGAAACTGAACACAAGGAAGTGTTGTTGAATGAAGAACAAATTCAACCAAAGAAATATGCTACAGCGGATACAAGCATATGGTATTTAGATAATGGTGCAAGTAACCATATGACTGGGATAAAGAGTCATTTAGGATATTGATGAAAGCGTAACAGACGAGTATGTTTTGGAGATGGATCGTATGTACGAGATAATGGGTAGAGGATCTATCTTTGTTAGGTTGTAAGAACCGAGAATGAAGGTAGTATCGAAAGTATACTACATACCAAACCTCAAGAGCAACATACTTAGTCTAGGACAACTTACGGAAATAGGTTGTAAGGTCATTATGGACGGAAACAAATTGACTTTGTATGATAAGAACATGAAGTTGTTGATGAAAGTAGAAAGATCTAAGAATCGACTCTACAAGATACAATTATAGATAGAAGCACCTATATGTCTCTTAGCAAATATAGATAACCAAGCATGGTTATGGCATGCTAGATTAGGTCATCTGAACTTTGACGATATAAACAAGATGACTAGGAAAGGTCTAGTAGAAGGAATTCCAAGAATAAATCATGCAGGGCAGATTTGTGACGCATGTTTTGTAACACCCCGACCCGACAAGGGTAAAGATATCACAATACGGTTTCATATCAGAACTTTAATAACTAAACAATAGCGGAAGCCTTTACAAAATATTCAATAAAGAAAACATAAATAACTAAAACTTCAAAATAAATCTAAGATCTCTATGGCAAAGTCTTGCTCTCAAACCCAGATCAGCTATCCCATAAGCTCATCTTGAATGCTAAATACCTGCCGTAGGAAAAGAAAAGTGCGGCTGAGCTTACAAAGCCCAGTGAACGGATATAACGAAACAAAAGCTAAAACAGAACATAAATACGAATAACGAAAATAAAATGAAGTAATGACGAAGGATCTTTTAGGATTCTGCGAAAGCACAGATATACAGAATTCCAACACAAACACATAGCAACTTAGACATCACATAGCACATCAAAGACACAAACACAAACGCATCAGAACAACCAAACACATAGCATACCAAAATAACAGATTACGTATAAGCCAAACGGAAAATCTAAAAGCTAACGGAAACATTTCCTAATAAATAAACATGGCACTCATACAAAATCACATTTATCAATATTTAAATACTCTTGATACCATAGCATAGCAGCGGAATAATCAGACAAATCATGGCAGACAATATAACAAAACCAGTTCTCAGATCAATTCCTAACCTTAGCAGAGTTTAAACATGGCAGATCACATATGCAGACAGATAATTAAACCTTCAAAACACTCAATCATATACTAACACATTCATCTTACAGATCAACGCATTCACGTAATGATAACAAATCATAATATCAGATATACGAATCATATTTAAACGTATTAGTCTTATCCTAACATGGCAACTAATAATCACTTAAACAAATACGTCATAAGCACATTAACTAATCATATCATATCAGAAATATCTTTCTTCTTCAAAAGGTAACCTCAGAAAATATACATATGGAGTAGCTAGTTCCGAATTTTGTGAAGACGCGTATTGCTACACGACATCATTCACCGATAACATATCGGATAATGGATCGATCTAGGATGCATCCATACGCCCTTCCTACATATTCAAAAATATGCTTCACCATCCGAGACGTGGCGTAACATCACTCTACGCCCTAGAGTCATATCGAGGTGCATCATCGATACGGACATGGAACCCCATGACTAGTTAAATATTTGGTTATAGTCAACCAACTTAAGTCAAACAGTTTTCGGATATAACACGGATCATACACACACACAAGGTCACGTAAATCATATCGATAGTTCATATCATAAGGTTCATATTCAGATAATCAGAAATCATAAGTTCATATCATAGTGGCATATCATATACTCATAAACAGACGTTCATAACCAGAGGTTCATAATCATAAGTTCATAATCCAATATAGCAGAGTTCAACAAATGTATATATCAAAGTCTTCCTAACATAAGTTCACATCAGATATTGCATAGTTCACTAGAACATAAATTCAAATAAGTAACAGATCAAATATTCAGAAAAGGGTTCATAGCAATGGCATTGGGGATCCTAATAAACATAAGAGAACATGATGAAGAAGGAAAACATGAGGGACCTTTACTGAAAAGGTCAGAACTCATGTACGATAACATACGTGTCTTAAAGTAAGACAGAATATCCGTACCTTGAAGCAAATGAAAGGAAAGCAAACGAATGAACGAATACGAAGATGTAACTTCGCGTCTCCTCCAACGAATCTACACGGATTATGATTTATTTAATACTTATTAGTATAACGGATTAATCTCATTAATACTTTTAAAGTTGTCAGATTCTTCCCATTTTTAGTGACAGACAGAATTCCACGTTTTAGGGTTTCAATCATTAATTAGCCAAACGTATGGGTTTAATATGATAATCATCTTATTTAAGAGCTTATATGATCATTATTCATAGCATAGGATTTACAAATGTCAAAGACGGATTTTAAGATTCTCTTTTAAAGTAGTTTACATAATTTATAACTCACATGAAATAACGAAATTACACAATTAACTTTTAACCCTTAATCTACTTCCCATTTATGTTCTAGGTTTTCCATACTTTTAATATTACTTATTACGCATTCAATTAACATGTTACTCCTTTTAATGACTTCCACTTTGACCTAGAACGTATATGGAAACAAACTGAAGTTACCTCAAAACTCATGCATGTCCTTACGTAATTCATTTACACATGTTGACCCATAATTACCCAAAATTACATGTTGCACCCTTAACATCTTTAATTATACGATCTAACCTTCTATTTTCATATTTTACACTTTTAGCCCAAAGGTTTTAGAATTTACAAAACATACCCTTTTAGTTAAATAAAATTGAATAGCCCTCTAAATATCCAAAATCACACGCTTAACCCCACACTTATTTTATACGCTTAGTACATGTCTTTTCTTTTTTCAAAAATAACCTTTAAGTTTCAATATTTACAAAATCAACCCAAACCTTTTTATTTAGAACCGATTAGGGCATAATTCAAAAGCAAGCCCTAAACCTAAGTTACACCAATCATTAGCTCATCATTAATACTTCATTAATTACCTTCCATGATTATAAGGAAACCCTAGTTTATACAAAACCCTAATCGCCCCTTTTAAATACCTTTCCTTTTTATGCGTTTCGAATCAAGAAAAACCCAAGACAATTCACACAAGCTTCGAATTCATGATTATGCATTTTATTCAGGTCTTATAACATGTAACAACTTCTGTAAAAATAGATTCATGATCTCTAAAAATATTATAAGCTCAATCGTTAATTATATACACTTTTTAGGGTTTTAGGTTTCAAATAATTTCATACGACATATAAATCATGCATGGCTAATTTTTTTATGTGTTATATACGACTTATAGGACTGATTTCAACACTAGAAACATACCCTTGATAAGCTCGAATCGTTGGAACAAAAGAAGCACAAAACACCACTTTGTCAAAACCCTAATCCACTCGAAAACTCCCAACGATTTCCACAGCAACTCTGGAACTCAAACACTATTTTTCCCACCTTCTAAACCTTGAATCTCGTCCAAGAAAAATGGTCCCAACCTCTGGAAACTGGAAGTCGACTTGTGAAGGGTTTTTAGGTCGGTTTTAGGGTTATCGGCAATAAAGGATTTGTGTGAGCCGAATATATGTATAAATACTTAAGTTTCTATTTTTCTTGTGGGCTTTAATATGTATTGGACTTAAAATAAATGGACTTTAAGTTTTATAAATTATATTGGGCTTGTATTTAGTTTTATTTCTTTTATAAACTATTTTAATATTTTCGGCTAATATATAAAATACAAAACTAATTTTTATAAAATCATAAACTATAAAAACTACCTTTACAAAGTGTTTAATATTTATTTAGGTCATGTGAGATATTTCTTAAAATTCTCTGAATTTACATAGCTTACTTGGTATTCTTTTGAATTAATCTTTCATACTTTTAATTGTAGGGTTATTTTGGTCTTTTGTGAACTTTAGAAATTCCAGGTATTACATGTTTATTAGTAAAACACAGTAGAACACCATTTCCAAACCAAGCTAAATTCGGATCAAAGAACCCGTTGGACTTAGTATACGGAGACCTTCATGGTCCTATAAGTCCAAAGAACGCACTCGGGCAAGAAACTCATTTTCTTGTTAGTGGACGATTGTACACGTTTTATGTGGGCCTACTTTCTGACATCGAAAGATGAGGCGTTTAGTACATTCAAGGAATTTAGACAGAAGATAGAAATGGAAATGAAGTTGAAAATAAGGATGCTAAGAACGGATAGAGGTGGTGAATTCACATCAAATGAATTCACAAGGTACTGTAAGGAAAACGGAATAGCACGACAGTTGACAGCACCGTACTCCCCACAGCAGAATGGAGTAGTGGAGAGAAGGAATAGGACAGTGTTATCAACCACTAGGAGTATGATGAAAGCGATGAAGTTACCTTTAACTTTTGGGCGGAAGCAGTTAAACATGCTATATACATACTCAATAGGGTACCTACGAGGGCCCCGATAGATAAAACTTCATATGAGGCACTCTACAACAAAACCAAACTTGGAAAACCTAAGAATATTTGGATGCACAACTTATGCAAAAATAACGATACCTCACTTAAAGAAGTTGGATGATGAAGCATACCATTGGTTTACTTAGGAGTAGAGGAAGGATCAAAAGCATGTAGGTTATATGACCCTATAACCGGGAAGAAACATGTTAGTAGGGACGTAAAATTCATGGAAACAAAGCCGTGGGTTTGGAACAAAGATGAAGAAGATACTGACACACAAGACACATTTTGGGCTAGTTTTGTGGTAGACGGAGTTGACAATGAAAACGTTACACGGTCAACACGTAAAACGATGATAACACGTATCACGAACAAGATCGATTCACGATCGGTTTCACCAAACACACCACGGCATATCATTACGACCCACACTCGTAAGAGGAAGAAGAAGCTACTACTAGTTCTCAGAGAACTCAAGAGATAGATTTGATGATACACCGACGTGAATACGTAAACATGTCGATATATACGGACATGCTCAAGAGTTGAACCTCAAAGCTTGTTATTTACGGAAGAAGAACCCGAAATTACAAGGAAGCATCAACAGATGAGAAATGGATTGAGGCCATGGAGATCGAATTGGATTCAATAAACAAGAATAAAACGTGGACTCTTACTACATTGCCAGAAAATCAGAAGGCAATAGGACTTAAATGGGTTTACAAGACCAAGAGGGATGCAAAAGGAAACATCATCAAATATAAAGCACGGTTAGTGGCAAAAGGTTATGTGCAAGAACAAGGGATAGACTTCGATGAAGTATTTGCACCGATTGCTCGGATAGAGATAGTTCGGTTGATATTAGCATTAGCGGCATATCATGGATGGCAAGTACATCACTTAGATGTAAAATCAGCATTTTTACATGGAGATTTAAAGGAAGAAGTCTACGTTACACAACACGAAGGATTTATACAACAAGGAAATACAGAAAAGTATATAAGCTTACTAAAGCTTTATATGGCTTAAGGCAAGCACCGAGAGCTTGGAATGTGAAGCTTGATCAAACGTTAAAGTCCTTAGACTTTAAGAAATGTAATCTCGAACAAGCGCTTTATCTGAGCGGAACAAGAATTCTACACTTATAGTTGGAGTCTACGTAGATGATCCGATAATCACAGGCACTCCAAAGAAAGAAATCAAGAATTCAAATCCCGGATGAAGGAAATATTTGAAATGAGCGACTTAGGATTGTTAGCTTATTATCTTGGGATAGAAGTCACACGATGTGAGGAGAGATTACAATCAAGCAAGCAGCTATATTAACAAGATCTTGAAGGAAACAAGTATGGCGATAAACAATGATACGAAGATACCTATGGATCTTGGTACTAAGTTGGTCAAGGCGGAAGAAGGAAACTCGATTGACGCAACTTACTACGAAGCTTAATAGGAAGTCTCGGTACTTACGCATACAAGACCGGATCTTAGTTACACAATCGGACTACTCAAGAGATTCATGCAAGACCCTAAGGATCATCACCAAGGCGGTAAAGCAAGTAATCCGATATATCAAAGGAACAAAGGAGCATGGCATTATATACAAGCAAGAAGGCGTTTGCAAGATTACAGTTACTGACGATGTGAGTTATGGAGTCAACACCGATCAAGGAAAAGGAACCATCGGGATCGTATTTTATTTCGGAGAGTCACCAATTACCTAGTGTACTCGAAGCAACCAACGGTGGCGCTATCATCATGTGAATCGAATTCATGGCGGCTACTGCAGAACATGTCAAGCCTTATGGCTAAAGCGATTGCTTAGTGAACTAACCGGATGGGAAGAAAAGGATAACGCGAATGTCGATAACATTTCAAAGAATAGCACTGTGAAGAACCCAGTTTTTCATGGAAGAAGCAAGCACATCGATATTCGCTACCATTTCATTCGAGAATGCGTAGAGAATGGGCACATCAATGTGGAACATGTCAGCGGAGAACTACAAAGAGCAGATATTCTAACAAAGGCTCTACCAAGATTGAAGTTCGTGACTATGCGACAAATGCTCGGAGTTCAAGATTTAGGACGAAGCAACGATCAAGATTAAGGAGGAGAATGTGAACCAATAATCTTTATCTTTATGCTTCTTATGTATTTATTATTAGACGAAGGACTAAACATGTCAAGTAGAAACTTGGTAACCATATTGGCGGTTACAAGCGATTAGGAAAAGCGGTTACAAACTAACCATCATGTCGGTTAGAACATACCGAATAGAAACATATATATATGTACATGTATGTAACGATTTATAGTTAATAGACAAAAATACTTATTCATTTACTTTACATTTTGCAATCTACATATTATTGATCTAGAGTTGGGACAACACAGTCCCTCTAAATTTCCTGATCATCCTATCAGAACAATGATATTTCTCAATAACTTAACATGTTCCGATGTTAAAATGATATTTCTCAATATTGTTCTTCAATGAAATATCGATATAATGCGAACAAAATAAAGTCTTGTGGAAGGTAAACTTTTATTTACCGATTTGGGACCAGTGCTTTTTCAAAAAATATGTTATTCATAGGGTTCCCTGCACCTGGGAACCCTCTCATCCGCCTTCGTAGAATCTTATTGTCAGCTAAGAGTATATTTAGATTAAATAGAGTTTCTCGATGTTACAATCACATTGAGGTTCCAATTCTAAAAATCAATTTGTGTGCTTGAATTGTCCATCGAAAAACAGGTCAATCGAACCCAAAATTGAATACATGGTTGTCCATTGACTATCGGTTATGGAGTTGTGATATCAACTTCATGACATTTTCATAGTAACTGCCTCATTTTGACTCATCCTAAATAGATAACCCTTGCATTCCCTTCTAGATCTGATTTTATTTAAGTACCAATAGTCAATAACATTAATGGAGGTATTTAGTACGATATTAGCTTCATGACACTTTCATGGCAATCGTGATCAAGTTCCCTTTGTTTTGGGTCATCCAACTTTTCTTCCACAACTTTGTTTTATACAAGTTCATCCGTATACTTTGTTACTAATCAATTTGAGCATTGTTGATTTGTTCATGAAGTTAAACCTATACATCTTGTTTAATGACTATTATCATGATTGCATCGATACTAAATCCGAATCCAAACATGATCAAGTGAACTTTGTGTTGTTAGTTTGGTACACAAAGTTCGTGATTTTATTTAATATTAGAAGTCGGTTTCAGAGGCTTGGATTAAACTAGGATTGTGCAAACGATCGCAAGGATATACATACGAATAATAAGATAACTTGCTATAAGAAAACATAACGGATAGTAGACGTACCGGCAGACATGGGATTGCACTTCTAATGGAACTTGAACATGGACTTCCGTCAACACACGGATCGATTTTGTCCTCGTCTAGTCGCCACCGATAGAAATGTAACTTATATTCGATAACTATCTTGATTCATGTTTAAATTTGTAAGAACGGTTTTATATATAGACATGATATATGAGAAATGACTATGGTTCTTGTTCCTTTTATCGATTATTATTTTTGAGCAATGTTATTGCCTTTGGTGGTGAGGTTCGATATGAGATAGCTTCACTTGCAACGCTTCGGCGAGTGCAAGTGAGACCGATCTTTATTTCTCAAATGACATAAATGGTTCAGAAATTCAAATGCCGTTATTAGCATGCGGATTATTAGGTTGTACACAATACAATACACTTTGGGTAATCTTTGACCCATTTGACATGTTCCACTTTTTAGCCTTTTTACCCATTTGAACATCATAGATAAAACATAATCCAATTCAACTCATTCACTTGTAAAAGGCATAGTACCTTGGTGTTTCAGTTGGAGGCATTTTGTGCCAATTTAGAAAGAGGGAACAAAAGAAATTGCGCATCTCATTTAAGTTTTTTAGAGAGAGGTTGGGTTCACATATTTTAGAGGTCTTATTTGCTTATTACGTTTCAAAAACTATAAACTTTTGAAGTGTTTGGATTACTTATGGCTTATTGGTCCCTTTGCTTAAATTTGATGAAATAATTAAGCATTGCTAGATAAGCACATGGTAGGTGCTTATAAGCTATACGCTCTAGGCATAAGCAAAATTATGCAATCCCAAACACCCCCTTAGTCGTTATATGCTCAAGGCTCTATGAACCACCAAGGACTATGGAATACTATACATAGCTAATCAGGGATCTAACCAAAGATCTTCAGCTTAAATCTATTTGCACTTTGATACTCTTCAGGTTGTTAACTATGTTGTGGAGCTGGATAATCCTTTGGACTTTTTGAGTGATGATGAAACTTTTTACCCTGGGCTTTCTCGAGGTAAGTTACAACAACCATAGCTATCGTACCAGAATAAATATGTTATGCAATAATGGGCTAAGTTGATAATTTGAATAGTTTTATGTTCGTATTTGCTCCTCCTTAAATTTATTAAGTTGGTGTTGTCGTCTATATGCTAAAGGAAACTGATGCGAATTACTTATGCAAACACATTGTTAGCCTTTAATTGTGTTAAGATCAAGTGAGACATTAGTTTAATTATCTACTTAAGTATTTATGTTATAAGACATGGTTATGTATTTGTTTATGGGTCGAATTGTAAGCCTGCATATGGGTCAAACTTGTTTAACCCAAACATCCCATATAATGGCAGTTATGATAGTCAGTTATTTGACAGTTAATCCCCAAGAGTCACAATGGTTGGGAGATGTATAACTATCATCTTGTGTCGTCTAGAAACCTATAAATATGTTTTCTTCATCAGAAAACATATAACAACTTTACTAGTATCTTAAAGCAATTCTGTTTTTAGTACTCCTTGTTTTTACCCATTACTATTACATTGATTTGTTCACAGAATCACACAAACAATCACAAACATGAAACACACTTTGAAACCGAAACTAGTTGGCTACAAACCTGTGTACAATTGGTATCAGAGCTCTGGCTCTCATCCTTGGGAAAGGCCAACATCTAGTTTTCAAAATGGAAGATATCTCTTGAGAGAAACACCCAAGAGATTGAACCAGTGGAACATAAAAAGAAAGAAGAGTATTTCACCAAAGGGAAAAGAGATATTGGCACAAATTGTCTTAGAGAATAAATAATTCAATACCACAAAGAAAGCAGATGGCTTGAAGAAATTAAAGAGAAAGGTCATGGGCACAAAAAGGGACAAGAAATCCAAATGCTATATCTGCAAGGAAAAGGGACATGCATTCTGGGCATGTGAAGATAGGAAGAAACTTGCTGCTATGGAATTAGAATAAGAAAATGATATTACAAGAAGGTTCATAGCAGAAGAGACAAAGTATCCAGAGAACGTGTACATCACTGCAGATTATATGGTAAAAGGTACAAACTCATCTACTTGGAATGAAATCTGGTATGCAAGCAAAATTTACAAGTTCCATATGTGTCCTAGTAGAGCCCTGTTTAATGAGATTGATTACAAGTTTAAGATGATAGGAAAAGAGGAAAATGAAAAGAAATTTATATTTTCCTATGGGATTGGTGATATAACAGTTAAGACAGATGAAGGTAGTGTTGTGATTAGGAATGTACAGTATACCCTTGAAGTATCATTCAATATACTTAGTATGGAATTGTTAAAATCACAAGGGTATAAGATAGAGATCAATGATGATGTGTGTAGTGTCTACTACATGGTTCATGATCCAGTTGGTGAAGAACACGCACCAAGCAAAGAGATAGGAGAGAAACAGGTTGGGATAAAAGAGGTTGTGAATGAACACAACCAATTCTTGGAAGATCAGTTTGAGAAGATGGATCCTACAGATGAGTGCTCTTTGATAAGAGGCTTAGAAGATTTGGATTGGAACAGGCAAGAGACTCAAGACTACATTGATGATGAATACATCAATCACAATGGTACTCTCTATGCTTTGAAAGTAAACTCCTTCTCAAGGTACATTTCATTTATGAATTTATTAAAGAATGATGAGTTGTTATACAAGAACTGGGAGGTGTTTAGTAAAAGGTTTATAGAACTAGTGAAATGGTTCTATCTTGTGCATCTGAACTATGATGCATTAGATACCATTCCACCATTTATCAGAGATGTGGAGTTGAATTTGTTGTGTCTACATAAGGTTGTTGAAGGATTAGGAGGCTATTTCTCAGTTACTATAGGTGACAAATGGGGGGTGATAGCACAGTTGCAAGGATTGGACACCAATGATGCTAATACAGTTAGAGTCTGTTACAGAAATTTTATTGATCTCATAGTGATATACCATGAAACTGCACAAGTTCCTTGGGGTGAAAAGCAAGAAGAAGTGGGTGAAACCAGTAGAAGAAAAGAGGCCAAGGACCCTCCATGCCAGAAGGAAAGCACAGTGAAGGATGGAGCACTTGAAGATGGATCAAACAGGTTTGGTGTTAATTTGAACAGTGATGATGAAGATGGAGAAGAAAGCAGCCAAGACAACAATGACTTTGATGTCATTGCTTGAAGAAAGTAAACAGAAATCAACTCAGAAGACACTTGACCTTAAACAATTAAGGGGGAGAATGTTAGCCTTTAATTGTGTTAAGATCAAGTGAGACATTAGTTTAATTATCTACTTAAGTATTTATGTTATAAGACATGGTTATGTATTTGTTTATGGGTCGAATTGTAAGCCTGCATATGGGTCAAACTTGTTTAACCCAAACAACCCATATAATGGCAGTTATGATAGTTAGTTATTTGACAGTTAATCCCCAAGAGTCACAATGGTTGGGAGATGTATAACTGTCATCTTGTGTCGTTTAGAAACCTATAAATATGTTTTCTTCATCAGAAAACATATAACAACTTTACTAGTATCTTAACGCAATTCTTTTTTTAGTACTCCTTGTTTTTACCCATTACTGTTACATTGATTTGTTCACAGAATCACACAAACAATCACAAACATGAAACACACTTTGAAACCTAAACTAGTTGGCCAGAAACCTGTGTACACACATGAGCATTTCATTGCTGCAAACTGTCTATATACACAAATGCTTGTGTGTGTAATATTGACTGTGTCTTAGCTGCCGATATGAGCTTAGCTACTGCCCGGGCTCGATCATATCTAAAAAAAGTCTGAGAACCTTGTTCTCAGCTACCGGTTATGCCAGGAAGATATAATTTACTTGTTTCCACTAGTTGATTCACGTACTATTTTGAAACTATCTTTTGTAATGGCTGATAATATTACTGCTTGCTAGTTGCTACTGCTATGTACTGTATTAAGTTTGTTTGCTTTTGTTGGTCCTCTGTACGTACATCATGACAGGTTTTCCTGCTTCTAAGATCCACTTCAAGAACCTGGTTAACTATTGGTTTGGAAAAAAAAAACATCAGGAAATGTAACATACTAGGAAACTTGTGTTATTTTACTTCTCTCAAAGCTCTAAAACCACGTTATAAAAAGGTTATTACAAGATATTGTAAAGTAATCTTTCTTTCATAAACTAGCATTTGTTCACTAGGAGTATAATGTAAGATTTTCAATACTATTTACACATTTCAAGAGTGTACAATTAGTAAGTTTTTTTTAGGAGTGAGTACACGTTTAACAAGTTATAAGTATCTGGAAACAAAAATGAGTAAATTGATGAAGTTTTTCATGTTTAGTTTAATAAGAGTTTTACTAAGATATACGTTGTTTAACCAAGATATTCCTGTATTCCCTAGACACCCCAAAAACGTTTTTTATTTTTATCTTTTCTGAAAAGGTAGACTTACTCAAAACTACAGTATATAACACTCTCACTTTCATCACTAGCGGAACTTGGGCCCATAAGGCTATGCACAGAGGCGACCTAGTTCGTCGCCGCCACATCAGCTTTCTCTCCGACGACCGACGACGACCTAGTTGCCACAGTGGTGACCGAGATTTTTTTTTTTTTTTTTTTTTTTTAATTCAAATATTTTTAAACACAAAATTAAAATTCATTAATAAAATACTTAACATTACAACAATAATTAAAAACTTAAAGTAATAAAACGTAGGCGTTACAATACTTATTAAAAGCGAAAACATCACAAAAATCTTCATCGTCAGTTCGGTCTTCGTCACTTTCGTCTTCGGCTTCAATCTCTTGATTGTCTGCATTTCCACGGTTTCTCCAAATGTGTTCGACCAAATCAGATTTTATGTTTAGATGAGTTGATCGATCCGTTAACTCCTGAGTAACTACTAAGGATTCTGCATGGGATCTTACCGGATCATAATCACGGTGGCCCTCTTGTGGAAACCATGTAGGAGAAATCGCCCGCTGCTTGTGTTTGATGATCATATTATGTAATATGATGCATGTATACACAATATCTTCGAGATCTGCTTACATGACCCTCGAGCCGGAACTTTAAGCATTTTCCACTTCTTCTTCAACACACTGAAAGCTCGTTCCACATCTTTCCTTGTTGCTTCGTGCTTCCTCTTGTACAATATTCTTTTTCATCACCGCAGGAGGATTTGAAATGGACTTAATAAGAACAGACCATTCCGGATATATCCCGTCAAGAAGATAATATCCCCTTTGTAAACAACATCATTAGCCTCGAATTCAAGTTCGCCGCTCTCCCGATTTGATATCATTGAAAGCAGGGAACGATATAAACGTTATATCGTTATTCATCCCGGAGACACCAAAGAACGCATGCCAAATCCATAAATCTTGGGAGGCGACCGCCCAATAAAATGAATGGATGTGGCCCGTGATCACCCCTAGCATGTTGACCTCTCAAACTATTTGGGCGGTTCTCCCAATGCCAACTCCTACAATCAATGCTTGCCATCATCCCAGGAAACCCATGCTTATGCTCGTGATGAGCATATAATCTTTCAAGGTCCGAATACGTGGGCTTTCGCAAATACTCAGCACCATATAACTCCATGATAACCGTGCAAAAGTTACGGAGACAATCGCGTGTTGTTGTTGCAGCCACTTGCAGATACTCGTCAAGAGAATCAGGAACTGCCGCGTATCCCAATTGACGAATTGCCGCAGTACACTTGACCAATGGAGAAATACCAAGTAAACCTCTACAATCAGGAGTTTGTTGAAAATAAGGAGAATGATTGGTTACCTCTTGCACAATTTGAGTGAATAGGTCTCGGGGCATCCGGAACCGCTGACGAAATGTTTTTTCGTTATACAACGGTTCTTCGGAGAAGTAAGCGGAAACTAAACGATTATGAGCACCTACATGATCCCTAGCCGTGTGGTTTCGTCGAGCCTTTGGCAGTGACGCTTGGTAAGTGTCCCAAGCATGCTGCGTATACTCCATGAACTCCGTAAACTCGCTCATAACTTCTTCCTCGTCGGAAGACGAAGAATTAAAAAATAACTCGTATGACATAATTATCAAAATGTGTTTGAAAGTGTTTATGAGAAGTTGTTTGAAATTGTGTGTTTAAAAATGTGTTTGAGTTTGGTATTTATAATGTTGTAAAAGTGGTAAAGTTAAATTTTTTTTTTTAATAGGAACGTTAGCTTTTTTTTTGGATAGACTTGGACCAAACTCGGTTGAAACCACAACCTTCTTCCTCCCTTTTCTTCCCCCAACCGAACACAACTTTCACAGCCACAATGGCTCGACCGACCATAACCGACGCAACCGACCGACCCTCGACCGACCCTCTGCGCATAGCCTAACATTTTTTATTGATGATACAAGAGTGCAAGGTTTGGGAGTGATGAATAATACGTTATTCGTCTGTCATCTCAGCGCCACCTTATCAGTCTCCCAATAATACACCAACAACTAAAATAGACATAAAAAAACAACAACTTTGTAGGTCCCACAAAATACCCCGTCAAAAATACCTACCCACTCAAAAAAACAAAAAAACAAATTCGACGAATGGCACCGTTCATTGTACCCACTAATGTACCAATAACACACGAATGACATGATACTTGGTGCATTACAACACATTGTTTGTTCATTTTTCGTGCTCTCGGCGGACGAATACCACTCCACACTGAGCACTCTAACTGATGCGCGTATGAAGCGCGTTCGGGGTCAAAGGAAACTTCCTTTTCTTCGAGCAAGTTTTTCAACCACCTAGGCAGTGAACCTAATCGTTGTAGTTTAATATTGGGTAAGCCTCGGGGATTGATATCGTTCTCTAGGGGAATATGAATGCTAGTAAGAAGTGTACTACGCTAAGGTTGAGGTTGAGGAAGATTCTTTTTTATCTTTTTATATTTTTTTTAGAAAGCTAAGGGTAAAATCTCAGGGCTTGGATTTGGGGGGTGATACTTCTACCGATTACTCTACTATTCTAATTATCTAATTCTACGGGTAGTCTTATGTCTATTGATGTGTGCTCGTATGATGATTAAAAATGTGTTTACCTAGATACTATTACTCCCTAGTTATCTTTTATTGTAGGTTGAATTGTCACGTCCTTATTCTTAACGCGTTGTGTTTCCTAAGATCGTAGGGTGTGCATATTCCCTAACTCTTTGAGGTCGCCCTTGAGTGTAGTAAACGAAATCCACTAAGCCATTCATAAACTATCAAAGATTTATCAAGCATTAAACACAACGATAGCCTAGTCGCACTCCTAAGCCAATTACAATTAAGATAAGAGACAACCTAACAATAATTAACAACTAGGTTTCATAGATCTAAGCAAACACACAAGAAATTTAGACGGACATGTTAAACAAGCAAGCATACACACATTCAATGGAAGACATAATGATATTATTGAAGTAAAACACTTATCTTGATGTGTAAAATAGGGTTTGGGACCCTAAGATATTGTCCAAGTCGGACTACAAATATTTAGGGTTTTTACTCCAAAAGTCTACCTCCTAAAATACTGAAAATTTGATTTCTATATATAATTTTACACTTGCGATGGCGTCGCCTTATAGGTGGGACGCCGTCAGATCGCCGTCATTAGGGTTTTCATCTTGGCCAAGTTATCGTTGGGACGGCGTCACGTTGTAGTTGTGACACCATCGGGTTTCAGGAGGACGTCGTCGATTATGGATCCGGGCCGTCGAGATGAAAAGTCTTAGCGACGCCTTCTTCTCCAAAGCCCCGACGTCAGTGTATTTGACCAAAAGTCTCTGAGCCGTCGGTGTATCTATTATCAAATCAGAGGGGACGGCCGCCCTTTAGTTGAGACGCCGTCGACTTTAGTTTCAAAGACTTGAGTGTCTTCGATCTTGACTTAGCCATTTTCTTCATGTTTTCACTCATTTTCGTCCAAATATGCATCATTCCAGCATTTTGCTTCCAAGAGACCTAAAAAGTGAAAAGGAACGAAATTAAGTAGTAACGGATATAAAAGTGATCGATTAAGGGCTTAAATAATCCCTTAAAAGTGTACTTTTTAAATCCTTATCACTAACCATGTCATCGATACCACTAGATCAAAATTTCGTTACCGTTTGTGAGGAAATCAATATATCAAAACAAATCTACATTCATCTAGAAACTTAAAAGTTTTAGGAGGTGTTTGGTATGGTGGAGTGGAAATGCAATGATTGTGATTGTAGATGTTTGGTTGAGGTTTATGACTTTCACATATTGGATTCAAACCTCTTTATTAGCTATACTACATACCACCGATACGAGTTGACTTTAACATTTCTATTATGATTTTTATTCCCACCAATTAAAATCAGAAAATAAATTTAGAATCATAAAATTATTCTTATTCTAACTCAGTCCAATATCAATACTCATTGTGGTTCCATGACTCAAACTAAACGCACCCTTAACTTTTATATGCTACCACATTTTTGAAGGACACATATGCAAATAATTATTTGATTTTAGGTAAGTTACAAATTATGCCCCTGTGGTTGGTCATTTTTTCATTCTCAACCACTCCTAAACATTAATTACAAAAAGTTTCGATGTTGTGCATGTTTTGTAACAATTTATGTCATTTTCACTAACACGCGTTAGTCTTTTCTATTACTGATGGTCAAAGGCGTGCAAAATGACTAATACACCCTCGTCTTCTTTCCCACTTTGATTTTCTTTTGACTGCGTTCGTTTGTAATAGTCAATGTGGTGTGTTGCCACATTGACTGAATTTCAAGTTTTAATATATGTTCCCCACGGTAAAAGCCCGTTACTCAAAAAGAAAAGAAAAAAAGGTGAATAACTTTTTTATGATTAAAGTTTTAGAGTGGCGGGAAATGAAAAAATGACCAACAACATGGACATGATTTGTAATTTACCGTTGACTTTAAAGCTAAACTAATATGGAAAAAGAGAAGAAAATCAAGACAAATAAATAATGTGATCACACACACAAGTTAAACGTTTTGTATAGACTAGACGAGTACCCGTACATAGCAACGAGATTTATAATGGCATATAATTATAGTGATATTTTGGTTAAGTGTTTTGTATAACGTTTTGTGTAACTATAGCTATTTGCCGTTAGAAAATCGCGTTGTTATGCATGATTATTCGTCTAGTTTAATAGAAAAGAAGAATAAAATTGGTCTGGATAATTTTGTGGGCTTGATAAAAATTGTATCCCTATACAATATTTCAAAACTGAAACTACTCTGATGGAGTCTTTAAAGTTTGAAAGTGGTAGCATCGATGACATTAGGTTCAGGGAAAAGATTAAATGCAAGTTAATAAGAGTTAGTTTATTTTGGTAGGGATATATTGTTAAAGTTTTCAAGAGAAGAATGGTATAGAACAAAATTATAAATTGAGAGATAAGAGTTTTTTATAAAGTACATAAAGTGTTGGCCACGCCTTACTCAAAACTTAACGAAATAATCGGTAAATCCTCTAATTCGATTCTAATTCACCATAATTTCACATCAATCTGATAGACTCAATTAGATCTCAATTAAGAAATGTTAACTGAATATCAATGGAGATTAACAACTAGATATCCAACATGATAGAAATGGAAATGATAGTTGATTAATCAAGAACTCTGAAAGTTTGTTACAATGAATGAGAGAAAGGTAATTGATTTATTACAAGAATGATAACAACTAAATCTACCAGATGACTACTTATACACAAGTTTAGAAATTGATTAACTAACTTTGGGCGCCAAAGTTAGTTATTTCAAATCAAGATTAATTAGAAGCTGACACGTGTCCAATTTGACTTGAAGGTCTTTTGGTACATATCAACTCCATCCTCCTTAGAAAATTTCTTGTCTCAAGAAATAGTTGGAACATCAAAGTTAGGAAACCTTTGGATCAAATCTGCATACACTTCCCAAGTAGCTTCTTCCACACTTCTGTTAGACCACTGCACTAGAACATACATCACAGGCTTATTGTTAAGTTTTCCTAGCCTTTTCTCCAAAATTGCTTGAGGCCTGAAAGACAATAGTCCATCTTCTCTCAACTGTGGCAGACTTCCCATCTGATGGTTATTTCCACTACACTTTTTGAGTTGTGAAATGTGAAAAACAGGATGAATTAGACTGTGACTAGGCAATGTGAGCTTGTAAGCAACCTTTCCAATTCTTTCCTCCACTTTGAAAGGACCATGGTATTTCACTGAGAGCTTATGTTGTTGTCCTTGTCTAACTGTGACTGTCTATGAGGTTGAAGTTTAAGATACACCCATCACCCGCTGAAACTCTCTATCGATTACGCCTTTGTTAGCCTGATTTTGCACCTATCTTGGGCCCTTTGAGATGAAACTTCAACATCTGTATAGTTTGCTCCCTAGCTGCCAATGTCCTGTCCACCTTCTCTACCCTGCTATCTCCTGGTACATAGGGAATATGGACTGGTGGAGTTTGACCATACATGACTTCATAAGGAGTTGTTTGTATGGCAGTATGAAAATTAGTATTATACCAAGACTCTGCCAAAGGTAATGATAACGCTACACGCGTCGTTCGGGGTCAAGGAAACTTCCTTTTCTTCGAGCAAGTTTTATAACACCCTAGGCAGTGAACCTAATCGTTGTAGTGTAGTAATTAGGGTAAGCCACGGGTATTGATATCGTTCTCTGGGGAATAGGAATGCTAGTAAGGAGTTACTACGCTAAGGTTAAGGTTGAGGAAGATTATTTTGTATTTTTATATTTTATGAAATGGAAAGGTACGAATCTCGGGTATTGGATTGGGGGTTTTGGTATTTCTACCGATTACTCTACTATCATCTAATTATCTAAACTAAGGTTGTGGGAGTCTATGTCTAATTAATGTGTGCTCGTATGATATTTTAAAGATGTGTTTACTTAGGTTGTACTACTCCTTAATTATCTCCTATTGATGGTTGAGTTGTCACGTCCTTATTCTTAGTTGCGTTGTGTGTCTAAAGTTGTAGCGTATGCGTTTCTCCCTAACTCTTTGAACTCACCAAAGGGTCTCGTCTACAAACCCACTAGGGATGATAAACTCCTACTCTAAGGCACTCTTTGGATGGTTTAGCTTACAACTACTCAGGTAATTATATTCTAAGGTTCACAAAGATGAATCAAGCATTAAGTACACAACGAATGATCTATCGCATTACTAGATCATCTATCAACTAAGATAAGAAACAACCAATCAATATTCAATAATTAAGTTTCATACTTCCTAAGCAAACACACAAATAAATTAGCCGGACATGGAGAACATGCAAGCATACACACAAATAATCAAAGACATAATTGAATTAATGAAGTAAATACTTATCTTGATGTAAGATAGGGTTTAAAACCCTAAAATACTTGTACAAGACACCTTAGGTTCGGTTTAGGTTTTCACCCAAAAGACTCTCCCAAAACCGAAAAATTCGGATTCTATATATAAGATTACATATGCGACGGCGCCACCTTATGTTTCGTGACGCCCGCCGTGTCGCCGTCATTAGGGTTTCGTCTTGGCCACGTTAACCTTGCGACGGCCACCTTATGTCCGTGACGCCGTCCTCTTGACTTCGGCGTCGTGCGGATTGCATCTAGGCCGCCCGAGTAGCGACGGCCTACTCTTTTACAATTGGACGTCGTCTCTTGAAAATACGAGTTTTGGGTTACGAACCGTCACAAAAATCTTGGGACGGCGTCGCACTAGCTTTTTGACGCCGTCGCCTTCTATTTTCGCATTTGTGAGTGTCTCGATTTTGACTTTGGCCATTTTCTTCACATATTCGCCTTTTCGTCCAAATAAGTGCCATTCCAAAGATTTTGCCTTCAAGAGACCTAAAAGTGAAAAGGAACGATATTAAGCAATAACGGATACAAAAGTGATCAAATAAGGGCTAAAACGACCCCTCAAAATGGTACCTTTTAAAACCTTATCAGGTAACCATTGCAGCCATTCCTTTGGCTTCTCTCCATACATGCACCTCAAGTAACATCCCAAACTTCTATTGACAACTTCAGTCTGTCCATCTGTTTGAGGGTGATAGGCTATTGACAACTTCAGTTTAACCTTTAATGTCCCAAATAGAGCTTTCCAAAAATTACTTACAAACACTTTATCTCTGTCACTGATAATTGACTCTGGTAACCCATGTAATCTGTATACTCCATCCAAGAAAGTTTGAGCCACTTGACTAGCAGTGAAAGGGTGAGATAAAGCCATAAAATGAGCATACTTGCTGAGCTTGTCCACCACTACCATAATAACAGTTTTGCCATGTGAATTAGGTAGTTTTTCAATGAAATCCATGCTAATCTCAATCCATACCTTGTCAGGAGTAGGCAATGGTTGCAATAATCCTGGATAAGCACTAAGATCAGGTTTCTGTCTTTGGCAAATGTCACAATCTCTTAAAAATTGCTTCACCATTCTTTTCATTTCCCTTCCAGTAAAAAAGAGAACTGATCTTCTTAGTAGTAACTTGGACCCCTGAATGTCCTCCAATGGCTTCAGTATGGAAGTGTGTTATGAGTTGAATTTTCATTGCTGGATCATTAGCTACCATGATTTTGCCCTTCCTCCTTAACAAATCATCATCAAAAGTTATTTTGTCTCCTTTATAGCTTTTGTTTTTTAT
This sequence comes from Chrysanthemum lavandulifolium, assembly GCA_022545495.1. Taxonomy (NCBI): domain Eukaryota; kingdom Viridiplantae; phylum Streptophyta; class Magnoliopsida; order Asterales; family Asteraceae; genus Chrysanthemum; species Chrysanthemum lavandulifolium. The sequence continues at coordinate 31,283,856 of CM040244.1, read as the reverse complement.
TGACTGAATCAAATTCTTCATAGTGTCATCAGTTTCCCATCCTGTTTTAATCTTATCCAACACATCACTTGCCACAGAACTCGCCACCATTTGTAAAAATTCACCACTATAGTTAACCCTTGACAAGGCATCTGTTGCTGCATTCTCATTTCCCTTCTTGTATGCTATTTCATAATCAAAACCAAGCAACTTGGGTAACCACTTAAGCTTGAATTGAGTAGTTAACTTCTGGTCCAACAAATACTTGAGACTGAAGTGGTCAGTTCTAATTTTAAAATGCCTGTCAAGCAAATACCCCTTCCATTTTTCCAAAGCTGCAATAACAGCTAAGAATTCCTTCTCATAAGTGGATAGACTTTGGTGCTTCACAGATAAGGCTTTGCTCAAATAAGCCAATGGGTGACCATTTTGACATATTACTGCTCCAATTCCAGTTCCTGAAGCATCAGTTTCCACAATGAATTCTTGGTTAAAGTTTGGAAGACCAAGAACTGGTGCTTCAATCATTGCTATCTTCAATTTCTCAAAAGCCTTTTCAGCTGATTCACTCCACTGGAATGCATTTTTCTTGAGTAGTGAAGTCAAAGGTTGACTAATCATGGAATAATTTTTTTATGAATCTTCTATAATAACCAGTCAATCCCAAAAATCCTCTTAATTGCTTAACTGTAGTTGGAATAGGCCAATTTTTCATCACTTCAACCTTTGATGGATCAATTGCCACACCTTCACCACTAATGATGTGTCCCAAATACTCCACCCTTGGAACAGCAAACAAGCATTTGCTCTTTTTAGCAAACAACTTATGATCTCTCACAATTCGCAAAACCAGCTGTAAATGTTTGCTATGTTCCTCCTCTGATTTGCTATATAACAGTATATCATCAAAGAAAACTAACACAAATTTCCTCAAAAATGGCTTGAATATTGTATTCATTAATGATTGGAAAGTTGAAGGAGCATTTGTCAACCCAAATGGCATAACTAAGAACTCATAGTGGCCTTCATGAGTCCTAAAAGCAGTTTTCTCAATGTCACCATCATACATTCTAATTTGGTGATATCCAGCTCTCAAATCCAACTTAGAAAACACTGTAGCTCCTCCCAATTCATCAATTAACTCCTCAATAACAGGTATTGGAAATTTATCTTTAACTGTATACTTGTTCAATTGCCTATAGTCTACACACATCCTCCATGTACCATCCTTTTTCTTAACCATGACTATAGGAGAAGAGAATGAACTTTGACTTGCTCTAATCACTCCTGAATCCATCAATTCCTTGACCATGGTTTCAATTGCATCCTTTTGATGAGGTGGGTGCCTGTAAGGTCTGATGTTAATTGGAGGGGTGTTTGGGACAAGTGGTATTTTGTGGTCATGTGACCTCTGAGGTGGTAGTTCATTAGGTCCGCAAACACATCTTCAAACTTATTCAAGACCTTGCATCTACCTACATTACTTTGTCCCCTTTTCCTTCCAATTGGCGACAAGTCCTTTGGATAAACACGAGCATCATAGAATACAACTCGGCTTGTTTTGATTCAGGTTCCTTAAGAGATTTCTTACCTTGCATCCATTGTAGGCTAGAATTATGTGTTCCCCTCAACACAATTTGCTTGTTCCCATATTCAAACTTCATAATCAGTGTCCTGAAATTCCACCTTATCTCCCCCAAGGTTGACAACCATTGGACACCCAATACCATTTCACACCCTCCTAGTGGCAAAAACATTACATCAGTCTCAAACTGATGCCCATTAATACTCCATTTAAAACTGAGACATTCATAAGTGCTATAGATTTCTTGTCCATTTGCCACTGAAACCTTCAAAGGAGTAGTACTTCTCAACTTACACCCCAATTTTTTTGCAGTTTGAACATCCAAAAAGTTATGTGTACTCCCAGAATCAGCCAATATGTGCAACAATTGTTTTCCCACCATACCCCTTACTCTCATAGTCTGGTATGAATTAATATCTAATAAAGCATTCAAAGATATTTGTGGGCATTGTTCAGTAAATTCATACTCCTGACCACCAGTTTCCTCCTCATTTTCGACCTCCTCAATCACCACAATACCTTCCTCCTCACCTTTCCCTTGTTCCTCACTATCCACCACAACCTCCAAACAATTCAATTGACCACTACACTTGTGACCAGGTGTGTACTTTTGGTCACAATAAAAACATTGATTCTTGGCTCTTTTTTCCTCCAATTCCTTCTGAGTTAATCTATAAGGCCTATTACCACCATTTCTTGCCACTATTTGATTACCACCAGAATTATGGACAGTCTTTTGAGCCATATTAACATTTTTATTCACTAGACTATTGTTAGGCACAAATTTTGGAGTTGACAATAAAGGAGAGTTATACCTTGGCTTAAGTGCAGAATTAGAAGCTTCTTGCATTTTGGCCATGGCATAAACTTCAAGCAAATTGCTTAGTCTAAACATTCTTAATGGCATACTAATCTCCTTCTTCAATCCTCCCAAAAACAAACTGATTGCATAAGCCTCATTTAATTCCACCCTGCTTAACAAAGATTCAAACTCTTCTTGATAATGCTGAACTGAACCATCTTGATTCAGATTCTTCAAATCCACAATCGGATCATCATAGAGTACCCCAAACCTCTTAAGGACTGCTTCTTCATACATCAACCATGGAATTTCTTCACCATACCTCTTCACATACTGCTGGTGCCAAATCAAAGCCTTATCATACAGATGCATTGAAGCTAACTCCACTTTCCTATCATCTGGTACCCCATCAATCTTAAAGAATTGGTTACACCTGTAAACCCATCCTTTCACATCATCCCCATGGAATCTTGGAAACTCAATCTTGGATAATCTGCCATAGTTGCTAGACACCATTTGATTTCCTCTATTGTGACTAGTCATTTCTCCAGATTTCAATCTTTGGACTTCAGCCATTAAAGTTTGGATGATGGTGTTCATGTCAGTCATGGATTGTTGTAAAGATTCAAGAGTTGCTTGATTGAGAGTTGTTAGAAGCATTTCTTGTGGTCACCATTGTATCGGTATCACTATTTCTCATCAACAATGGAATAATGACTCATCGATCCCTTCTTGATTACCCAAACCAAGCTAGCGATCGATTGTTCAAAGCTAGAGAATTTAACCACTAATGGGCTAGCTTTGTGACCGCATGCATGTTTGGCGCTAATCGATGTAATAGAACAGTGAAATTAGTGGTGCCTAATTTCTTCTTGGGAAAATCTACTTTTTGGCGGTTTTCAACCGGAGAAGATGACCGGAAATCAAGAGTATCAGTGTAATACACTTGAAGACAATAAAGCCAGAAAAGTGCTCTGAATACCAATTGATAGACTCAATTAGATCTCAATTAAGAAATGTTAACTGAATATCAATGGATATTAACAACTAGATATCCAACATGATAGAAATGGAAATGGTAGTTGATTAATCAAGAACTCTGAAAGTTTGTTACAATGAATGAGAGAAAGGTAATTGATTTATTACAAGAATGATAACAACTGAATCTACCAGATGACTACTTATACACAAGTTTAGAAATGGGGTTTATATCAGACATGTTACTCAACTTTTCCACTTTGTTCGCCTAAGTTACCTAACTAATTTTTGTTCAAACATGTTATTGGACTACGGGGTTGACATTGAGTTCTTGAACTTCAAAGTGTGTTTCAATCAGGTTACTATTGACGAAAATACCCCTCTTTTCATTTTTTATAAGTACATAAATGGTCCCTGTGGTTTGCCCGGTGTTACGAATTCAGTCCAATTTTCATTTTTGTTACGTTTTCGTAAGTTTTCGTCCGTTTTCTTCCGTCTGTATACATTTTCTTACGTTTTTATCCATTTTCTTATGTTTTTATCCGTTTTCATCCGGTTTTCCTCATCTCAGTCCGTTTTTATACGTTTTTGCGTGTTTGTTAATTTAGTATAAATTACAAAGCACCATTTTATTAAGTTAGTATCACGACACCATAAGGGTGCGTGTTGTTAGCAGTTAGGGTGCATTTAGTCATATAATGGGTCGAAGCCCATAACGATTTAGAAGAGAGTGTGTTGCTTTATTTTATAAATGATTTTACCTAATTGATTTATTGATCATTGATACGTTTCGGCCATTACTTGGGATTTGGTAATTGAAAACGTCTATAAACGGATAAAACCGTATAAAAACGGATAAAAACGATAAAAACAGATAAAAACGTAAGAAAATGTATACAAACGGAAGAAAACGGACGAAAACTTATGAAAACTTACGAAAAAGTAACAAAATGAAAATGGACTGAATTGTAACACCGGCAAACCACAGGACCATTTATGTACTTAACAAAAATGAAAAGAGGGTATTTTCGTCCATAGTAACTGATTGAAACACACTTTGAAGTTCAAGAATATGAATGTCAACCCCGTAGTCAAATAACCTGTTTGAACGAAAAACTAGTTGGGTAACTTAGGCGAACAAAGTGGGAAAGTTGGGTAACCTGTATGATATAAAACCCTTTAGAAATTGATCAACTAACTTTGGGCGCCAAAGTTAGTTATTTCAAATCAAGATTAATCAGAAGCTGACACGTGTCCAATTTGACTTGAAGGTCTTTTGGTACATATCACAATCGATCTTAGTCATCATCTTTATCCCAATAAATTTACCTTATTTATCTCCGTTTTAGTTAATTGTTAATGTTCCAAGTGATTTAATACTATATATTAGGGCAAATGTATTCAAAATGTATCATACTTGTCAACATTTGCTTTTCTGGGTAGCGTACAATTTTTTTTGTTTTTGTGGCTACTTTTCTTTCAAATTCATCATTTTTTTTTTATTTTGCGAAATTTTTGGACAATTTTGCCCCTCTTAGCTAATAGAATTTTTTTTCCCGAAGGGCAAAAATGTCACAAAGTACCCTAAAATGATGAATTTGAAAGAAAAGTATCCACAAAAGCAAAAAAATTTGTTCTCTACCCACAAAACAAATAGTGGCAAGTATGATACCTTTTAAAAACATTTGACCTGTATATTTTACTGTATAAGCTAATTGTTTTTTAAAATTATCCATGTTATTTTGTGCTGTATGTTTATATTTGAATTTATTGGTTTTATGTTAAGTTTTAGCTAATTCATTTATTCTTCGACCTTAACATCAATCGATTGTTTCTTTTAAGCTTATGAGCTTACATGGTTTTGCCTTTCGTTTCATAAGCCCAGTTTTCTCGCCTTATTGTGGCACCCATGGGCTTATTTTATAAGCTTGTTATGACGTAATAAGTTTATATATAAGGCTATAAGCCCATAGGTTTCGAAATAAGCCGGGAAAATGAGCTTATGAAATATAAGGTGAAATCAAATAAGCTCACAAGCTTAAGTTATGTTTTCTGAATTGTTGAGGTTTAATGCGATTAGTTGATGATTTGTTATCTTTGAGGCTTGTTAAAGTACCTTGTTGATTTTAGTTTTGCGTGCGATCATAGTTGTTAAACTTGTGTAAGTTAGAGGCTAGTCAAATATCAGATAAAACGAGGTGACTCGGTTGTCAACTCGCTGCCTGATGTATAATGTACGCCAGCAATCAGTTGTTGATTGTTTTGATTTATCAAGGTTTGTGAGAATGAATTACTATAGTTATTTCATCAATTGTGATGATATAAAAAACGGGTAAACGGGTTAGGTTAGCCTGGGTGGGCGAGTCTTTGACCCAAATGTCATGGCCTAACTGGGATCCCTTTGATTGTTTCCGACCCTTTCACTGGCCACCCCCATATGTGTACCTAGCGAGGTTTGAACCCTATCCTCTTGTGAGGACATCAGGGGTGACTTACCACCAGGCGATTAGGCCACTGTGATGATATAAAACATAGATTAATAACTTGGTAAAAGTAGCATTAGTGCTATATGTTTAAGCTGCGTTAAGCTGATTTATTGGTCTACCTTTTGCTACATTGATCTTAATTTCTATGTTTGTGGCTTTATGTTAAGCTATTAATATCTGTTTTGCTAGTTGTTGAATTTGTGGTTCATCAGTTGTAGTGCTATGAAGCTGTAAACTAATGATCTGATCTTGGTTTTTTGTATGCATTCTGATCTGCACTGTAGTTTTCCATTTTTGTTGCTTATATTGTATCTTTATGATTTTCCTTATGAATCCTTGTTTTATGATGCTGGTCTGTTTGGAAATCGACAGTGATATTGACTAGTGTTTTGATATCAATGATTTTTGGTTTTCATTTGTAGGATATGGATCGGTACCAGAGGGTGGAAAAGCCACGCGCTAAGCAACCAATTCAAGAGAATGAGATACGAATTACTAGCCAGGCAGGATACATAACTATATCACAGATGCCGTGACTTTGCTTGAGGTGCTTTTAAATGATTATCCTTCTGTGCTTGTTATGGTACAAGGTCTCAGTATCTTCCTAGAAATTTCAATTGCTTTTCAGTTAAATGTCTGATTTTTCCAAAAGGTATATTAAACTTTTGGCAAAGATATCATTAATGTTAATATCTGATTGCTTTTCTCAATGTATGGTGAATTATTGTGTCTTTTTCGTGTTTGGGGTTGCTGTTTATAACTGCTTATTTGCTTATTTTGTGTTGATACATCTGATAAGCAGCTTGAGGGTCCTTGGATGCCTATCCAAACTGCTTATCTGATTATATGTTAGTGAAATAAGCTTCTTCATATAAGCAACTTGGAATGAAATATACAAAATATCTCATATGAGCAGATAAGCAGTTCAATAACAACCCAAACATCCCCTTAATCTATTGTTCATTATACTTATTTGCGGTTGTTACTCTAGCATATCTGTCAGTTAATGATTGAGGTGATTTGGTGGTCTCACATTTCATCTACTTAATAGGTTTCTAGGTAAAGGTTCATCGGAAATTGTGTTCAAAGCCAATGGTTACTTCTTCTGACAAGAGTTAGTGTACTTGCTGTATTGCATAGGAGAATTGTTGGTCTCCATCAAATAACATCCACTGGATCCACGTACATAACTGATACATGGGAGCCCCTAGAAGAAGGCGTACTTCCGTAAGATACAATTTTTTTAACCTCATATTTTTCAAAGAATGTGATCTTATATTGTTATATGACTCTTTCTCTTTACTTGATTTTGTTGCTGCTGCAGTCTTGAAACGACAAGGCATGTCTCATTGATCACTATAACCCTCTCTAAGAAGGAGCTCGATACATCATCTATTGGGTGAGTTACTACTTACTACTTTGGCTGCACACCGTTAATAATATATCACATTTGTATATTAATTGAAATGAATCAAGTTGTAGTGGCCATCAGATGTACTTGGTGGTGAAACTGTGCTCGGGGGTTAGTATGAAATAATCTTTTGATATGACCCTTGTGATGCTCTTAAAACCTTGTGTAAAATTTCTGTTACAATGAGTAGTATTTGATAAATACATGTTAGTGGATCAGTGGAGACGATCAGTGAATGTCGACTACTCTATTTCTTTCAAATTGGTGATCTTTACAATCCTTACTTTTATGTAATGCTGTCTATTTTGATCGAGTATGTTGCCTCGTTGCTGTAAAAAATGGCCTAGTAATTCCTTATGATTGTGAAAATTCAACATTCCAGTAGCTTCCTCAGTTCTCAATGCCAGCTGATCAGGTGAAGGCGTCTCCTGAGTTTGAGTACGAAGGATGTATATTGTTATATATGAACGTTATTTTTTTGTAACAATATGTTGGGCTGCACTAGATTTGTATTAATACTTTCTTTCTGCAAACGGAATGCCAGCTGCAAGAGGCAGGGGTAGTGGTGGAAGGGGAAGGGGAAGAGGAAGGGGAAGGCCCAGAGTTGTATCTGGTATGATCAGTTTTACAAAGCTCACTCGTAAATGCGTTTGGTTTGTACATAGTAACTATGGAGGTAGCAAGATGGGACGGGCTGGTGGGGTAATTGGTAATGGGTAATTTTTAGTACGGGATGAAATAGGTAGGCCGGGTTGGGTTGACCCCAAACATTTTTATGTCAGTTTTTTGTTGTAAATAAATTCCTTTATTATAATCACATACACAATATTATTACCATATGATAAATCTGAAAAAGAATAAATTGGTTTCGGGGATTGTATGCATTAGAAATAGACCTTGGGTGGCTGTCTTTCAACCCATTTTACTTGTTCCCCTTTTTGGTTTTTTTCTTTGCTCATACTGAATTGACCCGTTTGAAATAAAACACAGCCCAACTTTTTCCACATTGATTCCTAAGTATATCAAGTGGACAGTGTCTGGATTATTTAACAACTGAATCGTCTCTTTATTCAAAGGCTTTTGAGTTGACAAAGGGAAATTATTTTGTACCAGATGAGTATGATGACGAGGAATGGGATGGTCCCTCCTGGAAATCCTAGGTCCATCCTTTCCCATCGCACACCAAGCACGAATATTGGCCACAAATAGCACCTCTCCTAGAATTCCAGGGATCTACTGAGTGCAGAATTCCTCATTACTGAGCCAAGAGTCGAACACCCTAAAAGGATTAGGTCCGAAATCGACACGAGCATTGGAAAAAAGGGGACGGACAATGGTCTGACAATTGTCCAAGATAACACAGTCCAATACTGTAACAGAACTGTTGCTTCAGTGAAAAACAAAACTTACTGTAACAAGGAACCAGTTTAGCTTGCTCATCTTTTATCTTTGATCTAATTCGATTACAATAAGTATTACTTCGCCCACCCCCTGTTCGTGAAATCCCACATTTGCATTGAAATTATTGAAAGACAAGGCTTCATTTGCATCGAACTTTTTCGGATCTGGACTTAACTGCATGTCTGCATTAAAATCACCCATAACTATGCAAATACCATCCATATAATCAAAAGGAATTGAGATGTCTTCCAAAGATTCGAATTTAAACGCGCCAACTGTTACCATATGTATTTAATATGGAGACACGCTCGTTAATCCCCACTCACTTTCCATATTCTATCAAAAGGTCAATATGCTATAACTCTAATCAAGAAAAGCTTATAAATAATTTTCCCATGGTATATTCATATTTACATATGGTGATATGACAGATCTTATTTTTACACAAGATAAACCATACTTTATTGTAATTTGATAACGGAGAGGACTTATACAGCAGAGCACTTTACATATAGGAAATACAAATCATGCATGCGTACACGAATTGAAAAAAACAAAAAAGAAAAGTCATTGATACACAAGCTGAAAAGAATGGAAAAAAACGAATTGTATATGATCCTAACTCACTTTCGCAGGAATCGCGGTTGCATTTAGCATAGCAACAAGCCTTTGAACCCTAGATGATCTCTAGTGGACGAGTGTTGTCTCGTGAGGGTTTACAGTGAATATACCCACAAAATTCACTTAACAAAAATAAGAGACTTAAAACCGTAAAGCAACACCTTCCTCACATAGTCACATATCACACCAAAGTTCGATTCTAGTCCTCATGCTTATGGTTCTCGCTATCTTCTTCCTTGTGCTTGTCCTCATCCTCGTCCTCAGATTCAGACATAAACCTAAATAAAATGAGCATTAGCTTCCCGCAAACTCCATAAAAAATTAAACCTAGCGAATCAAACAATTGATACTAGAACATATGTTAAACAAATTATTTGAGTTATTTAGAAATACTGAATAACAATTATAGTTTTGGATTTGGATTTGACTTTAGCTTTATCTTTTGAAAAGTTATCGTGATGTTGGATATTATAAAAAGCATTTGGTACTTTAAAAGAGTTTTCTTTCCTTTACTTTGGCTACAAACAAATAAAATATACTAAGCTAAAAAGTTGAGAGAATTGCAAGTGTTTTGTTGAAAAAATAAATAATAAAGAAAGTAGAATTTTTAATGATAAAAAAATAATGAATGTTACCGTGAAGTTTTGAAGTAGAGATGTGGAATGTGAGAGGAACTAGAGACGTGGAATGTGAGAAATTTTAGGCCAATCCTCTCCTACATCCTTTTTACACCTTCTACTTAGAATTTTACATTGTGCATGTTGAGTTTATGATATATAAAATACAATAAAACATAAATACATCAAGAGTACACAGCGGAAGACTTAAGATCATAACAAATAAATTAATTAACTGAAAGTATGCGTAACGTACCTCTTGCGAATATCAAATCCTTCGAGCAAAGCAAAACCACCCTCGAGCAAAGCAAACCAAAGAAGTACTTATTGGTGTAAGAATTATGTCTTACAACCACGTTCTTGTACACACGTACTATTAGCGATTCGATGCGAATGCTAGTTCTTGATCACAATAGAATAACCAAACACCTTGTTATGCTCAAGGTCACCGTAAATCCCTTACAATGGGATTCACTCGTCGACCAAGAATAAGAGGAAGAAAAGAAGAAGTTTGGCCTTCTAATGAAATCAAGTGTACCAAAGGATGAATACATGGGGATGTATTTATAGCCTTATGGTAGATGTCATGTTTACTATGGTTTCGATGTGGGATTCCATAGTTTCGCCAAAACAAGCCCAAAAGAAGGTTCCTAAAACCGTCTCTTGGCTTGTTTACTTTTCTTCATATCCGTTGACATTTAACGACCAATAGTCACTTTCGATAAGTGCTTATCGCTCGTTTAGTCGTTTATTGTGAATTTAATAATTAAACATAATATTTTATATTAATTATTTAAACATCGAGTCTCATACGTAAAGTGTGCAATCCGTGGTCACGAGTTCGAATCCGGACATTTACGTGCTTGTAAATATATACATTTTCCAACAGCTCCCACTTGGATATGTTTACAAATGTGAAATGACATTGGTTAGCGTCTAGCAACACGCCAATGCCCCGGTACAACTCGTGTATGGTTTTCGGAGAAAACCAAGTTTGATGATTCATCATCATATTCATCCTTTGTTTCTAATACCATGTTAATAAGAATATGGATCTCACTCATTTCTTAATTAACTATTCATTTCTCGCTTTATGTGATTGATTAAGATTACCAATTCTTACGAACATATTCCAAAAGACCTTGGGCATGGCCATGCAAACATCTTAACAACCCTACGAGGGCCCAAGAGTATTGTACTTCAAAATAAATTTGAAGAAAACAAATCCCATTTTGACTACAAGCGGGATTCATAAATTTCGCAACACTTCGAAAACAACCCTTATAACTACCGATTCGTATAGCGTTAAATTGCTTCACAAAATGCACTACATCCATGACATATCTCTTGTATCTCAAGTCGAGGATAAATATCCATGATATACTTAATGACAAAGATCCATAAAGTATCATCATGTGAGTGGGATAAGTCCTATACTCGATTCATTGAATATCATCGAAATTAGTCATGCTACGCATCAATATACTTTCAAGTATATTCTAACTAATACTCGATTTGTCTTAATTCAATATCATTCCCATGTTATTGATTGACAACGGACTATTTAGAATAACTTAAGTTATTCATGGATTTAAACATGCAAACATAGGACACAATATTATAAATGAAATTAAGCGTATACCGTACTTTAATTCATTATAAATAATAATTGTTTAACATCCTTTATCCAAATACTAAATAGATCAATGCATGATATTACTAGTTAATGAATTTTGCCACAAGTCATGAGAATCATACTTGTTGACAAGGCATAATTTCAATTAACTTTGATCTATAGGAATTTTGAGAATACTTATTTCAAAAATTCAATAAGTGAATTTCTTGTATATGTTTACACATATCTTGATATTGTCATATCATTCCATAAGGTGCGTGATAACCTGAACCACCCTTTTATGACAATCATCTTTCAAAACTTTAAAGTTTTAAAGTATTCTTTTCTTTAATGTATAATGCAACTATGCTCTAGTTGAGCATAACTAGTCAACATGGTCATCATCAAGGATACCATGACTAGAATTGAGTGTCATCTCAATTATACCGGCATCATTGTGTACAACAATATGCTCTTTAAACGTCCGTAAACTTGAGCAGGTTATAGTGTAATGTTGGTGCCTACCAAACTCAAGTTTGTTGGCAATGACAATTATGAAATAATTGCCATATTTCCATCCATAGAATCTAGGAGCATCTCCGCATCGTGGAATGTGATTCTAAATCCAAACATATTCCTTTTAAAATATTTATTACACTAACAACTTTCAATGTTGTCAAATCATCTTGTAATCAAGCATGACACAACAATCTTATACACAACATGATGTTCATGATGAATCTTCAAGTTAAACTTTAAGATCTCATCTATCTTGTCAAAGATATGTATTCATCATGTTCTATTAGACTCATTTATTTACCGCATATGTTTATAAACATATTTTTCAAGGTTATATATCTTATTTCCAAATCTTACAAACGAAGTTCATTCCCAACTAAAACTTAATTTAGGTGGAATGTAGTTGCCTATACAACATATAAGATTTAAAATAATACTCCCACTAGCTTTTAGGAATACTTATGAGCTATCTTATTTTAATTATTAAATCAAACATGGATTTAATATTAAACATAAGAAACATCTCTTAGATGCTTGCATATATCCATTCATGGATTCTTGCAGTTTGTACATATCCAAGGATTATTTGAATTCATAAAACTTCTTTGTATTACTCATCGTCCTCGCAAAAGTAATTCCACAACAAAGAGTTATGACATTCATTGTCAAAATTTCATATCAATGAAACTAAGTATGACAATTATAATCTTTATATTTCTATTTAATGTATCTAGTAAAGAATATTCAATCATAGTTAATTGCTTAAATATGATTAATATTATTATCACTAGACATGCATTAAATATGTGTAATATTGTCCATATGATTTCTACATAAAGATTTAAACCACTAGGGTTTCCATCCTTTGAAGAAACTCATATTCATTATTAAGATAAACCAAGTATCTAAAGTTGATTATCTTTATGGATGACATCTCAACATTCATAGTATGATTGATTTACCACAATTCAACATTTGATAAATTCATCATTATGATTAACGAGCTTACCATGATCCTCAGAACTCATATTCCTCGACATATTAAATATCTGAGATATCCTTACGAATCTATGAATGACAATTCCATCATATTAAGGTCTATCATTTTCATGTTTAGCCTCATTATGATATTTGCTAGTGCATTTTAGAAGATTATGTATTTTTGTAATTCAATCTTTCAAGATCTAAACAAAACTCCCACTTGCCTTTTAAAAATTTAAAGATTACCTTTAAATAGTTTATCAAGTAGAGCAACAATACATTGTTCTCTTTTGGGATACTACAAAAAACATTGACAGTTCCTAACATTAGTTTGTTACAACTCACTCTATAAGTAGTTTAACAAATTCGAACTTCATTTATAAGACTTAATGTGATTCATCACATTTCATAAACAAATGGTGTCTTATCAATCTTCTAGGTTGGAGTCTTATTGAGTATATTCAATCTATACTCAATCTTCTAACCTTGATAACATGTGGAAGAAACTATAGTTATCTTGAATCAAACATGCCAATAGATTTTGATTCTTCTAATCGAACATACCATAAAACTATGGTATTTCATTAGAATTAATATTGTAAGAAAATCTAACAATATTATAGATAACCATCTACTCTAAGGCTTACCTATTTACCAACAAAGTAAAACTTAATGGTACAATAGAATTACCAAATCAATTGCATGCATTATAACACAAGTATTTTGACCAAGTCAAAAGACATATCGATTATAATCCCACTATCGTTATAAGTCATTGATCAACTCATTGACTTCATGCAAATGTCTTAAAACATAGCAAGTTAACGTCTTACTTTATATTGTAAGTCTTTAAAAGACTTTATGTTTGTGACTTTACAAAATCATAAACATTTATAATTAAAGTAATTATGAACACCACCTCAGGTTTCAATTAATATTTCAAGTTAATAATTACTACATATATTTAAGTCATTCAACGAATACTTAAATTCAACGTAGTATTAGATTACTTCATTTAATTATGTCATTCCATGAAATGTTCCATGTAAGAAACTGCAGAATCATCCATGCTCGTTCTCATGACACGTGGATATTTTACCTTGGGCTACAATCTAGTTCACGTTCTCACGTAACATAAATTGTAACTACAAGTGTTTCTTAAATATTTAATGACATAAATATTTAAAATAAAGTAGTCTTTGTTATCATCTTGACACATGTTCTTAATAGGGCAATCATACATATTTAAATGTATACTTCCAATTAGAACGTTATTCTCTTACTTTTCAGTCAAGAGAATTCACTTAAATCATATTAATATGTATTGTACCTTGCACACAATAAAGATTTCTCCCACTTGTGTATGGAACAACATCATGTAACATATGAACAACACGATACACGTTCGTTTATTTGATTAATATGATTTGTTTCGTAGATATAACAAGTAGATGTAGGACTATATTGATTAGTAAGGAAACGCACATGACTCTCCTTAAAAAAAAACATAAGTTCCTACAATTGGAAAGTAATTATCTTTGAAGATAATCTGGATTACTACACGTGAAATAAGGCTTGTAGCTCCCATTGAATTAGAAATCAATAAAACAACTTCTTATTCAAGAATGCAACACAAATGCTCCCCACCGAATCGACAACATTGTAAGTGTTGCATAACCAGTGAAAACAACTTGCTTGCTATTTACTTTCCTACACCTTTGAAGAACCATACGTAATCATTACTAAGGTACTAAAAGGTGTATTCTACTCTGTGAATGATGGGTTATCCATCAATGTTATTAACATGAGAAATTGGGTATGCAATTTCTTCCTTAACATGTCTACCTTCCCCATACTGGTATATAGCACCTTTAAAGGTTAAAGTAAACCAACTAGACAAATTAAGCTAGTTTTCCTTTTACCAATTTTCACGGTAATTTGTCTAGCTTCTAATTTTGTAACTCATATACATGTTTTCCAGTTAACCAACATTCATGTTGTTACAAATGATTCATTCACCAAATGAGGGTAATGAAATCTTTATGGAAAATAAGATGTGCAATTCATTGCTATGAGTTACATTAGAATTTAGACAATTCAAATGTTCCTATTATACCTTTCTCATCATGAAAAGGAATAGGATTGAGTCTCATGCTTCTCCCATGGAAAAGAGACTTCGTTTGTCTTTTTCGTAAATTATTCTCGATCAAACACTTGTTTGAAAGCGAATGGAGCAATTCTTCGATCAAAGACTAAACTTTGTTTACGGTTAAATGTTGCAATTATACATTCAAAAGAATTACAAAATTCAATTTTAGTATTTTCGATAATTAACCTTTTCAAGAAAATTAATTACCCATGGTTCATAAGCATATAACCATTTAATTTTCATCGAAAACTAGGATCCAAATTGTCATAATCTCATCACATCGGTTGATCGCTAGTAATGAACCTTATACAAAGTGGTAGAGCTTTTGCTCAATTGCCAATTTCAATTGCAATTCCTAGATTTATGGGATTTACAAATAGCCAATTTCAATTTCCATGTAAACATGTTTTATCCCATCTTATGCCTTGAGTTGCCAGTTCTCACTACAAAACTCAATTAAGTTGTCCAACTTAAGAAACTGCAAAATCGTCCATGCCCGTTCTCACGACACGTGGACATTTTACCCTTTGATTACGATCTAAGTCACGGTCTCACGCAAATAAAAATAATCTTAGGTGTTTCCGTTTCGTTGGATGGCATATAACTTAAATTAAAGGGTAATAGTTTTGATGTAAAATCAAATATGTACAAAGATGTCATGCATTCATCTTCGTAACATAGGTTTTATTAAAACATTTATATCTTGTTTTAATGTTTAAGTTTTTTATCATCAAACTTTAATTGAGGTATTGGTTTCACCAATCAAGGAAGTTAGTGTTAATTATCATCCATTATACCGTACTTTTGCATAAGTTTAAACACTTAGTGTTTCGGATAATTACCACCGAAGTGGCGCATGGAATCAACACGAATTCGCCTTAAGATGAGCTTGCACATTTAATGACTTACTAAGTAGCTCCACTCAAACTTACAGAGGGAGAGGACGGTGCACGCTAAAGCACAACCTTAGACATCCATTCGGTGTGTGTGCGCACTTCTTTAAACCCTTTTATTAGTTCATTCTCATGGGTGAGCTGCTCGGTCATTTGTACCAAAGTCATCAATCAATTAACCGATTATGATTACTATTCTTAAAATACATGTTTCACCATTGTTTAGGTCGGTTTATTTTTCTTTTAAAATACCCTTGTTACTAAAACACAAACAAGCAAGTATTTATAAAAATAAACAAATAAACAATGAATACATAACAAATAAAAGTCATGCATATCAAATAGCCACATGCAAACGGTTTTGATAAATCTTATTAATAACCAATTCTAGATCTGTCAATATGCATATATTTAATTAAGACTTCCACTGTTTTCATCTATGTACAAGGTGAACCACATGCATCGATTCATCGATTATGTAAGTTAAAACTAAATATATACCACATAGCACATAATTGATTAAATTAATAATAATTGAGGTCTTCCCAATTTAAGATCTATCATAATTTAATGTATATCACTTAAAACATGAAAGACATACAATAAAAGCGGATCCATGATAAAACATGCGAGATAATTATCATGGATATAAATTACACTTAACAATTAATGCAATTAGACGAGTTACGCATATACACATAAAGTTGCATGCATCTTAGGGTTTCTAATCCAATTAAAACAATAGTTTACAAAACCCTAATTAGGGCACCAAAAATCGCCCCCTCAAAATTAGGGTTTAGGTTTTGCAAACCCTAGATCTAAGCATACAAATAATAACACATTCATGTTTATTTTAATTATGTGTTTCAGTAATTAATTACTTGTTATACAAGGCTCGTGATGCCACTGTTGAGTTTATGATATATAAAATACAATAAAACATAAAGACATCAAGAGTACACAGCGGAAGACTTAAGATCATAACAAATAAATTAATTAACTGAAAGTATGCGTAACGTACCTCTTGCGAATATCAAATCCCTCGAGCAAAGCAAAACCACCCTCGAGCAAAGCAAACCAAAGAAGTACTTATTGGTGTAAGAATAATGTCTTACAACCACGTTCTTGTACACACGTACTATTAGCGATTCGATGCGAATGCTAGTTCTTGATCACAATAGAATAACCAAACACCTTGTTATGTTTAAGGTCACCGTAAATCCCTTACAATGGGGATTCACTCGTCGACCAAGAATAAGAGGAAGAAAAGAAGAAGTTTGGCCTTCTAATGAAATCAAGTGTACCAAAGGATGAATACATGGGGATGTATTTATAGCCTTATGGTAGATGTCATGTTTACTATGGTTTCCGATGTGGGATTCCATAGTTTCAACTAAAACAAGCCCAAAAGAAGGTTTCTAAAACCGTCCCTTGGCTTGTTTACTTTTCTTCATATCCGTTGACATTTAATGACCAATAGTCACTTTCGATAAGTGCTTATCGCTCGTTTAGTCGTTTATTGTGAATTTAATAATTAAACATAATATTTTATATTAATTATTTAAACATCGAGTCTCATACGTAAAGTGTGCAATCCCGTGGTCACGAGTTCGAATCCGGACATTTACGTACTTGTAAATATATACATTTTCCAACAGTGCAATGGTAATGTACTCGAGATTCTTGAAACTTTGTATCTCAAGCGGTAGAGAACGTAATTTGTCACATACACTGATATACAAGGAAATTAGTTTTGGGAAGTTGCATGGCAAAGAATCCAAAGACGGACATTGATTAATGGATAAGTACTGCAAACTAGGAAAGAGAATCTCGTCCTTCGATGTAGCGTTGTCGTCATCATGAAAACACTTTAAAGAACGCATGTGTTCCAAAATTATAACCTTAAGGCTGGGTAATTTCCCAAGTGGTGGAAGTTGTTCACAATTCACATATTTCAATTGAATATTAGTCAAATTAACTAATTTGCCCAGCCAACTTGGAGAAAGAACCGTTCCCTTGTAAAAGTCTATAGTTAACTCCTGGAGACCCGAAATTGGTTCCAATCCCTCAAGAACCTCTTCAGACATTTCTCCTTCATATTCCCATTCTAATCTCAAAGACTTTAGATTTGTTTTGTCTTTCAAATTGGCACTTTTGGCATCCCTTCAACCTCCAACATTAAAGCCTTTGAAGGTTGGTTAGTTCTTTTATTCCAACAGCATATGCTTGAGTGAAGGGCGATGAATTGGTATCTAGACGTTGAAGATTCCTCATGTACCTCAAACATTTAGGCAACTCATGGACTGTTGTTGGGATTTTAGAAGCGTTAACCATTAACCTCTACGAGTACGCAGCGGATAAGGATCTAGTTAATGCAATTATGTTAAGCACGTATTTAATAAACAAATAATTAATACAATATTAATTAATTAAAGAGATAAAAGAAACCCTAACCTTGCTTGGCAATTGATCTCTATTAACGGAACAAGAAACCAATACGAAACCTTAAGTATCTAAAATAGATACCTCAAGAGTATCACACACAACACGTAAACGAGCACGTTCGATAAGAGGCTAGTCGAGAACGTAAAACTATCAACCCTTGAATATTACTTGAATAAACTCGAACAAGAAAAACCCCAAGACCTTGTCTTCTTTTACGAAATCCGAGAACGACTTCAAACAAAACACCCGATATCGGACAATGAGGTCCGATATATTCTTTGTCCAAGATATTCGAACACAATCCAACTTAAAGCTTGCTTCCAAATCGATTCAACTAGGAACTCGGAACAAGATATCGAAACCTAATACACTTGGATCAAATTAACGATGCAAGTAAAGGTTTTATCAAAACCAAACAAAACCTACTCATTCTTTGTAAAAGAAAACGATCGGGTAGTACATGGTATTAAGATAATTGGTTTAGGGATTAGTGCATGCATGAGAATATATTATGCACATCAATATATCTTGAAGTGGGAATATATCGTACATGCATGCCCATGAGTTGTAGATGATACGCATGAATTAAGATGTGGTGTATTTGTTTATATATAGGACACAAGACTTAATCAAACTAGGATTCTTGTCTTGGTCTACAAGTTACAAACCCACGATCTCTTATCCGATTAGTTGTTGGACAAACTAGGCCCAAATAACATTCAAACCGACCCATTCCATACATTGGACAAGCCCATGGGTCGATAACATTAATCGGGTAATCATGCATGTATATCGGGTATATATATTCAAGTCTTTTATACGTTCGCACGCACTCTCATGTTTATCGTGTGTGCCCCATCGGCTCACACACTTCTAGTCGTTACGTGTGTTTATAACTCCCACAAACCAACAGCCCCACTTGGGAGTTGGTGTGTCGAATGGCACACAAAACTAACGACGAAACGCTTAGCAAACGCTCTCACTCGCTTTTTAACTAAAAGTGTCTGAGAGAATAGTTTCATAAAAGTTTCTCAGTAGCATGGTCATTCAATGTCTTGCTCTAATCATCCTTTGTTATAGATACCGTTAAACCATGGATTATGGATCTCAAATCATTCCATATAGTTTAACCATTTAGAATCTCGTTATAGAATTTAATTAGATATACCAAATGTAATCAAGTATCATCTTGCATTACCCTTTGGGTTTGGCCAAACATTTATCTGATTAAATCTGGAGAGGCGCCATGGTATCTTTCTGCACATATCAAGTGGAGTAACAAATCCTTTATTGACTACAAGTGTTGTGGATGCCGCTCACATCACTCCGAAATATAGCTTTTATAACTACCTTATTCGAGATAGCGTTTTGCGTATACTTACAAAAATGATATCCACACATAACTGAACTTGCTTGTATCTCAAGTCTAAGGATGAAGATAACAAACCATTTTCAATATTTTACTTATGACAAGGATCCAAAAGTAAATGTTTGAAAGTTGGGGAATCCAATATGCATCTCTAGTGAATACATATGAGTTTGGTGGGAACAATCCACATTCTCGTTAGAATATAACCAACACTCACATTTGCCTTACATAACAATATTCCCATATTGTTAACCGACAATGGACATATTTAGAATAATAAAATTATTCAAGGATTAAACATGCAAATATAGGATAACAATTATTATATGAATAAATAACAAATACCAAGTATCTTTATTCATCATAAAGTAATAATTGTCTATCAATCCCAATTATCCAAATACTAAAACAGATATGCATGAAACTCATTTAGTAAGTTGAAGTCTAATGTTTCCAACATTCTCAACCTTTCTTTAAAAGAAAAACTAAATAGTCATCTGAGTAAACTTTCCGAATACTTGTTTCAAATTTCACATATAGTGAGTGATTTGAAATATAAGATGAGTGTCTTATCTCATATGCTCATACCATTGCAAGAATTATAGTATGGAGATGTCGTCTTACCTTGCATGAGGTATTAGAAATCAACGACATACTGACAGTCATCTTTACAGTTTCTAAAAGTGTAAAGTATTCTCATTCATTAATGTGTAATGCAACAATGCTCTATTTTAAGCATAACTAGTTAAGCAGATTTATCATAAAAGATGAAATCCTACTACAACTAGTATTAATAATCCTCTAGCATCATTTGTACTTATACAACACTATGCTTTATAATTCGTAAAGATTTATAAAAACAATAATCTAAACACTCTCAATTAGATATTGTTGTTGTCAGCTCATTTTGTTCTTATACAAAAGCAACAACTAGTCTTATACACAAT
This sequence comes from Chrysanthemum lavandulifolium, assembly GCA_022545495.1. NCBI lineage: Eukaryota > Viridiplantae > Streptophyta > Magnoliopsida > Asterales > Asteraceae > Chrysanthemum > Chrysanthemum lavandulifolium. The sequence goes on along the minus strand of CM040244.1, from coordinate 31,263,058 downwards.
ATAATATATATACATGATGAATCCTTAGTTTAAAAACACAAGGTTTCCATCCATGTAAATTATTCCAAGTGAAATATACCACTTTAAGACTTGCTTAAATGATATATTGCATTTGTGTCAGACTTATTTTTCGCATTTGTTTATTCCAAGGTTGTTTGTTTTATTCCCTAAATTCCAAGTGAAGTTTCATTCCAAGCTTAAGGATCAATATCTAGCTTAAATAGAATGATATCTTCAACATGTAAATTTTAAGGATAAACACAATGCTCCCACTCAATGTCAGATGTACTCAAGAGTTATCTTAATTCAACCAGAATCATATTGTAATTAAATTCAAGATCTCAACTCCTAGATGCATGATACAATCCAAAACTTGGATTGCTCAAATTTTGTATACTACATAAAGATAATATAGATTCATAACCCTTTTGATTAAACACCGTCCTCGCAAAAGGTAATCATAAAGAAAGAGTTATAAAATCTAATTGTCATATTCAACATACAAATCACATGTATGACAATTAAATATCTTTATATAATTAATGCGTGTATTATATAAGAAAATTTAATCACAGTCAATTGCTTAAGTATGATTAAAAAATCTTATAAAATGTCAAACATTAATATGTATACAATTTTGTCCTTGTGAGTCATTCTTCAAAAGAAACTCATACCAACCTCATAGGTTAACTGTTAGGCTAAATAACAATCAAGCTCAAAACTCGATTTGCCTTTTAAGGATCGCATCTTATCATTCATAATTCTAAAATATTTATCGATTCAAGATGTGATAATGTATTTTAGTAGTTAGTTGATTTACAACAATCTTCTAACTTATATTCCTCAAAGATTGATATAAAATATCACTCAAGTGATGAGGCATCCTTTCGGATTTATGAATGAGAGTAATCATTATACTTCGGTCAACATTTCCATGTTTAACCTTAGTATGACATTAATAAGTAGATTTTAGAAGGTTAAGTATTTTGTTCTCAAAACCTTTGAGATATGTATATACTCCCACTTACTTTTGTAAGTAGAGACAATTCTCTAAATACTAAGTATTTAAGCAACAATAAATTGTTCTTTATGGAGAACCACAAAATACATTTTAAGTTCTCATCTCAATATTTGTTAACAAAATGCTTCATAAGACTTTAACAAATTCGAACTTAAATCAAGACATTATGGAATTCCTTCCAACAACTCAAATTAGGGTTTATGGAAAACTCTAATTTAGTATCACTCTTTAACCAAAAATTCTAGCAATAGTTTTGTGTTTCGTCAAGCTAGGAAGAACACCAAAACTACAATCTTCAAGCTAGGAAGTATAGAAAATCAAAAACCTAAATGGTTTATGATTCAATTGGTTTAAGTGTTAAAACCTCAAATCCCTAATGAATTAGGGTTTTCAGTTATAGGTTGTCTTGAATACCTTCTAGGTTTGAACTCTATTGAGTGTATCCATGACACACGCAATTTCTAACCTTGATATGTTTTGGAGGTAGAGCAATTAAAGCTATCAGTAACCAAACGATATGAATAAGGTTTGATCTAACACATTAGACATACCATAATGAAGTGGTATCCTATGAGTTATTAGAATTGTGAAACTATATCAGAATTCTATAGATAACTTAATTCTCTTTGGACCAAATACTTGTCAATTGGGTCAAGCCAAATTGCATTTAAAGTATTTACGACCAAGTGCATGCAATAATGTATATTCATTGAACAATACAAGAACCTTATGTTCACGTGTTCACAAGAAGACATAACTGTTCAATGATTATATGTTCATGTGTTAACAAGAAAACATAACATTTCAATAATACATTATCGTCTTTGAATAATTCAAAGCCTCATGTTTATGTGTTAACGAAGACATAACACATTTACTATATATACTTTATGTTATAAGTCATTGATTAATTCAAGGACTTTATAATTATGTCTTAACATGTAAGCATAATTATACTAACAAAAGTAATCATGAACGCAAACTCTTGAGTTCTATAGTAATTTCAAGTTAATTTTATACTTGTAATCATGATCATTATCATATAACTATAATTATGTTGACTAAAACATGTAGTCAAATGTTGAAGTATCTTATCACTATATCATGACATTTGAATGTAGTAGGGCAACAAACATCTAGCGTGTTCAAGTCCTAGTAGAATCATTATTAGAATGTAGTAGGGCAATAAACATCTCATGTGTTTAAGTCCTAGTAGAATTCTTATTTACATGTAGTAGGGCATTAAACATCTAACGTGTTTAAGTCCTAGTAAAATTATTAGTTTCCTTACCTTGCGGTCAAGAGATACCAATAATATTGTTGTTCCGTGCACACACTTTGAGATTTCTCCCACTTGTGAAAGGTACAACATCATATTATGAAAACAAACAACACGTGATTGATTGTTCAAACGATATGATTAATGTCATATATACCATAAGTAGTTTAGAACCATAACCTGTAATAAGGAATTGTGGATTATTATTCTATAGATAACAGTTCAGGAAGCGACAGCAGGAAGGCAACGTGTTATCTTATAAAATAAAATGCATTTTCCTTTAAGCAATGGTTGTTCATATTCGGAAAGTAATGGATTATTTCAAAGCTAGTTTGAAATGATATGGGTGACTATCAAGGAATAAATCCGTAGCTCCCATCGAAATTGACAACATTACATGAATGATATTTCGGTCATAAATGCAATTGCTCCCCTTTGGATTTGTCAACATTGTAAGTGTTACATTTCGAGAAAGCATATAGCAGTTTTATATACTTTCCTATTCTCTTCAATTGCCTACAAGTAGCATGTACTTAGGTATTGAGCAGAGTATATGAAGTTCTACTTATGTAGACAATGGACTAGCCATTCTTTTATTCAATTAACTTGAATCTTTAGCATGCATTCCTCCTTTATCGTCTACATAGCCCCAAGGGTAATTAGCACTTTAGGAATAATAAGAGTCCAAGAAGATTACCTAGCATATGCTAGTAATTCCTTTACTCTTTGCGGTTTAAACTCATACATCGTGACAAGTGCAGGATGTTATTTATTTTGGTAGCTCTAAACACAATGTTTCTAGTTACACAAAATATTCTATCTTTCAATTAACTCTAGACCACGAAAAGGGTAATGAAAGATCATATAAGAGTTTATCAATTTTGGAATCCTATCTTAGTTTGTCAACTAAGGAGAAAAGATAGGTATAAGTCTCACTCTTCTTACTAGGAAAACAGACTAAGTTTGTCTTTCAAAGAAAAACGAATTTGTTTACGAATTATGTTGCAATAACACAATTAATCGGAACATAAAAAGTTCAAATCTAGTATTTTTGATAATTACATTCTTAAAAGAATTAACTGCCCAATTAATTACTAATTAAGACTAAGATCCATCTTGCAACCCCACTTAATTACCATAGGTCCGACCGATGTGTAAAAAATAAGACAAGAGGTAGCGACGGCGTTAATTGCAAAATGCAACTCTTAGATTTATGAGATCATTTAAGGCATTAGTATCAAGTAATAATGTCAAAAGCATGTTTAGTTCTCATCTTATGCCTCGGGTCCGAGGTCCGACCAGTTAACTCGATATAAGTCGACCAAGTATGAACGTGTAAAAATAACCGGAGGTCGACCGGGAGAAATAATTACCATGGGTTGGAAAGGCCCTTAGGTCCGACGGAGAAGTCAATCCAAGTGCACGTGTCCATAGTTGGGTGGCATAGACTTAATATTAACAAATAGGTATGCACATATAAATGTGGTAAAATTCGTGTACAAAGAAGCATGCAAAACAACTTTGTAACACTAATTTTAAAAACTTTGGTAATGACATCGTAGTGATCATCATGGTTCACGGTAGCTCAATCGAACGCACGAGGAGGCAGAGGACCGTAAGCATCAAGCATAACCTTAGACATCCTTTCGGTGAGGCTGTGCACACCTCTTTAAACCCCTTTCTAGTTTGTTCTAGTGGGTGAGCCGTACATCCCAAGTGTCCATAGCGTCTAGTTTTTAAATTCTTGAAAACGTGTTTCATATATTAGGTCACTTTATTTTACAAAACAATTTTCCACGAAACAAATAGCGGTCACAATGAGCATGGTATTTTGGCGTGTAAATAAAGACCAATATTAATGTTATGGTTACGATATGTATTCTTCCATATTGCATACAATTAGGTGTCAAAGCAAGTAATAATGCACATATAGGAATCACAAACATACAAGCATAAACATCAATATAAATAACCACATATTGTTCCGAGTCCTCTTGCGAGTCTTCCCCAAACGGAGAACCATAAGACCGTCACTAGGATGCAGTACCTAGATCGCCCCATACATCACTTAGAAAAGCAATTGAGTGGGTCTTGTGGCCGGAAAAACACATAAAAGCATGGCAATCTCAATTAACAAGTAATTACGCAATATATGTATTTAATCAATATGTAATTCTAATTATCACAATAATTCTAATTAGCAATTAATAAATACAAATTAACTTTAATTCTAATTAGCAAGTAATTTTAATTTAACATGTAATTCTTAATTAACAATTTAATTTTAATTAACAAAGTAATTATAATTCACGTGTAAATTAAATTCTAATTAACAAATTAATTCTAATTATCAATATAATTTTAATTTGTGTGTGACTAGTTATTATTTATTAAAAATTGACAAGTATTGCATGTAGTTGTCAAAATTAAAATAAAACAAAATAACTAAACTAGGTTTCATGCAGCCCTTTTAAAACATGTTTATTAATATCAGAAACGTGTAACCCATAATCGCAAAAACGAGTTGACTCGTGATGCCACCGTTGGGATTTTAGAAGCGGTTAACCATTAACCTCACGAGCACGCAGCGGATAAGGATCTAGTTAATGCAATTATGTTAAGCACGTATTTAATAAACAAATAATTAATACAATATTAATTAATTAAAAGAGATAAAAGAAACCCTAACCTTGCTTGGCAATTGATCTCTATTAACGGAACAAGAAACCAATACGAAACCTTAAGTATCTAAAATAGATACCTCGAAGAGTATTACACACAACACGAAACGAGCACGTTCGATAAGAGGCTAGTCGAGAACGTAAAACTATCAACCCTTGAATATTACTTGAATAAACTCGAACAAGAAAAACCCCAAGACCTTGTCTTCTTTTCTGCCCGAGAACAGCTTCAAACAAAACACCCGATATCGGACAATGAGGTCCGATATCCTCCCTTCCTTTGTCCAAGATATTCGAACACAAATCCAACTCAGAAAGCTTGCTTCCAAATCGATTCAACTAGGAACTCTGGAACAAGATATCGAAACCTAATACACTTGGATCAAATTAACGATGCAAGTAAAGGTTTTATCAAAACCAAACAAAACCTACTCATTCTTTCGTAAAAGAAAACGATCAGGTAGTACATGGTATTAAGATAATTGGTTTAGGGATTAGTGCATGCATGAGAATATATTATGCACATCAATATATACTGAAGTGGGAATATATCGTACATGCATGCCCATGAGTTGTAGATGATACGCATGAATTAAGATGTGGTGTATTTGTTTATATATAGGACACAAGACTTAATCAAACTAGGATTCTTGTCTTGGTCTACAAGTTACAAACCCACAGATCTCTTATCCGATTAGTTGTTGGACAAACTAGGCCCAAATAACATTCAAACCGACCCATTCCATACATTGGACAAGCCCATGGGTCGATAACATTAATCGGGTAATCATGCATGTATATCGGGTATATATATTCAAGTCTTTTATACGTTCGGCACGTACTCTCATGTTTATCGTGTGTGCCCCCATCGGCTCACACACTTCTAGTCGTTACGTGTGTTTATAACTCCACAAACCAACACCTGCCAACATGATTCTAGAATTAATGTTTGCAAGTTTTGGAGATTTATAATCGACTCTGGTAGAACTTTTATTTTGACTTAGATATTTTCAAGTATCTCAAATGTGTTAGCTTGCAAATTGATTACGTTGAGCATTCTATTCCGCTCATGTACAACACCCTTAGATAGACATGGCTGGAGATTTGTCAAATGTTACTTTCATAATATTCATAAAAGACCAGCATTGATCGTACTGATCTTAGCTTTACCAAATCCTGTTCTGAAAACTCAGAATGTTCACATGATAAACTGAGATGAAGCACCTCATCTGAGGTTATTAACTCCTTACCAGGCTCTATAACTGCACAAACATGTCTCATTTCATATTACGCAAGATCGTGCATTAAATCATGCATTTTGCATTTCTCACCTCTGCTTATATCTTCCATGACGACATCTTGGAAAAACGACCTCGAGACCAAACAATAAAAAATTTCCTCACCAAGCACATACAAGCTTACCTCTCCTTGAGATGGTATAAATTCATTTGCCATCCACAACTCTATTAATGTATCCTTACTCATTTCCTCCCCTTTAGAAAATACACAACAATAAGCGAAACATATCTTCATAGGTGGAGGCAAATTATCGTAGCTTAACCTCAAAGCAGTTAAGATGCCATTCTCTTGCATCTCAAACATGAATTTGTCGTTTACGAGCTGCCACTCATTCACCCTTTTTTTTGTCGACATTAAGCTACCCAAAGTCTTCACCGCTAGAGGTAAACCTTTGCATTTCTCAACAATCTCCCTTCCTACAAGCTCCAGCACCCTTACGTTTTCCCCCTCTCCTCCGCCTGGGAACGCAAGCATCTTGAATAGCGACCATGACTCCTCTTTTGATAAAACTGCCAGATTATGCTGCAACTCAGGAATCTTAGCCATCAGTTGCGCAGTATCTTCCTTCCGTGTCGTTACCATAACTGTGCTGCCTTTTGCTCAGCAACTTAATGCTGTACATAAATCGTCCCACTTTTCCATGTCTTTATTTTCGATCCAAACGTCATCCATGACGATAAAAAATTTCTTACCTCGTAACTTGTTTTGAAGGCATACTTGCATTGCATCCAACCCCGAATCTTCTGAGCCACATATAGCTTTAATTATTTGTTTGACGTCAAACAAGGCAGAGACATACACCCAACACTTTAACTCGAAATGCGTCTTCACCGTTTCATGGTTGTAAACATATTGAGCTAGTGTGGTTTTCCGATGCCACCCATGCCCCATAGAGCATAGACCCGGACATCATCATTGTCATGTCGGATGCCTATATCTTGGTTACAAATCTTATGAATCAACATTATCTTCTCTTCATCTCTTCCGTAGATCTTGGACAAGTTTACAAGTGAGCTAGTTTCCCTATTTGAAATCTCACCACTAACTCCCGCGGCATCTACACTTACGGTACTGGGAGTCAACTGGAACTTGGATCTATTAGCATCAATGTCTTCCAACTTTTTCCGTATGTTCTTGACTTTATGAGCAATCCTAGTTTTGACCATAAGCGGATTATAGCGGGAGGTAAAGAAGGTTCTTACCTTGTATTTCCTGCCCATTTTCCCATGCAGCCTTTGTATCATAGCTTCAGTTTTGGCCTGGTCGAGCACGTTTTCCACCTCCAAAGAGGCAGATTTGAGAGTCTTGAGCCATTCTTCCACAGCCTTTTCGTTTGCTTGTCTCATCTCCGCGTCATGAAGAACACCTTGGACTTGTCTGAAAGTGTTGTTGAGAGCTAAAAGATCATTTTCAAGCCCCCAAAGCAACCCAACCTCTTGGATAGCTGCAGAAGTTAATCTCCCTACCACATCACTCACAAGTGCCGAAGTAACGGGATCAGCCATGATTTTTTAAGGGTAAACTCACACAGACAAAGAAAAGAAACTTACGATCAAGATGAACTACAAAGATCTAGACTCAAGTGTTTGTGGGAGAAAGACTTAAAGTTGAGTTGGTGATTGAATAAGAGCAGTTGGTATATGATACCATTCATGCACAGCGTCCACAAATTACTTTTTGTAAAGGAGCTTTTGATAAAGCATTTTTGAATTATTGTGGTTTGATGGGTAGTGGTGGGAACCACTTAATATGCAAAGTTACTTTCTTCTAACGAAAAGAAATCTCATTAACCAAAATATGAAGGTCTTATGACTCTTATCATTGATCAAAATTGCATAGTGTAGTCATATCCTCAAACTCCCTCCAATTCAATGTTTGTAATAGTAAAAGAAGACGTTACTTTCTTCTAGAGGGTCTTTGGATTACCTTATGTACATTTGCCTGTTGTAAATGAATGATAGGCTAGCTCATGCTTAAGTGGCACTTGGCCCATCCCTGAAACATATGTGAAGGTTATGCAAAATGGTAGAGTAGGTATTTTATGTATGAATAATTTGGCAAAATTAAACTACAAAAACAAAGACTTATGGTTGCATTGGTGATTGGATAAAAGCTGTTGGTATAGTACGTACCATTCATGCACAGCATCCACAAATTACTTTTTGCACCATTTTCACAAATTTTTAAGGGTAAACTCACACAGACAAAGAAAAGAAAATTAAGATCACAGATCCTGATTCTAAATGAACTTCAAAGACCAAGACTCAAGTTTTTGTGGGAGAAAGACTTAAAAGTTGACTTGGTGATTGAATAAGAGCCGTTGGTATTATACCATTCATGCACAGCGTCCACAAATTACTTTTTGTAAAGGAGCTTTTGATAAAGCATTTTTGAATTATTGTGGTTTGATGGGTTGTGGTGGGAACCACTTGAATATGAAACATTACTTTCTTCTGAGGGAGGGAGGTGATGATACTCACACCATATTTTTTTTATGCATGTACTATAATTTGTGCATTACGGTATTGTACGGTACAAACTGTAATGCACAGATTGTGATGCATTCATCAAAAAATGTGGTGTGAGTATCAATTCTCTTCTTCTAATTAATTGAAATCTTATTAACCAATATGTAGTCCTTATCAAAAATCAAAATTGCGTAGTGTAGTCATATCAAGTCCCTCAATTTCAATGTTTGTAATAATAAAAGAAAACGAGACTTTCTCCCAAAGGATCTTTGCACTACGTTATGTATAGGACCGTATTTGAGGGTGTGCAAGTTGAGTGACCGCTTAGGGCAACAAAATTTGGATTACCTTATGTATTGGCAAAAAAAACTACAAAGACCAAGACTTAAAGCTGACTTGGCGATTGAATAAGAGCAGTTGGTGTAGTACTACCATTCATGCACAGCGTCCACAAAATTACTTTTTGCACCATTTTCATATTATCCTTGTATACATTTGGCAAAAATAAAGTTAGGGTGTCGTTTCTTTTTATTATTGGTCCATATGGTTTGCCCAAAATAACAACTTTAGTCCCTAAGTCACTTTTATTACACCAGCGGTATCTAATTTTGAAACTATGCACGCTTTTGGTCCCTAAAATGAATGGACGTTTATTTGTCCCGTTATCTCATTAAATCACAAGGGTATACATGTCTTTTTCTACTTATCTTTTATAACAAAAGACACCCACCAGTTCTTGGTTCTCCCTCGGATCCTACAGTTCTTGGTTCTCCCTAAAATGGATGCACACTTTTCTACTTATCCAAACGAATCCTAACAGTTCTTGGTTCTCCCTCGGCTTCCACCACGACAACAACACCAAACCTCTTGGTCCCGGTCATCTCCAACAACAATAACAACAACAATAATCAATCCCAAAACAACCAAAACCCGGACCCTTGGTCCTTGTTGCTCTCGGCTCAAACCCAACGAGACCTAACCGGAACCTAGTGGTCACGGTTGGTTACCAACGCCAACATCATCCATCCAAATCCACGAATCCGAATCAAACATCACATAACATAAACAAATCGAACGTCATCCATCCAAATCCATTCAAACATCACATAACATAACATCAAACATCATCCATCCAAATCCATTCAAAACATGTTTTCTTTGCATTTTTTCCGCTTAACCCGAACCAAACAAATCGAACGTGACTCGGAGGTCACCAAACGATTGTGAAACTCGTTTTTCTCCTTCGCTTCCCGATCTAGGTGTGAAATGACGAAACATTAAAAGTGGTTGCGTTTGGGTTGTTTGGGTGGCGGTGATGGTGTGTTAGAGCGCTGCGGTGAGGTATAAATGGAGAGGGAGTCAGCGAACGTTTTGGTGGTGGAGGTGGTGGTGTGCGCGCTGCGGTGGTGCGTGACCGGAGGCGGGCGGCGGCGATGTAGGGGTAGAGAGAAAGTGGGTTTGTGATGTTGATGTTGTAGCTAGGAAAGTATAAGTTAGTGTAATACCTGGGAAAAGTAGACAATAAGTAGAAAAAGACATGTATACCCTTGTGATTTAATGAGATAACGGGACAAATAAACGTCCATCCATTTTAGGGACCAAAAGCGTGCATAGTTTCAAAATTAGATACTGCTGGTGTAATTAAAGTGACTTAGGGACTAAATTTGTTATTTTGGGCAAACCATAGGGACCAAACGTGTAATTTTTTCTTGTTTCTTTTATATTTGGGCCCACAAATTTCTATTATAATGTCTGTATCATTAGAGAGTGAAAATGTCACTCATCCCCAATCAGAGGTACTAAAAGTAGGAGGGCCCACCACCACTTATAAACCACTTAGTGCAAACAAAAAAAGAAACACTAATTAATCCAAATACCATATATTTAAAAAAGTTGTAAGGAAATAGCATTATTGTTCGTAGTACTTAAATAGAGCGGTCTTTAACTAAAATTAGGTCTTCAAACTTTTTGTTATTCATTACTAATTTTATACAATTGTAATCAATTTAGTTTTTTCAATAATTCCAAAATTTACCATTGTAGCTTTTATATCTTAAATAATTTTGTTCCATTTATCAATTTCAATTCTATGGTAAAAGTTTATGCATGATCTTTTGCTTCACAACATGTATCTTAACTACTCCCTCCATCCTAAATTATAAGTTCAGTTTGACTTTTTCAAAGTCTTTTCTTTCTCACTTTGACCTTAATTTTTTTTCTTCGTGTTATATAATATTTGATGAAAAGTATACCAATGAAAATGCATTTGAAACACAAGTCCATGTATATATTTTGCATCAAGTATTATATAACACTAAAAATAATAATTAAGGTCAAAGTTGATATAAAAAGACTTTGAAAAAGTCAAAATGGACTTATAATTTGGGACGGAGGGAGTACATTATAATGCATTTAGGTCATTTCTAAAAAGAAAGTTTTAAAAAAATAAACCTACACACTTACTATAAAAGGCATACCTAAAATTCAATACATCTCATTATTTAAAAGTAAATGCAAACGTTTCCACTAAATTAAATCTGGTTTTCAAATCATTTACAATCCATTATTGAAAATGTGTAACCGCTTAAAAATCTTATTATTAGAAATGATTATTAAAATATATAACCGCATCCACTATATAAATACACACAAACTATTTCATATCTCTCTCACACATATCTAAAACATCGACAATAAGACCGAGTGTACCGCTTGCCATAAAATTTAGTCACGTGGTACCGCCGTCGATTACGCGGATACCTCGCTAGTATAACCAAAAGCTAGAGTACATTTAGATGATTTGTGAGGTAAACAAATCTTTTTACCAAATCAAAGTCGACAGGAATAAGAGTATTATTGCACCATATTTATACTAGGTTTTCTTTTTTTATATTTTTCTCTTCTAGATAAGGTCGTGAAAATAACACAAAAGATAAAATAAACAAAAATGATTTTTTTCAAGAGTTTTGTGGCATAGTGTTTGCAGGGGAAAGTATGCATGTTTTGTGTTGGACCATGGACATGTAGATACTATTTTACTTCAAATATTTATGCTTAAAACCTTTATGGCAGTGCGCGTTTACCTTCAAGTGTGGTTTGATGGGTAGTGGTGGACCATGGACATCTTTTGAGTAAGTGTGGTTTGTTGGGTAGTGGTGGAACCACTTGAAGAAGAATATTGTCAAAGATGGGGAGATGAGGAAAGGTAGTGGTGGGACCCATAACATTATAGTTACATTCATGTAAAATTGACTAGTTTACCTAGTGCATGTCACATGAGTGATTTAACGAACGGTTGTATAAGTGAGGGACTAACGGTAGATAAAGTTTTACATTTAAACACGAACGGTACATTTTTTTTGGGTGAAGAGATGAAGCTCTTCGGTCAGTGCAAACCACAAGAAGGAACATTGTAATTTACTCTTCTTTTTTTTGCCAAATCATATTTCCATGATCTTGTGTTTATTATAACTAAATCTACTCAATGTTACGAACTTTTCAAAAAGCTTTTTATCTTTTATATTAATAATTTATTACGCTATCCTTTACAAATTAATAGGATAGAGAAGGGTTAAAATGAAAGTTTTATGTAAAAAATCATTCTTTAAAGGCTAGAGAATCATCAAGTCTTTTAGGGAAAAAAAAACATCACTCCAGTGGAAAAAGCTTTTCAAAAACTTTTTTGTGTAAAAAAAGGTTTCATTGTACCTTACGTTAGGGGTGCCCTAATACTATCTATTAATAATCCTATGAAAAGTTGTTCTTCTCTCCAATCCATTACATAAACCTATACGGTTGGATTGAAGTGGGTCTTTGTTTCACAATCAGAACTATAACACGACCTTATGATGAATCTGGTTGTCAGTTTGATATTGTTGCCATTTCAGGTTATTTCAAGTCATGTTGAGTTGCCTTATTTAGCCCAAAATTAACCAAATGTCAAGCAAAGAAATCAAGCATTAGGCACACATGAGAAATAACAATCAAATACAAATAATCATCAATAATAATAAAACTAACTCATAACCATCTACCAAACGTAATACAAACAACCGTGAGATTAGTAACTTCTAAGTATATATAACAAATAAACTTGAAAACAAGATATTATCTTTTCTTGAAAGATGTTGGCGGCGTTGGCATGAGGGTTTGTAAAGTAAAGAGCATCATGATAAATGAGAATGAGTGTCTTGAGTATGAATTTTTACTTTCTTCTAATTAAAAGAAATCTCATTTAACCAATATGAAGGCCTTATCAAAGATCAAAATTGCATAGTGTAGTCACATATCCTCAAAGTCCCTCCATTTCAATGTTTAATAATAAAATGAAACGTTACTTTCTCCAAGAGGATCTTTGGATTACATTATGTACATTTACCTAAAGTGTAAATGACTAGCTCATGCTTAAGTCTTAGTTGAGACATATGTGAAGGTTATGCAAAATGCTTCCATTAGAACGTAACCATCATGGAGAGAGAAATGTGTATACGGGAAGCACAATAGGTTCACGTGATCGAGTTTAATGATTTATCTCATAAACCTATAAATGATCAATGCTTCAACTTGTTACTTTGGTTTTATCGTTTCATATTCCATACGATATATGTGTACATTATGAGTTGAAATGATATATGTAAGATAACTAGGATGTATTAGTGAGATGATAATGTTGATATTTTGTTTCCCAGAGTGGACAACCTTGAAGAAGCATCAGTCTATAGTATATTCTACTTTCTCCGCTGCATGTTAGAAGACTAAAGACGGGTTAAACATTTATTAGAAGACTTCTTCAGGATCAGAACATTCATAAGAAGGGTTGTCGGTTTAGGGGAGAGCAATCAAGATAATGATGCGCTAATTAGGGGAGAGTAAAAAGCCATATTTAATCCCTAATAACATTTTCTTAGGTTGTTCTTCTACAAGTAGAAAGATGGCAGCTGAGAAGATCTGAAGTTTGAAAAGATTAATGAAGTTTAAAGATTATGAAGATATTCTCAAAGTTGTTGCGCTTATGTTGTGTATTTTGTTTTACTTGTAGGAAAGGTTGTAAGCAATTCTCGTATGCCATCATTTAGGGAGAGTTAGCATCAAAAGTGAAGTCATTTATCGGAATTGCATAAGTATCTTTACTTACTTATACACACGGACTAGATTAGTCATTCTAAAGTTAGGCGTATTTGTATCTATATATACTAGGAGGATGAAGTTCCCATTTGTAATACCATAATAAGTGTGGAAAGACACATCGTTCATTCCTTTCTCTCACTGCGTTCACCACGTCTAACTTGTATTTTGAGCTTCCCCGACCACCCAAAATTATGGATCTTGATTTCTAACAGTTCCTACGGTCAAGATCAAGATCTTATAAGATCTTAAGCTTGTTATGATCCTACGTAGGATCCAGGTCATTTTTTCATTATAGTATTGTAAAATCGTAAGATTTTAAGATCATGATCGAGATCTTAACAATATGAGAAACACTGATATGTCATCATAAAATATTTGAACTAAAGGGCATACTTGTAATTCGAACAAGTTATTTTCCTTTTCCCTTCGAATTAATAAGATGATTTGTTAGGAATTAGAAAATTCCATAGTGAAGTGTCGGTCACCCCAAATATTATCTAGCATAAGTTAGCTCGTAGACATATCGTTAGTTACGTTATTTACTGTTTTATTAGTTAGTTACCAGTCTAGTTTAGCATAGTGCAACACCGTGGAGGAATGACGGGTCTTTACCCTGTATACGATCCACAGCCGATAGGAGGTCGTGTAATTTGTAGATAAATACCCTTCCATCCATGGAAGGGTGTGGCTCTTTGAATAAACCTTTCACTTTTGATAAGCAACTCTCTTCAAGAGCCTCCTCTCAACTCTCTTCATCTCTCTAATGGCTTTCTTATTTAATCATTGTCCTAGACCACCCGAATCATCAAACAACATAAATATTTACGATCCTACAATTGGTACCAGAGCCAGGTTGTGTTGTTTTGATGATCCGAATGGTTTTTGAAACGGTTTATTATGCGGTTTGACATGGTTATTGTGTGGTGCTGAGTTTTGTGGTTCGAATTTTGTTAGTAACTGAATTTATACAATGTTTGTTGTCGGAAAAATAGTTTTTCTGCTTTCACTGATTTCAGTTTTCAAAACAAGTTTTCTGTGTCCTTGGTCAAACATTGGCAAACATTGGTAAACAAGTTTATAGTTGTAGTCAAACATTGGAAGACATGTGGTCATATGGTCTGATTATCCTTGGTCAAATACGGGTCAATAATGGTTTTCTCGTTATGCTGTTTTCTGGGTCATTCATATATGCGAGTTAACATTAATGTTTCATCTATGCAAGTTGTTAAACATTTTTTAATGTTGAGCGAGTTGTCATTTTTGAAAGCGAGTTGACAGTATTGACTGTCATGACTCAATGTATTCCTGGATGTGAGTCGTTATAATGTCCAGATACAATGAATGTTATGCGAGTTGGGGTTACTGTTAATCAAGCGAGTTGGTGTGGGTATGCGAGTTATGTCCTAAGCGACTTGCCATATGCGAGTTGTCATAAAGTAATGTCAAAAACGAGTTGTTATGCTGCACAAATGCGGGTTAATGATGCGAGTTGGTGATGCATGTTGGATATGCGAGTTGGAGTTGAGGCGAGTTGTACATGCAAAAGGATGAAGCTATTTGACACAGTTTAATGATGCAGACTTAACAGAAAGGAAGAACAACTTTATGACCACTTGACTACAAAACCAAATACAAACATCACGACAACCTCAGTTTCTTCACATCATCAGTCTACATACTCCATCATGATTCATCAATCTAAATCAAAAACAATCTCACCAAGCTCAGTATCTACAAGCATGATCTCATATCTAAGTGATTATCTCAAAACACTACTCGATCTCATTGTGCTTATCAATGGTCCAGATATCTCAACAAAGTTAAAGAACTTTTGAGATTCTTTTAATCGACCTCTAAACACAACTCATCATAGATCCATATTTCAAAGACTTTGCTTCATGAATATCCGACATGAAAGAAATCAACATGATTGTTTCAAATCTTTGTGTCGTCTAACGAAATAATCAAAATCGAAAATCAAAAGTATTCGAATGATTAGAAAAGATGAATAACAAGTTTGTCAATATCTTTGTCTAAGTCTCGATTGGTCTATATTTTGTCATAAACTCATATTGGTTCGATCACGGTTAATCTTTTACAAGACTGGTTTTGTCAAACCCAATTCATCACAGTTTTGATTTTGAAGCATGTGCCCCATTTTAGTCTCTTCAAACTAAAAGGAAGGAGAATAACAATTGTGTTACCCTTCTTTCTTTGATTCGTGATTGTCTGAATAAATTGATAACAAAGGAACACGATGTAACCTACCTGGAATATGTCTCGATCCTTGCCATCCCTGTGGCTACAATCTCTAACCATCCCTGTGGTGAGTCAATGATGCTTATGATTTCAGGGTGAGATGTGTACTGGATTTTTATTTTGTTCGGATATGTGACAGAGGAGGGGGGCGGATCATTTGAGAGAATAATTAGGGTTTGTTTGTTGAGGATTTTTAGGGTTATGTGATATCAAGAGTTTTTATAACCGAACCATTATGGTGAAATGGTAGTTATGGGTCGGGTCTACTATTTAATTACATGGGTCGTGCATTTGAGACTGTTGAGATTACTGGTGGTCTCGCTATTGAATTTGGATATTGCACAAATTGGGCCTAGTTAGTTTATTTCAGTGGACCGAGTGGTTAGACATGTAATATGTAATTTCAAGGGTGTTGAATTTCTGGGCTTGAGAGTGCTTTATACAAATGGATAAAACGTGTCTGAGTGCATTCGGGCTCTTAAAATTTGATCATGAGTTTTAATGAACTATTGGACCTGTATCTAAACCGCAGATATATTTATCCGATATGCGTGTTGTACGAGGATGAGATGTTAATTGGATCGTTTTGATGAGATTTGAGGATGAGACTTGCTGAGATATGAAATATGATGTTGAAATATGATGCATTTTCACGGAAAATATTATGTCACGGCTTGATATGATTATACAAGGTTGACCACGGGGTTGTTTGTTCGGTATTTCTTATTTGAATTTGAAGTGACGTTTTCCGGGCGCGTTTACTTATTTTCGTCTTCTTTCTTTCTACCCTTCCGCGAAGATGACTTGTTTGGACGTTTATTGAGTGTGATAAAGACTTGGCTATTTAGTTACGTTTGTGATTCTGTCTTGCTTAACCCACAACGTAACTATCACTTCGGTGTCTCACGCAGTTGAGAATTTGTCAAGAGGTTTTTGTACATTGGGTACACCGTTTCTTCTTCACAAGGATTAGTACAAGTTTAAGTAACAAATCTGGGGAATTTCACTTCATGATCAAGTTTGGTATATCAGATTTACTTCACCATGTAGTCACTGCAATAGCCGTCAGAATATGTGGAAGATGTGTTTACCAAAGTGTTTATTGGATGGTTGATGATACTGTTGATGTTGGAGTATGAATCGCTGAAGAACTACTGCATGTTCCCCTAAAACAGATTTTCACCAAAACCAAAGTTGTCATAATACATTCAAGCTGACATTGTTTACGGTTTTGTCTTGATTTTTGTAAAATCCCGCGAAAGAACCTATTTCTCGGTTTAAATCATAGACTTGTAAAATCCGTGACAATGGAAACATCCCGTATTAGTAAAGTGCATTTCGGATCTATCTTACGGTTTATTCTTGGTTTTGTAAAATTCCGCGAAAGAAACTATTTCTCGGTTTAAACTATAGAATTGTAAAATCCGTGATGATGGAACCATCTTGGAGAAAGGAAAGCGATATCGTGGTCTTCGATGCTTTGGTGTTACGGTTCTGCTTTCAATAAGGGTGTACTTCATAAATTGGATGTGTGTTTGGGTATTCGTCATGGCAGTTTGGTTATTACATGGTTTTACGGGGTTATGTGCTTCTGACCATGGTCGGGATTGTAACACCCTCAAAATTTCACAGCGGAAGCGTTCGGGTCATGGGGTGCTACTAAATCAATATACACAACACAAGGTAATAAAGAATGGAAATTCTATTCCATTTTCAAAATATAGATTAATTTAAGAAATAGTTTTACAACATTGTTTCAAAGTGCGGAAGTAAAGCCCATAAAATATATGTTGTCCCATTAAAGTTGTATTAAAATGTTTGGAAACACTTCGGATGCCAATCATCAACGAATGCCTTTGCCAATGCCCACGCCTAATAAGTAAACCCGAGAAAAATGCTAAAATGTCAACACAAAGGTTGGTGAGTTCATAGGTTTAAGTAATCAAGTTTTCAAGTTGGACCACAGTTGTACATATAGCATCTCCGTGAATGAAACTATATGCAAAAGGCTATTACGCTAGTACCAAGTTCATGCAACCGATACTACGACGGTGTGCATGCATCTAGAAGCATGATAAATAAAAGCCCAAGCAAGTGTATTTCAAGACACTCAATCAATACGATATGATATATACCGACGTTTGCCTATCCAACAAACTCGAACGGGGTGTCATCCCATAGATCTATTCATAACAATCGCGCCCCCAAAGGGAACTAACGGTAGCATAGTTGGGAGTCAAGGTTGTTTCACGAATAGTGTTTTCGGCCAGGTCCGAAAGAGTTTTGCATGTTTCTCACCCCAAAGTTTTATAAAACAAGTAATAAGAGTAAAAGTGGGGCTATAAACTCACCTTAGCGAATGCGCAATCCAAAAGTGGGATTTAGTGAATGTTGTGAAGCGGCACCGACACGCGACCTAGATAAGGAGGGCAATGTTTAGTTCATTGTTTTAAGTATCACTTTACTTAAAATGGTTCAATTTATATTGTTTTCATAATAGTATAAAAACTAACTCTTGTTTTGTAAAAATAAATAAAATGTTTTACTAGTGAGTATATGAATGTATATATACTTTTTCATGTTGATACTAAAATGGTGGTGTCAAAATTAAATAAAGTTGGTTTATTTTCTAATTGAGTTTAGAAAATTATACATTGAAACTTGATGATCTTCATATTTATTAGTGGTAAAATAATATAGTAGTCATTATTGGTTTATCAAAACTCGTTCTCAACATTTATATTTTACGACTAGTGGATTACTTGACATAGATAGGTTTATCCAGACACATTTGACGTTAAACCTTGATGTAAGTCTTATTAAGTAGTTTATATTTTTAAACACTTGGTTCTTGTATTAAGACTTGTACACTTGTCGATACGTATATGCATATATATTTAAGTAGAAGATGTTAATTTTCGCGGGAATGAGCTTAGTCTTAAAACTGATTTCCGATTATACACTTCAAGTTTTATTATTGCGACTTAGTTTAGACTACCCAAATGAACACCCGAAATTTCCATGGGCTGTGGCCCGGTGTTATTAGTGGTAGGGTGCCTGAGTTGGGCCTAGGCCCGGAGTGGGATCTATACAAAGGAAAAGGCTGCGGCCCAAGGCTTACACACTACTAGGTACTCGGGTCGACATAACTCTGGTTTACTTGATTAACTTATTGACACAAGTTTTCGAGTAACTTGTAGCGACAAAGAGGGGGTGATTTCTTTAGCATATACTTCATATCAAACCAAAGTAAACAATATAAATGTCGACTGTGGATACCACGAGTCTCGAAATAAAT
The DNA here is from genome assembly GCA_022545495.1 of Chrysanthemum lavandulifolium. Classification (NCBI taxonomy): domain Eukaryota; kingdom Viridiplantae; phylum Streptophyta; class Magnoliopsida; order Asterales; family Asteraceae; genus Chrysanthemum; species Chrysanthemum lavandulifolium. The sequence continues at coordinate 31,243,626 of CM040244.1, read as the reverse complement.
ATACATTCGAATAAATCAACAATTTATCACTTAAAGATTTATAACATATCGCCATGTGAACAACCAATACTGGACATCAAACTATACAACTCTTCATTCAAGGTTTTTAAATACAACAAAATTTCATAAGAAAGGAAAGTTGAACCTTATCAAACTGAGATTTGAGATGTTGACAATGGAAGCTAACTCGAGAGTCCCCACACAAATCGAATCCTAACCGATCTTGAGCAAGTAATTTAACCCAACACCTTCAGGAGCAATATTCTTGTGGTGAGTTTGAGATTGGATTTGTGTGTGTCTTCAACCCCTCGAGTAGCATAAAAAAGAATCAAAGAAGAAAGTCCTTGCCATGACTTTTGGTATGGAAAGAATGAAGCATCTATTCTCGGAAATGTCCTTCTCGATCAAAACTCGTAGCCAATCTTGTGACTCCATCTTCGAGCTCTCTTCCTAGTCTATGGGGGGGCGGTGGTGTTGGTAAAGACCCAACAAAGACAATCATCAAAATAGTATGAATGAAGAGGTATGATGAAAGAGGTTTTCTCGAGCTCCCTTTGGTTTATCTCTCTTTGGGTGAGTTGACCTAACCGTTTGGTAGAGATAGCAGGATAGAGGTAAACTTTATTTGGGAGATAGGTTTTTGTTGGTATCCTCATGTGAGAGAGACAGTGAAACGTGGGATTTGGCGTATGCGAAACGAATAAATAAAAGGTAGAGGGGGAGGGGGCGGTTTCACTTAGGATAATGGGATAAGATTTTATTTTTATTTAATTTGTAAAGTTTTATTTGATAAACTTTTATTTGATGAATGTTGTAATTTAAAGTGATAGTTGTGTCATTTATTATTGTGTCCCGCGTTATAAGACTGTGACTGAAGTATTAATGTATGATAATTTTTATGATGTCGTATCCTATAGGTGTGCTTCGGAAATATTATTAGTTTTGGTAATATTTTCCATTACGGGAGTTTATCATCCGTTTGATTGCCCTTATCACGTTGTCGGACGCGCAAAGGTGTCGTCATCGGAGAAAACGAGATAACCTCTCGCCTTACAATAAGACAAAATTGAAATATTCATGAAATGAGATGAATGAAAAGTGATGCAATAGTCTCATCGTATGCGAGTTAACTACTCAAATGATCGTGCAAAGCTTATGCATACTTAATGACTAGGTTTAGTAATAATAAATTACCGTTTATTATTTAAAAAAAATGAGTGAAAGTTTACCGTGTGTCACATGCTAGTTTATGTTTTATATTTTAACTGTAACTGGTCACGATTATAGATCGAAAAGAAAGAAAAAAAAATCTAGCCGTGAAAAATCAGTAGGAAAATTTACGGGTTGTTATAGGGATGAAGCCATTATCAAAGTTCATTTAAATGTCAAATAAGGCTAGATTTGAGCAGTTAACCAGAAGATGTGACAACGGCGTTAATTCAGTATTATTCATTTGAGGTTGAAGTGAAATATCACGGGCAAGTGTACTTAGTATCTCAAGGTATCGGGGATGGTTGGATGAAGATTCTTCATGATCCTTGTTCGAGCTTATTATTAAAAACGAAGACTTGGAAATCTAGTTATTGTTGGGTGTCTTTTACCTTTTCTTTTACCACTGGGGAATTGGGCTCATACCACCACAAAATAACTATCACTTTAAGGAGTTACGTTGTAGTGCTCAAGTGTCACATTCAATTGTGGATTTTCAAGAGGTAATGTACGTCTTATACTTGATGGTTGGTTGGTTGAAGAGTATAGAGTACAGAGAGTACTTAGAGATGTTAATGGAAATCGGCACCGCTCTTTGTTACATATGTGCAAGTTTAAGTCACGAGTTGGGTAGTTTACTTGTGGTCAAATTCATCATATTGGGTTTTCTCCATCACCGTCACGACAAATAGCCTCTTGAATGATAATGGGGTTGATTACAAGTTTGCCAAGAGTAGATGAAAAGAGAGATTTATGACGTCTGCTCACATTTGTTCAGCCTCGCTCGCTAAAGAAAAGAAAGGTGTACGTGTCGGCGCTTTATCTTCAAGAAGAGAAATCTTCTTATTATGACCATTCTCATCAACATGCTTCATACTTTTTCCATGCGTTTCACCATCAAGTGAACCGGATATCGTTGATTGTTTTCCGATTCCACTTTCTCAACTATAATGACGATGGCGACATCCGTGCTAATTTTGCGGGGAGAAGTGTGAATAGACTACATTTGGATGATGTTCACTTGTTTAATCAAGAATGGCATCTTCGTATGCAATTCTTGAGGGGAGAAGAAGTGTGATAATTCGCATGGTTGATTGACTTATGAGAATATATGGTCATACGGCTCCTAACTCATGTAAGAACCAAGTTTCTTCTTATCGGGTCATCTTTACATGGTGTTTTTCTTCTAAGAGTCGTTGGTTGACATCTTCACCTGATTGATGAGTTTATCGACAAAGTGCTTCCGGTTAATGCTTCACGATACATCAACATGATGATTCCGAACAATCTATCTCGTTTTGTTTGATGTGACCGCGCTTTGGTGTTACCATCTTGTGTGTTCGCTATGCCCCGATTGTCGATTTCCTTGATGAACATCTTTCGTTCTTGTTTGATTGGGAGAGATTTTAGTTAAGGGGATTTGCAAGATGTAAGTTGATTGGGATGCTTTTTGGTGATGTTCTTGTTTTTGGTGAGTTGAAGATGTTAACTATTTATTCCCCAACTGGACAATCTTGAAGAAGGTTGAGTCTACAAACTGTTCTACATTCTCTGCTACATGTTAGAAGACTAAAAGACGATTTGCATTTAAAGATCTAAAGACTTCTTCTTAACGGGCATTTATCAAACAGATTGTCGGTTAAGGGAGAGCACTAATTGGGGAGAGTGAAATGTCCGATTTAATCCCCAATTAGACTTGCTCACATTATTCAAAGATGTTGATTCTCACAAATACTTCAAGCGATCTTCTCAACAGATTTAAAGTATTTGGGCTTATAATGTTTTGTTGATTCAAGTGTCAAAACAAAGCGGGGAAGGAGACAAGCACCAAACGCGAGTAAACTTGATGAGCTTAATACTCTAAGTAATTGAAGATATCCCGGAAGACAAATGTTATGACCGCAGAGAAACTCAAGGTTTGACTCATGGCGAGTAAACTTGATGAACTTAACTCTTCTAGGTGATTGAAGATATCCCGGAAAACAAATTTCATGACCGCAGAGAAACTCAAGGTTTTACTCATCAAAGCGCTTAGTGTTCTTATTCCAACGTCGTGGGGAAGTGATGTAAATGAAAGTTTCGAAAATAAAAGAGGTACATCGGTGTGTGATGATCTCGATGTTATCGCAATCATCGGGGAGAGAATTGTGTACATTGGGGCGCCACCGTCTCACTGAGGGCTTAATCAATGATTCGTAGATATAATCACTTATTCCGAGTTGACATCCGCAGATTGTCATCCGCAGAGATAATCGTGATTCGCATGCTTCTTCAATGTTATCGGTTGTTCTCTCTTTGGGAATGTGTGTACTTGGTCCTTGAGCTTCATACACGATCATCGTGGAAGAAAGCCATTGTTTACCACAAACATTGGGAGGTGTTTTCTCCCGCATGATGTGTATTTGGGAGAGTTCTTGGATATTGGTGTACTTGGTTCTTGAGCTTCATATCGCTCATCAAGGAAGAAAAATGTGAATATGGAAGGTGTTCTTCATTCCCTCATGAAGTGTATTCGGAGAGTTCTTGAGCATTATACTAAGAGACGGACCGCATTATTTCAACTACACTGGGAAGTGTTCTCTTGACACCTTTTGGAATGGATCATTTCGACTTCAATGGAAAGGAAATTTGAGAAGATTATTTAAATGTGGGATGATACGTTGTTGTTATTCTATTGGATGATATAGCCTCGAATCGAAGAATCACGGTGATTATTCTTAAAAGGAGCATTGGGTTTATGATAATGGTGTGCTTCTTTGTGCACACAGCTAAAGCAAGCTTGAAATAGAGCTTGAATCGCTCAACATAAAGATTTTCGGTTTGGGGAAGTCGCAAAGTCTCGCTTTCGATGGTTCGATTTCTTTCTATTCAAGAGCCTCGGAAGCTTTGGTGGTGAATGTTTAAGAGATGATGACTTCTATCTTCTACAACGGGTCATTCGATATCCTTATCTCGGTATCGATCATCATCTTCTTTACTATATCATCTACTCTATCTTTGTATATATTTATCAAAACAAAATACAAAAATATAAAACCAAAGAAAAGAAAATAATAAAATATAAAACATAAAAATCGAAAATTTGAAAAATTCCAAACATATGCTTTCCAAGACATGTCTTCTGGTATCGATAACATCTACGGTCTTAGAAATGTCATTCAATAATGGCACGGATTTTAGATGAAGTTCAAGCAGGAGGTGTAAATATTCTTTTAAACATGTCTCAAAAAAATGGCGTACTGCTTATTTCGCATCAGAACCCGCTCAAAATGGCTTGCGCTTATTTCGATCAGAACCCGTGCTTAAAACTATGGCTTGCTATTATTTCGATAGCAACCCGTTTTCAAGAAAGGAAAGTGCTACGCTAAACCAATTTTCAAATATTTCGTGCACTTATCCTAAAAACAATATGAGGAAAGTATGTCAAGGATCGTTGCTCCTACACAAATGTTTTTCCGCTCTATAATTCTTCGTAAAAATATTTGTTGTGTTCAAAATGGTGGTAAATGAGTTGCTTGAAAATCAATCGAGATCGTAGTTTTCAGATAATTTGCAAACTCAATCAATGACTTCGCTTTTAAATTTTTTCATAAAATGAGTCATTGATTGAGGGGAGAATGTGTTCAAATCTATATCATCTAACGAGCTTTCTTAATTATCCTATGTGCTTAATTAAAATGATATTTGCCTGTGTCGAAGGACTAGGAATTTAGGATATGATTGTTAGGTTTAGATGATTAGAGTTTGATTAACACATAAACCCCATGCCTTATATGATCTGATTGTTATGTTGAATTGACTTTAATTAGTCGATTGCTGTTATGGGTGATGTCGACCACCATATATCTGTATGTGTGTTCACTAACGTATGCAGGTATATTGGTTACAAGAATGTTCCCGATCCGGATCCCACATAATATGATGTTTGGATGCCGAAAGGAAAGGGTAGCTAGATCTTGAGTTGACAAATGAAGAAACAGAGCTTAATTGGACTTCTATGGAGAGTTGGCATAAATGCAACGAAGAGGTCTCATCGCATCGCAGATGGTTTTCTTCTAATTGATTGAAGAAACAGAGCTTAATTTGACCTCGCTTGGCATTCAAAATGCAACGAAGATGAAGTCTCACCGCATCGCCAGACGGTTTTTCTTCCAATCCCTACAAAGAACAATGTAAGCTTCTCAACCACCTAACATATCTTTGTGCAGGATAATCGTGATGATACCATTTTTCTAAAACTTTGTAAAATATTGTTTTTGAAAATGGAAAAATATTGTTTTGAAAATATATTGGACTAAATTTTGAAAATCACCGGACTTCATTTTTATCAAAACCTAAGTCACTCAATCAACTACTTAGGTCATCGATTGAGGGGAGAGTGATTTAAAATAAATTATTTTCAAACAATATTGCTTCATAAAAGTCCGGATTGTACAAAATAAGTGGTGGTTTAAAGATTTAATGTTATGTCATGGTATGATTTTTCTTTAGAATCAAGGTTCTTTCAAAATAAAATTTTTTCTGTTCTTGTTTGATTGTGAAATTGTTTTGTTTTACTTAAAAGATCTCTTAAAACTATCATACCGACACTAACAATCTTTAATGTCTTAAAATGGTCCTTATCATCCTCTTTCAAAATTGAATCTTGCACGTCTTTCCCCAAATTTTTCTAAATGATTTAATCGGTTGGGATCACAAATCTCAAATGGTTTGATATTTCGATCGGGTAGAGATCGTGATTTAAATCTCAAACTGCTTTTAAATGGAATGGGTTTTAGTCCTTCAAAGGCACTCCCGCCTCCATGTGCCAAACGATTTCAAATTCAATGCACATGTTGAGGAGGAGGATTTATCCAAAACCGATGAGTATTTAAACAAGGCCACATTTTCTCCCATGTTTTCTAAACCTTATTAAATCACTTGGGATCCAAAATCTCAAAGGGTTTGATATTTTGATCGGGGAGAATTTGTGATTTAATAATGAAATTTGATAAAAGTTGATCGCTTTGATTCAATTGTGCAGTCGCTCTCTCATATGTGCTAAACGCTTTCGAATCTCAAGCATATATTGAGGGGAGCATTTTAAAAGAAAAGAAACTATCGAGGTGCAAATGCTTTTATGTTTTAACATAAAGTACCTTGATTGAGTTTTTAATGGTTTCTTAATGGCTTGTGTGATCGTAAATGTGCTTCAAAAGAACTCTTGCCTCTATGTGATAAAATGATTTCAAATATCCTACGCACATATTGAGGGGGAGAATTTACCAAAGAAAAATCAAAAGGCTTTTTCTAAAGAAATTGTGATCAAGAAATTAGTTCAAAGAAATTAATTTCAAAGAACTCTTGCCTCCATGTGCCAAACAATTTCTATATCATATGCACATGTTGAGGGGAGCATTTTCTAAATGATCAAAACTATTAAGGTACAAAATGCTTTGATCTCGTATCACAAGTACCTTGATTGTTTTTCCAAATGATTTTTCGATTGGTTTCAAGAAGGAAAGAACAATACCAAAAGACCTACCAATTTACATTATGCATGGTGTTATAAGGATGGTTAGGTTAGGTATTTGTTCCCACGATCCGCCGAATCCGGAGGGATCTACCCAGGACAATCCACTAGATAGTGTAGTGTCCTTAGGTATGATGAAAAAAGAGAAAATGAGAAATGGGAATAGTGCGGATCGAGACAGAGCTAGTAATCGGAATAAACCCAACAAGGTTCTAGTTATGAAGTCTCGTAAGCACCGGGGTTGAAGAATGAAAAGAAATGAATGTGAAAAGGGTGAAAAGAAATAGCCTCCAATAATTCAACCTTAGGGCGTGAACGGGTTCAATACATATAGCATCGGTGGTTACCAAGGTAACGCCGGTATTGAAGACAAGACGTCATGGACCCAAGTGATGCACCGCACTAAACTTCCCAAGCTACTCAAGTTCATCTTAAAAGGACTTGTTTCATTCTCACGGGAACCAACATTATCTATCGACTTTCTCTTAGAGATTGTTGATATTGAAGAAGGAGACCTCTCCCTAGTCTCCAGATAGGAACCAAATATGCACAATCGAGTCTAGAGCCAAGAGATCATCCACAATATCTCATTAGGGCACTATTCTTGAAGACTTGTTGTTTCACACAATGTGGAAAGTAAGAATATATTAAGAGTCCCACGATTATCCTTGTGGTATTGCCGTAACATCCGAGTGGTATGTAAAATATTCACAATGAAGATGGAAATCCTTCAGAGCCAACATCAAACAAGCTCTTGGTGGGTGACATGTGAGATCTTTTCTAAAGATCAAGCTTGTGACAACTGGATAGAAACGATGGGAGATTGAGTCTTGAATCAACCTTGGTCCAGAATGGAATTGACGAATACTTTTGGAAAACCGTTCGATGTGCAAACCTTCTTTTCTAGCACGTCGAATGTGTACTTATGTTTTCAAACACAAAAGTATCTCGATTGAAAAATACTTTTAGAAAACCGCTCGATGCGCGAATCTCTTCTTTTTACTAGCACATCGAATGTGTATTCATTCTCTAATATAAAAGTATTTTGATTGAAAATTGATCTTTCAAATAAAACCTTCGTCGTATTGCAAAACTCTTTCTTCAAGCAATACGCGATTGTTTTCAAATCATTTTCATCAATCGGTGAATCTCAATTTGTTGGTTCACTCACCCGTGTTGTCTTCTTTGAGACGCTCGGTTTGAGAACAATAGAACAAATTGCGAAACCCCGTCAAGGAGATTCTTAGGAATCCCACCGATCACAGGCAAGACTTGTATCGCGATAGTACCGATCAACGGGAACCGTGGGCGTGTACCTCAATTCAACGAAAGTGATCAAAGACACTTTCGCGCGCTTTATTGCTAATCGTAGATGCGGTTACACTCGACGATTGCGGTGATCGTAATTGAGGAGTCAATCCAAAGCCGCATGTTCACAAAGAACCACACTTAATTGAAGAAATCATGACCGGTGCATATCTACATAACCCGGTTCGATATTTTATACTATGCTTATGCTACGCCGCAAATATCATGAACCAAGAAAGCTTCCGCTACTCGATGGAAAGATGTCATGATTCAAAAGTGTGAGCATGTCGGTCCAAAAGTCACAACTTCACATGATGGCAACACAATAAAGGGTGATCCGAGATTTACGTGGTGATGATCTCAAAGAAAGCTCAAGATCATCAAAGATGTGGATCGCTTAAAGGCCTCCACTAAAAGTACAAATCAATGCGGACTTTGAAGTTGCACTACTTAAGCACAAAGATTGCAAAGTGAAGAATTAAAGTCACGAGCTCAAGATTGAAGATAAAATAGAATGCTAGGATTCGAAATGTAAAACATGGGGTGACCTCCCTTAGGGGGAGATTGTTAGGAATTAGAAAATTCCATAGTGAAGTGTCAGTCACCCCAAATATTATCTAGCATAAGTTAGCTCATAGACATATCGTTAGTTACATTATTTACTGTTTTATTAGTTAGTTATTAGTCTAGTTTAGCATAGTGCAACACCGTGGAGGAAGGACGGGTCTTTACCCACTGTATACTTGATCCACAGGCCGATAGGAGGTCGTGTAATTTGTAAGTATAAATACCCCTTCCATCCATGGAAGGGGTGTGGCTTCTTTGAAAAAACCTTTCACTTTTGATAAGCAACTCTCTTTCAAGAGCCTCCACTCAACTCTCTTCATCTCTCTAATGGCTTTCTTATTTAATCATTGTCCTAGACCACCCGAATCATCAAACAACATAAATATTCACGATCCTACATGATTTATAATTATTTTCCTTTTCGTTTCCTCTATCTCAAAAACATATCAACCAACACTTCTTTTACTTTTCCATTTCTTACTTCTTTTCATTTTCTTTTTCTATAAAACTAAAAAACAAAGTATAAATAGAAATGAACTTTCTCAAATATATCGATTTAGTACGTCAAAATTTGAAAAAGTTGTATAAATATAACGAACTTTCATAAATAGAAGTGTGCACATTTTGGCGGTGAAGGAATTGGTTTTGTCATGAGGTGCCACAATGGGTCAGTTTTAGTAGCGGAAATAAACATGTAGCCTACGCGACATCGGTTATTGAGGTCGAAGCAAAGGCTATTCTTTGGGCAAACCGGTGGCTATTGCTAATGGATTCACGAAGTTTATCTTGGAGAAAACTCAAGTATTCTTGTCGACGCATTTCTACATAACAAGGAACCAGAAGGATTAGAGGCATCTTCCTTACATACAACGATTATGTTACTCCTTTGCTACGTGCTTATAACAACCCACAATTTTTCTAGGTCCTTACTCAACCTTAAAACTGAAAGTAATTTTTCTTTTGTTGAAGTTACATCTTTCTTTTGCGTATAAGTAAATAACACGAACTGAAAACCTGACACCGCCGCGTACCAACACTACACTAAGAGCAAAATACACTTATAATGAATTCCCTGAGTCAATAATAATGCTTTTATGCTAGCCTCACCAAAAAAAAAAGACGTGTTCAAAAACATGTTCTGGCGAATTTTTGGGCAATCCAGGTGGCTATTGCTAAGGGATTCACAAAGTTTATCTTGGAGAAAAACTCAAGTATTCTTGTCGACGCATTTCTACATAACAAGGAACTGTAGCAGATTAGAGGCATCTTCCTTTACATACGACAATTATGTTACTCCTTTGCTACGTGCTTATAACAACCCACAATTTTTCTAGGTCCTTACTCAACCTTATCTTTTGTTGAAGTTACATCTTTCTTTTCGTATAAGTAAATAACACGAACTGAAAACGTGACATCACCGCACCAACACTACAAGAAGAGCAAAATACACTTATAATGAATTCCTGAGTCAATAATAATGCTTTTATGCTAGCCTCACAAAAAAAAATAAAAAAAAAATAAAGACGTGTTCAAAAACATGTTCTGTCGAATTTTTGGGCAATCCAGGTGGCTATTGCTAAGGGATTCACAAAGTTTATCTTGGAGAAAAACTCAAGTATTCTTGTCGACGCATTTCTACATAACAAGGAACTGTAGCAGATTAGAGGCATCTTCCTTTACATACGACGATTATGTTACACCTTTGCTACGTGCTTATAACAACCCACAATTTTTCTAGGTCCTTACTCAACCTTAAAACTCAAAGTAATTTTTCTTTTGTTGAAGTTCATCTTTCTTTTACGTATAAGTAAATAACACGAACTGAAAACGTGGCACCGCACCGCACCAACACTACAAGAAGAGCAAAATACACTTATAATGAATTCCTGAGTCAATAATAATGCTTTTATGCTAGCCTCAAAAAAAAAAAAAAAAAAAAAAAAAAAAAAAAAAAAAAGACGTGTTCAAAACATGTTCTGGCGAATTTTGACAAACCGAATACTACGATTACCGTTTAACATAGCGGAACACGTAATGCACAATGCACTTAAATTTACAAATAACACTTATCAAAACTTTACAACTATTATCCACTATCAAGATTTATATTATTTTTTCCCTCCCTTTTGTCTTCCCATTTGTCTCGTTCCACAACAAAACACCGAAACCAAGTTCCCAAACCCTTAGGCTGCGTTTAGTTGAGGAAAATACTGCTTGTTTTCCATAAAATGTTTTGTGGAAAACAAGGAAAACAGATCGCGCTCAAATCAACGTTTTTAACAAAATGTTTTGCAAAACACAAATCTCCTATTTCCTTACTTAAAAGGAAAATTACAAACAAATTTTAGTTGTTTCCTTGCTTTCCTTTCAGAAACCTCAACCTCCCTCCCTTTTTTCAAAAGAAAAATAAACATCAACTAAACGCGTTTATATTTTCAAGTGCTTTTTGAGATTAATTCTCCTTCTAAATTTTTACAAAACTAAAGATAAAATAAGAGAATTTGTTCAACAACTAAACGCACGATATCCTTTCTTTTTCTGATTTTTTTCGTCTAGGTCAAACCAAGGAAGAAAGGGAAATCAAAAATGGGTATCCTGCATATTACTTTCTTCTCCATCATCCCAACATCATACCAAATCTTGAATCCTTTTGTTCCCCTTTTCTTTTTCTGCTACCATTCGCACCATCCCAACAAAAGTCAAAAGGACTAGAGACATCATCTATCAGACTATCACTATCATCTTCTCTCCTTCCCAGATGGAGTCACGAGATGCCCTTAAAGAGGATGAGGATAGTGTCAAAAACTACTTCTTTTCTTGTCGAGGCAACCAGAGGAGCCACACACCTCAAATCTCACTACAAAGATTAGTATTCTTAAAGGTATTGTAAAACCTTGCTTGGGTTTTTGCTCAGATTCGATTGGGATATAGTGGTGTTGGATTCTCGGGTTGGCCTTCAACTCCATCGAAATCACACACTCCACTTTGTAAGGTTAATTCGATCCCATACTTTGTTAAATTCATTAATTTATTTGGATTATGAATTTGGTATTTTGATATTGAGTTATGTTTTGATTTATGAGTGTTGTGATGAATTTCTTTTTTCTTCTTCTTGTCGAACGACTAAACAAAACTGAAATGATAGTTGTTATAAAATTTGTTGATGTTATTGGTTAGAAGTGTGGCAAAGTTGATAAGATCACAAACTAAAAACAAGTATTGCTATCAGAAGTGCTAAATTTATTTGGGTTTAACACTCTAGGGACGAATTCGACCTTGATGAGGTGATACTTTTGATCTCGGTCGAGACCCACTGTGGTTCGAACCACAGTGGCTCATCCATGGTGAATCTAAGTTTACCTCCTTGTTGTGTTAGTCTTGCTAAAACTTTTATGCACATTGACTATATTGCATTAGGTAAAAACATGTAAAGAAAAGAGTTGGTTTTTTGTTTTCTAAGGAGGGTCTAAACCCGCCGTGGTTATCACCACAGTGGTAAAAATATTGACTAATCATAGAGTGAAAGTTATGCCGTTTACATTAGGTTGATGTCTTAGTTGAAACTCAAATCCCCTCGACACTAGTTACTAATTTTCCTCACCCCGCGATGTAAAACCCGTTTGAGCTAAACTTTTGATTGAAATAGTTTGGATGTGCTTTGGATATTGTGCGGGTGTGTCTGTTTTTCAGTCACAAGGTCTCGAACTCATGGTCAAGGTCACGTTCGGTTTGGATTAGGTCCCGAGTCTAGAGCGTTTGTTCTTGAGTCCTACGTCTAAATCATTTTCACCAAAGCTGGAAAAACAATATTACATCCAAGCTTTACAAACAAATCTACTAGTATACCCATTGGGCCACAACCCATGGTTACTTCAGAGGGTGTTTACTTGGTCTCTGGGCCGAAGCCCATTGCAAAATCAACGCCCCTACTGGGCCACAGCCTACACGAAATTAAGGGTGTGTTCGCTTGGGTGAAAAAATAAAAATCAATCAGTATGTAAAATTTGTAAAAGGATAAAACATATAAGTGTTTCCCCGAAAGCCAAAAGATAGTAGTCGTTGAACGTTTCCATGTTCCGTACCTCATTAACCGGCCAATACCAAATCGGTTGTCCAACGATTGTCTTTCGTACTCTACTCCAAACGACTCAACTCATTCCTATACATACATAGTCATTCAATACAACGTCGCGAAAACTTATACTAAAACAAGTAAAACTAAACATTACTCGAAACCATGAAAATATGATTTTTACTACATAAACTTTCATATTAAATCTAAATTGAATACCTTTCAAATACTTACATTTTATAAAGTACGATCATTAGTTTTAGTCGTTTAATTATAATGCCATAACGAATAAAAAGTTTACTCAAGAGTCATGCCGATTTTGACAAAAACATATATTAACTTACTATATTTTTGTATATATTAAAAACTAGAAACCTTTTTAGTTTCGAAACGAGAACACATTGAAGCGAGTTAGCATTTATAATTTTAAGTATCCTTATTTGAATAATGACAATAAAAATATGTCCATATAAATAGGTATATATATAATATATATATGCTTTCGTTAATAAACCGTTAAAAGTCTAATACATCGTGTACACCATATTCGTTTGTTATCTCTTTGTCACCTTTTACTGAAGACCTGCTCATTATCGATGCGTCCCGACTTCTTACTCATGTACTTTCTTCAAGAGCCAATACTTGCGAATATTTTGAAAACTATTTCAAAACTTAACGCTGCCACACAAGCAACATTAACTTAATCATTTCAAAACTTTTGAGCGTAATTACGCTTTGTTGATTCTTAAACTGAAATAATGAACTAAATTGCCCTATTTACTTAGGTCGCGTGTCGGTGTGGTTACACAATACTCTTTGACTTTCACCATCTGACTGTTGTTTGCTGAGGTGAGTTCTCATAGCCCCTTTTTCATAATGTTTTTCTTGGGGGAAAATGGTACTCACATGATGTTTTAACTGTTTTTATGCCGTGCTAAACTGTTTACATGTTTTTGGACAATATGTGTGTTTGATTGAAATATGTGACTACTTTGTGGTGAAAAATTTGTGTTTCTTGTATGCGTAATTGTTTAACTCCGTTTGGAGCCGAAACAAGTTGATAGTACTATCTGAGATAGCTCCCCACTATTGGTAACATGTGTGTAACATTATTGGTAGGTTCAGTTGTCGTTAACACTGTGTTTCATATTCGTATATCTTGGTCACTATTGTCCTACACTACCATGCACAGTTTCATGGTTTAACTCTTAAACTTACGAGCTCACCTATTTTATGTCGACGTTTTCGAGTATCCATTTTCAGGTATTAAGAATGAAGTTGCATAGAAGGTTGAGTAGTGGCCTCGCTTAGCAGACATAAGACAAGACTCTACTGGGCTGTGTTCCCGAGGAGTCATACATTTGGAAATGCCCCTTTAACACTTGATTATTGTGAACTTATGTAGTAAGACTTGTATCTTCTGTATCATGGATCATTGTAACTTTGACTTGTGTGGTGATGAATGCATTTAGTATTCCTCTATTTAGTATTACATGTTAGTCCCTCAACCAAGTCATGATGTATCAAAATTCAACCAGGTGCCTGAACCTAGTCATTGGACCCCCTGACCCTTAAACTCCACTACCTGAACCCTTTACTAAACCAGGTCGCTGAACTCCTGGTCAAAACCCTCTCAGTGAACTCGGGCACTGAACCCTAGTCACTGAACAACCTGAACCTCTCACTTTCGACAAATCACCTTAGGCTATTGTATATTCAAATAAGGAGAGACTGTTGGGTCAAAAATTGACCCAATCACCCTTAACAAGGTTTTGAAAATAAAATAGCCTAACTCACTAAATAAATAGTAAGTGACTCACTGATAAAAAAAACAGTGAGTGTTGTTTACAGCTTTTTACTTACTGATGCGGTATCAGTGAGTAAAGCATATGAGCTATAAACAACACCAATGTTACAGAGATTTGGCAAATGTCTCAGTGGCCCTGAAGACGCTATCTCTACAAACAGACTAAAAAATATGGGCGGAAACTTCCAAAAGAAGAAGTCAAGACAAAGTACAAGAGATTACCATAGAAATGGGAATAATGTTGTGACTGCTTTGAAAGATTGGTTGGTGCTTTTCCAAAAGAGGAAGATGAAGATGGACCACATGATGGATGACATATCACCTACCACCACATGATGTCTTTGTATTTTACCTATATATATGTTTGTATTGTAATAGAGATAGATATGCATCCACATAATACTTAGGGTGCGTTTGGTTTATTGTCATGAATCACAATCGGTATGGGTATTCATATAATGTGGAATGACAATGAATATATCAATTACAAGATTGTTGTTTGGATTAATAAAAATGGGTATAAACATTCCTTAACTGTGGGTCCCATTTAATCATTATAAGTATTTAAAAAACACAAAAGAAAAAAAGAAATAAATAGAAATACAAAATCTCATCTCAATAGTTCAAATCGTGGGTCCATATTTATCACACAAGTCGTTAAAGTAATGGGTCCCTATATCAAGAAAAATGATTTGACAGATACTGCCAAATGATAATAATTGATTATTATAAATATAGGGGAATGGTTTCCATATACCCTCCATGTTAATGGGGTATTCTCAAACCTTCATCTTATGGGTTTAGTCAATCCCGTATACTGATACCAAACAATAAATAATACATTCACACCCATACCGTCATTCCTATACCCCCTGAACAAACGGGCCCTTAGTATTAGTTGATAGGATCATCCTTTCATTGAATCACAAGCATAGCTTGGATCAATGAGAGTTTATTTATCATTCAATAGGGATAGTATACCGCAATTATCCTCGTGAAAAGTTGAGGATGTTATCATGTAGTCTAATTGGTATTGAGAAATCTTGTAACTATTATTCATTATTTATTAATGAAGTTATTATTTATTTTATCAAGATTTGCTCAATTATTTGGACCATCACAAGCCACTATAGCACTATCATCATGTGAATCTGAATTTATCGCAGCAACAACAGCAGGAACACAAGCATTATGGTTAAAGAGACTACTAAGCAAGCTTACCCACTCAGAGGAAGAAAATGTTACAATAATGGTTGATAACAAGTCTGTTATAGAAATGATGAAGAACCCTGTATTTCATGGGAGAAGTAAGCATATTGATACAAAATACCACTTCATAAGAGAATGTGTTGAAAGAAAAGATCTACAAGTTGAATTCATAAGTGGAGAATATCAAAAGGCTAACATACTCACAAAAGCACTACCGAAGATCAAGTTTCTAACAATGAGGCAACTTATTGGAGTTAAAGATCTACGACAAAGCGATTGTGATTAAGGGGGTGAATATTGGGTTAATCCCAATCTACTGGAACAAAGTTAGTTAAAACAATTAAAGTTAGTTAGATAGTTAGTCATATGTCAGTTATTGTGAAAGGACACAACCATTGGTTCAATCGAACAATCACAACCTTTAACTCATGCATTTTCGTTTTGTATATATAGAAAGACATGTAAACAAACAAAGTTTGATGACAGATTTGATAAACAATTGTATTTCAAAGATTACAATCTATTTTTCTTTTTTTGGTCTATTATGACTAAGTTTAGATCATAGATCCATCGAAAGGGCCAACAACTACACCTGCACAGTCCCACACCACTTTTTTAATTTCATCAATAGTGAATTATCTATACAAAACGTTCGAGTCTGCTAGGCCCAAATTACGAAATAGCTAGCATGGAAAAACAGACCTTTGTACACGACGCTTAGTGAACCTATCCAAAAAATGGTCATACATGATACATTTGAGCTGAGATGGATCTATAATCCAAAAAACCATTTGAGACAATACCCATAATTTTATTCTTTCTTTCTATTTTTGTTTTAAAGAAGCATGAGGATAGCGAGTGTTTTCGTCCCCCTCAACTGCCCAATTTACACAACCTTTTTGATGAATCTTACTAGTGCTAACATGCTTCAATCTATGATATTCAGCAAGTGATTCCCATGGGATTCAATCTCATTTTAGATAGCAGACCCCTATAAGCGTTTATACCCTACATACCAATTTTCAGTAACAAGTCTGATCTCTCTCTTTTTATCTAACCACACACCAAGCACTGCAAAAATATCAGCCACACCACAACCTTTCCAAGAATTCCATGATCTACTAACCAAAGGGCAGAATTCCTCATTACTGAGCCATGGGTCAAACACCCTAAGCTAAAAGGCTTAGGTCCAAAATCGACACAAGCATTGTACAAGAGGATGGGACAATGGTCCAACACGGTCTGACAATTGTCCAAGATAACACAATGTAATACTGTAACAAAAGTGTTGCTTCAGTGAAAAAAAATCTTACTATAACAAGGAACCGATTTAGCTTGCTCATCTTTCATCTTTGATCCACTTCGATTAAAATGAGTATTACTTCGCCCACCCATGTTTGAGTCGTGAAATCCCACATTTGCAATGAAAAAATTGAAAGACATGGCTTCATTTGCATCGAATTGGGAGCCTGCTTTTCGGATCTGGACTTAACTGCATTGAAATCACCCATAGCTATGCATACCATCCATATAATCAAAAAAAAGATTTAAGATGTCAGTCCTAATATCTGAGTTAAAACATGCCAACTTTGGACCGTAAATATTTAAACTACAGACACGCTCACTAGTCCCTACCCACATTCCATATTCTATTAAGAAACCAATATACTATAAGGGCACTACAATCAAGAAAACCTTACAACATATTTTCTCATGGTATATTCATAGTGCACATATGGTGATATGAAAATCTCATTTTTGCACATGATAACCATACTTTATTGTAATTTGATGGTACAATAAAACATTTATAATAACAGAGAGGACGTATACATGAGATTACGACATTTAGCGACTATATATCATGCATACATACACAAATTCGAAAAAAAAAAATAAAAAACAATAGAAAAGAAACGTCATTGACAAAAGCTGAAAAGAATGGAAAAAACAAATTGTACATGATCCTAACTCACTTTCGAGCAAATCGTTGTTTCATTTAGCATAATAACAAGCGTTGTCTCGTGAGGGTTTACAATGAACATACCCACAAACTTCACCTAACATAAACATGACTTAAAACCATAAGGCTCACATATCATACCAAACCTCAATATTAGTCCTCATCCATGTAGTTCATGCTATCATCCCTTATTCTCGTCACTATCCTCGACTAGATCTAAAAAAAAAACAAAATGCAATGAACATTAGCTTCTAACAAACTCCGATTTAAACATTAGATAAAATTAATCCAAGGAAATCCAACAAATGATACTAGAATTATTGTTGAACAAATTATTTTTTTTTATTAAGAAATATTGTTCGAATAAAAATTGTAATATTGGATTTGGCATTATCTTTTGAAAAATTATTGCGATGGTGGATATAAAGAACACTTGATACTCGAAAATAGTAAATTTTCTACACTTCCATTATATTCATCTTCAACTCGTAAATCAACAATTAAATATTTTTCCTATTATAGATTTGTTCATAGGTAAACAACCATAGTTAAAAAAATATATATATAAAAAAAAGAAAAAGAAAAAAAATGTGTGTTACCGTGGAGTTTCAATGTCGAGATGTGGAATGTGAGAAATTTTATGCCAATCCTCTCCTATCTGCTTTTCACACCTTTTGCTTAGAATTTTACAATCATTAATCGTAATTTTATTGAGATCCTTGAAACTTTGTATCTCATCTGGCAGAGAACGTAATTTGTGACAAGAACCTATTTCCAGGGACCTGATTTTTGGGATGTTACTTGGCAAACAAACCAAAGACGAACAATCGTTTATGTCCAGTTCTTGTAAACTAGGAAAGAGAATCTCGCCCTCTGATGTAGAGTTGTCTTCGTCATGGAAACACATTAAAGACCGCATATCCCACAATATAATGCTCTTTAGGCTGGGTAATTTCCCAAGTGATGGAAGACGTTCACACTTTTCAAGATAATAAATCGAATACTAGTCAAATGGACTAATTTGACTAGCCAACTTGGAGAAATAACCCTTCCGTGTAATACCATATACTCAACTTCTGGAGGCCCAAATTCGGTTCCAATCCTCAAGAACCTCTGATTCAAATGTTTCGATCTATCTTTCCACGACCAATTTAATCTCAAAGACTTTAGATTTGTTTTATTTTTTAACTCGGCACTTTTGGCATCCCATAAACCTTCAACATTCTCAAGTCCATATAACCTCAATTTCCACCCAAGAAGATTTAGATTTCCCAGTTCACCTATTCGGGCCCCATCATCTTTTCCTACAACAAAATGTGAAAGCCTTCGAAGGTTGGTTAGTTCTTTTATCCCAACAGGCATATGTTGGAGTTCAGGGCAGAAACTGGTATCTAGGCGTTGAAGATTCCTCATGTACCTCAAACCTTTGGGCAACTCATGGAGCTGACAACAATTTTCTAAAATCAGTGTTTGCAAGTTTTGGAGATAGATAATAGTGTCTGGTAGAGCTTGTATATCCGAGTCTTTTATTTTCAAGTATCTCAAATGTATTAGCTTGCAAATTGATTCGGGCAATGTCGAGCTTTCAATTCCTTGCAAATACAACACCCTTAGATAAACATGGCTGGAGATTTGTCTAATGCTACTTTCATAAACATTAACAAAGACCAACATTGATCGTATTGATCTTAGCTTTTTTAAATCATGTTCTAAAAATCGAAAACTGTGGCTTGACAAACTGAGATGAAGCACCTCATCCAAGGTTATCAACTCCTTACCAGGCTCTATAACTGCACAATCATGTCTTAATACATATTGCGCAAGATCGTGCATTAAATCATGCATTTTACATTTCTGATCACCTGTATATATATCCTTCTCAACGACATCTTTGAAAAACGACCTCTGGACCAAACAAGTAAAAATTTCATCACCAAGCACATACAAGCTCACATCTCCTTGAGATGGAATAAATCCATTTGCCATCCACAAGTCTATTAATGAATCCTTACTCATTTCCTCCCCTTTTGAAAATACACTACAATAAGCGAAACATATCTTTATATGTGAAGGCAAATCATCGTAGCTTAACCTCAAAGCAGTTAAGATGCCATTGTCTTGCATCTCCAACATGAACTTGTCGTTTACAAGGTGCCACTCATTCACCTTTTTTTTTGTCGACATTAAGCTACCCAAAGTCTTCACAGCTAGAGGTAAGCCTTTGCATTTCTTCACTATCTCCTTTCCTACAAGCTCTAGCTCGGAGCTTACGTTTCCCTCCTCTCCTCTGTAGAACCTCTAATAATGTTAATGTCGACAAAGAATCAAGAACCAGTATCATGTTTTAAGTTTGAAACTTTTAGTTATGTTTAGTTTGTGGGTCGAACTTATTTACTGTTTGGATCACAAACTTGATCCAAACTCAGCCCGCTTGTTATTAGTAGGATAACGGTTATCAACAAACAAACCGTTGTGTTTGTTTGTAACCGTTGTAAGTACTAGTCATGTCGTTTAGATTAGATAGTGTCGTATCAGTATGTATAAATATGCCTTCTTAATAGAAGCATATTAACACGTTTATATCAATACAAGTCTTTTATATTCATTGTATCTCTATCATTCTTATCTCAATACAAACCCTAGTTTTACATTCGAATAACCAGAACCAAACATGGTTAATTACAATCACATCTTGAAATCCTCAAACGTTGGCAAAGAACCTGGAAAACATTGGTATCAGAGCGTAGGCTCTCGATCATGGGATTTGCCAACAACAACACAAAGTCGTGGAGGTTTTCTTAATGGAAAATATCTGCTAAGGGAAACCCCTGCAAGAATTGGCCAGTGGAGTTCAAGAAGAAAAAGTATCTTCCCCAAAGCAAAGAGATGCTCGTTAAACAAGTATTGGAGAATCAAACGTTCAATGAATGCAAACTGAATCAGAAGAAGGAAAAGATGAAATCGAAGCGAGAAAAACGATCCAAGTGTTATATTTGTAAAGAGAAAGGACATGCCTTTTGGGCATGTGAAAGCAGGAAAAAGATTGCATCAGTAGAATCCAAACAAGATGATCTCACAACACAAATTCTCCAAAAGGAAATAAACTACCCAGAAACTGTTCATGTCATTAGTGATTTCGTGGTAGAAGGAACACAACACAGCCCTTGGAACGAGATTTGG